>OX401930.1:5342200-5897198 GCA_947859195.1 Drymonia ruficornis | reverse complement strand
TTTGAACATTTTGAAGGTTGTCAGTTTTCAGCTGTACTATGGCATTGTCGGATAGCTCGGCCCTTATATACCAAAATTCTCAATGTCAAACATAATGTGGGTTAAAAATATATTGTTAATATTGACATGTAATAACGTGACATTGAATATATTGATATAACATGACTAGACACCAGATGAATCAATATTAGTTGGACAGACCGGACGTGTGCATTGAGCATGTGCATGAATATTCTAGACTACCTACGTGCAATTATTTACAACTAAAGTTACCTTAATATCCACCAAGCCAACTAGATCCTCGGGTAGAAATATCAAATGATAGTATGTCAATGATTGCGCGGTCCTTCCACCACGTAATGAGAGCTACTGCCACAGGAGTGCCCAGATATTGGCCCAGGCTCACTACGTTGTGGACGGACCACGGAATCGTTGACTTATTAACATTTGTTATTAGGGGAAGGTTGCTCAAGTCGTACCACCGCCTAAGTCGTACCCCCTTAATATTTCGTACGCTATTTACAATAAGCGCAATCTCGTACCGTAATCTTGAAGTGTTTAGTGGAGCGAGCACACAAAAACGAGTGAGTTACGTCCGCAGTGTGGTTTTTTCCTGCTGGTCTAATCAAAATTTGAATGATGCAGATAATTAGTGCTCCATCTCGTGTAAATGTGCCGAAAATTTTAAATTTGTGCCTATAGCCGTTTTGGAGTTATTCACGAATATATGATCTTGCTGGCGTAACGTTACCGCAGCAGTGTGGTTTTTTCCTGCTGGTCTAATCAAAATTTGAATGATACAGATAATTAGTGCTCCATGTCGTGTAAATGTGCCGAAAATTTTAAATTTGTGCCCCCTAAGGTTTCAGAGTTATTTCGAATCTTGCTGGCGTAACGTTTTGCGAATTCCTGTATCTCAAAAACTGTTTGGCACACAATCATGATTTTTCGTACACACATTAGTGTTAATTTGTGCCCATTTGTGACAGTTTCATATTTCAATAAATCAGAAAGGTTCGGGTGTTATAATATTTTTCCTAAAAAAACTAAAATAGCTCCTAGCTCTTAAACTGGGAAACCTAGAAACCAAATGTTAGTGCTAGCTTGTATTTCTTATTGATCCTAAGCATTTTTATAATGATCGTAAGCCTACTCCAAGGAATTTACGATTTATTATGATTTTATTGCTATCTCGCGGTGAAATTATTTAAACCCTAAATACACGAGTTTCTTATGTTCCGATTACTTTTATTAATATACAAAAATTAGTGCCCTACTTCAAATATACGTGTACCAAATATCAGCTCTGTAAACCTTATAATTATAAAATAATTAATAAAAAACACCATGACAAACTTTAAATGGTTAACCGACCAAATAAAATGAGTTGAAAAATGCGGCCGCCCGATACATACCGCCTACCATCTTAAATGTATATCATAAATTGGCTGTGTGCTAACAGTTCTGTAGAAAAGTGAATGAGTAATATTTATTTTAATATTTTCTTTGTAATGGTTAAACTCGACTTCCTACCCTTGCCCCCTGTCTAGACCCCTTCGTCCGCTCACTGTTTGTACTGTGCTACTACCATAAGTTTTTTTTATTATTTCTAATATCAAGATATATTTTTTTTATTTAATGTAAGTACCTACATTATTTTTATATTTTGATGTTATGTCAATGAAGTAATGTTTTGTTTGTTTATAATTGTTGAAAATACTAATATTTATAAGTGTTCATTCGTTTTATATCTCGATGATGGTGACTGATTTCGATTTAAAGAATGGATATTATTTTTCAAAGTCGTATCGCTGTTTATAAGCGTCGATTTTTTATCTCTAGAAATATATAAAAGAAGATACTTTTACTGTTGTTGTGTGTTATTAGTTAAAGCTCATTTAGCTAAACGAAACATAAAAGGAATATTAAGGAAGGTACCTACATATTTAAATTCAGCATACCCTGTGATTATACATTTATTTACCTTATTTAATAGTTTATAAATACACTCAAAAGTATTATGTACGCGTCTGTACTCATTACAACGCTGTCAATTGAAATAGGATGGCTTGAAGTACGGAGCGTTCGCTTGTTTCTATACATTCCAATTCCGTCAGTTAACCACCGAAAGCGCTTCGTGATGGTTATCTATACATATAATAAGAATGTAAAATTGGTCGCGTCTGTACATTCGAAATATTTGGAAAAAAAATAGTGGGGGGGACTTAGATTGACCAGCAGAATTCATTTTTATCATTTTTAGAATTTTTGTCTGTGGGTATGTTTGTATGTTTGTATGTTTGCTCAGATTTTCGAAAGAGCACAACTTCGAATCCACCGGATGGATTTCAATGAAATTTAGCATGGATATGACTAATAGTCTAACTTAACATCTAGGATATTTTTTTTTTCGGTAAAGTTTAGGGTTGCCACAAAACATTCAAAAACTACCTAAATATTCGAACACGCACAACTTCGAATCCAGTGGATTGATTTCAATGAAATTTGGCATGGATATGACTAATAGTCCAACTTAACATCTAGGATATTTTTTTATAAAATATTAGATTGTAAATTTGTATGACCACACCGAAATTCTAGCCAAAAATAAGTTTTAGTTATTGAAATACGTCTATTTAGAGCGGAGCCCTACGGAGCCCTACGTTGTGTGTGATCCGACACTATTTGGAATACATAATCTTAATTTTAATAATAATAATAAATATTTTATTGCTGCGTTCTACCATCTTAAGTTTCGTTTTTCTTAACTAGATGTCGCTATACTTAAAATCAGACAATACCTGCCTTGCACCACATGTCAAAATTTAATATCTTCCTTGCTTCAAGAAATTTAGTTTTTTTTATTCCTAATTACGTATAAAAAATATTAAGCGGGTCTTTGTATCACGCGGAATCTTAGACGTTAACTCTGGAATTCATCTCCACAGTACTAATACCGTAGGGAAGCTACCTACCTAAGAAGTAAGTCTAGAGGACCTGCTGATTTTGAATTAAGTAGTAATAGAAACACAGACATTGAACTCTGAACTCCAACCCCTCAGGAATGATGCTGCTGGGTAACTGCCTGCTTAAACCATAAATCTGGATGACCTGCTAACTTTGAATTAGCAATGTGGGTATCAAGTAGAAACTTCTCAGGCGAGGTCGCGTTTCCGATCCGGCGCTAGAATTTAAGGAAAACATGTAAAATGACTACTTGTAAGTGCCCTCCTAGGCCTAAACATAATAAACGCTTTGACTATTGACTTAGACAATAAACTCCGGACTCTATCTTTTTAAGCACGATGTTGCACAGTGACTCTTACCTAAGCCGTGAGTCTGGAGCACTCACTCATTTTAAATAAGGAACATGGGTATCAAGTACAAACTTAAACATTGAGCTCTGGAGTCCAACCGCTCCGTCGTGATACTGTGAGTAACTACAGATATAGATAGACGGATACAGATAGACTGGTACAGACAGAGATACTCACCTACCGATAGATTACAGACAGACCGATTCAGACAGACAGATACTTACAGCTAAACTGATACACACAGACAAATAAAGTCAAACTTTTGTTGTACAACTAAGGCGCCAGGCAAGCGTACGGCCCACCTGTTGTTAAGCAGTTACCGTTCCCAATAGATGCTTGCAACCAAAGGCATCGGTAGCACGTTTCCAACATGAAGGGGAGTGGGGTTAGTGGGAGGGGACGGGGAGGTGGCTGGGTTGCGCTTCCGGCTCTCTCCCTCATCATACGAAACGAAGGTAAATTAGCTACTTGAATGCCGATCTCCACCTTACTGGTCAGACTCTACCACCTTACTGGTATAGACTGGTACAGATAGACAGCCACGGACAGACGAACTCAGACTGATGCAGACTGACGTAATACAGATTAGACGATAGACAAAATTATATTTAAGGGCTTCACCGACTGGACGCGGACGGAGTCGCGGGCACAGCTAGTTTATTAATAATATTTTAATTATAAGGTTTACAGAGCTGATATTTGGTACACGTATATTTGAAGTAGGGCACTAATTTTTGTATATTAATAAAAGTAATCGGAACATACGAAACTCGTGTATTTAGGGTTTAAATAATTTCACCGCGAAATAGCAATAAAATCGTAATAAATCGTAAATTCCTTGGAGTAGGCTTACGATCATTATAGAAATGCTTAGGATCCATAAGAAATACAAGCTAGCACTAACATTTGGTTTCTAGGTTTCCCAGTTTAAGAGCTAGGAGCTATTTTAGTTTTTTTAGGAAAAATATTATAACACCCGAACCTTTCAGATTTATTAAAATATGAAACTGTCACAAATGGGCACAAATTAACACTTATGTGTGTACGAAAAATCATGATTGTGTGCCAAACAGTTTTTGAGATACAGGAATTCGCAAAACGTTACGCCAGCAAGATTTGAAATAACTCTGAAACCTTATGGTGCACAAATTTAAAATTTTCGGCACATTTACACGACATGGAGCACTAATTATCTGTATCATTCAAATTTTGATTAGACCAGCAGGAAAAAACCACACTGCTGCGGTAACGTTACGCCAGCAAGATCATATATTCGTGAATAACTCCAAAACGGCTATAGGCACAAATTTAAAATTTTCGGCACATTTACACGAGATGGAGCACTAATTATCTACATCATTCAAATTTTGATTAGACCAGCAGGAAAAAACCACACTGCGGACGTAACTCACTCAAAATCTTGGCCTCATTTGTAAGCAATTTAAAGAAAAAATAAATATAATCCTTATGTTCTTTCGTGTTATCATACTATATTTATCGTATTCAGACAATCACTTAGGTATACCTAAATGGTATATTAATTTTAGGGTAAGTCAGTAATATCGTTTTAAAACTTTTAAGTTCTGGTCGCTTAAGTCGTACCTTTTGAAAACTCCTAAGTCGTACCTAACTTTCTTAACCTTTTTTCCTAAATAAATATAATTTAATTTTTCTGTGTGTAATTAGTAACTTGGTAACTAGTCCGACTTTAAGTTTGTGATAAAAACAAAAAAAAAAAGTTATACGTTGATTTTGCAGTTTTTTAACATGATCTCTTTGTTTAAATATTTTCTGTATACTTTATGACGTCTTACTCTAGGTACGACTTAGGCTATAGGTAGTACGACTTAGGCGACTAGGCCCCTAAGTCGTACCGAAGGAACTTGTTTGAAAAACGTTAATATACGTTTTGTGATAAGGGTTTTTGAATTTGTGTGAATGCTGGTTGAAAGGCACATGATTAAAGATACCATCTATGCAAAATATTTTGCTTTATTTGAATAACAGTAAAAAAAATGTCAGTTTTCTCTTAGGGGGTACGACTTAAGCGAACTTACTTGTGCCTAGTTGGATTGGTTGAGTAGTAGGTAGGTACTTTTTAAACTTAAATGAATCTGTTTGATTTAAAGTTGCTTATCACGAACGGGTTTGATTGAAATTCAGTACTCAGGTATATTATGCACTCATAGCCATTTGCAACGTTTGATTCAGTCAGAGATGGGTGACCGTTTAATGTCAATTTGATCTGAGCGTCTCAGTTCCCGTCCCGAGCACGTGTCGCCGTCGGTCCTGCTGCCTCTCCCCGGTCGTGTCGGAGCCGTCCCGTCGCACTATGAAAGGTGCGAGGTATGAAAGGACATGGTCAGGTGACTTCATGTGTATATTTCCCCTTTCGTTACACTCTGTAGTCATCGCTAGCACGCAGACAGAGCCGCGGGCACAGCTAGTATTGTTAGCAAATGTAAAGTAATTAATTATGCAGAATAAATAATGTACAGTTACAGTGCAAATAATACCTAGACCTTGAGACCGTATTCTTGAATTATTAAAAACGGAAATGCGATACGAAATTAAATTGGTGACGTCAAATTAAATTGTTAAATTGGTGATTGGTTCGCTTACGGTGAGGGAAAACATCGTGAGGAAACCTACCTATCCCTCGGGATTAGGTAATAGTCAGTTCCTGTATACACGGCGACAAGGTTCACCAACTGTCACGTTGTGTTCTGACTATCTGCTGAAACGTGGGCTTTGAGTTGGCTTGATACCTCCACAATGTGGTGGTGTATGGCCTCTCATGCCTCTGACTACCCCCGAAATGGGGATAAAAGTCGTGACGTATATGTGTTATGTTATTAGATTGTTGTCTACAGATGCCTCGCATGCCTCGCGAGCAGTCATGTTATAACCTTATGTCTATGCATTCGGACGTCAAACTGAGTATTCGGGCGCGGCATGCGTCTGATGTAGACGCAACTAGTGACTAGCAAAAAGTAGGTAAACATGTTCAATGCCGTGTCCGAAAACAAGTTGCAGCTGTTCAAATTGTATGTGTTGATGTTTTGTACTACCTATGTATTCTATAATTTTTATTCACAATGGTCCTCATAAGAATGCTCAAAGTCACTCAAAGGGCAATGGGGAGGACGATTGTCGGAGTTTCCCTGCGATATCAACCCAGGAATGAGGAGATACGTAGAAGGACCTAGGTAACCGACATAGCCCGCAGGATTGTCAAACTTAAGTGGCAGTGGGCAGGGCACAGTGGGTAGGCCTTTTTTTATCGTGGGAAAACCCTTTATGGGTCCCCTTCTGCCTCGGGGGAGACGGGAGGGAGGGGTATGTGGGAGTCCCGGCCTAATGCCGTATACCCACTCAAAACCCACGGTGTCCATCCGCTGCCTTCGAGGTGCGCAACGGGAATGCTTTTCGCACTTCTTACCGTGGCGCGTGGGTAGGCCTCCCATAAGGTGGACCAACCTGGTGAAGGTCGCAGGAATACTTTGGATGCGGGCAGCGTAGGACCGGTCATTGTGGTGAATTTTGGGGGAGGTCTATGTCCAGCAGTGGACGTCTTTCGGCTGAGATGATGATGATAATTTTTATACTATTACTCCGCCAAGCCAACTAGGCGCGCGGATGGAATGCGGCTTACCCGCCCGCACACCCGCCATCGCCTTGTTGTGCGGGTGACGTCACATCTGACAGACGCCTAGTTGGCGAGCGGGCAACACTCTACCATTGCGCCAAGCGGTCGTCAATTATTTATATTTTTTAAGTTACCTATTTGAGTTGGTAAGTTTTGAATCGCGCCGCGGGCAAAGAGCTGAGTTTCGTAATCACGAGATTGTGCTACGCACGTAGTCACGAGATTGTGCTACGCACTTAGTCAAGGGATCCTTAGAGCTATGGCTATGCCGCGGCTACGCCACGTCTACGCGCGTAGCACTATCCCTGTGTAAGGTACTACGCATTGAGTACGAATCTTCTACGCGCGTAGCACGCGTAGCTATCGTCATCGATTAATTAAAATCATTTATCATCATCATCATCGTCGTAATATTAATACGTGAAGCAAAAAGATCCGTTCCCTGTTTTTCGAAGATGCGTTGGACGGAGGAGTATGAAATTTGGCATAGTAAATGTTTACTTGCCGATTGACTGCACAAACCTCATATTTTTATAAAAAGTGCATTATAAGTGCACTAAATTAATAAAAGAAAACGTTATTCTAACTACACACGTTTCACCCTTCGGTCAAGGAAAATCGTTAGTTTCACCTGTTCACATAAACCTTAATAACGTTCAAACTTAAAATTTAAATGAATTATGGTCGAATTTCGACCACGGGCGACTACTGTTATTGTAAGTGTGTGTGAAGTTCCTCACAGTTCTTTATTGTTGTTGTTCTTGTTGGGCTTCCGGCTCTCTCATCGTACGAAACGCAGCTGTAATAGCTACTTTTCGACGATTTTCTGTGGAAGGGTGGTGCTACCCCGGTCGAGCCAGCCCATATTGCAGTCAATTGGCTAGAGCTTGGCTCTACCACAAGTAAAAGTAAATTATGGAAAATTCTATCGGGCTTACGGCTAGTATCTATTTAAATGGGTTTAATTATGTAGAAAAAAATAAACAACAAAATAAAGATAGGCTTGTTTATTCTAAAAGAAAATTTTTAATTATTACATGGTTCTGCATAAAATAAGGAAGTTTCAAAAGTGAATTTATTTTCAGCCATTTTCATTTTGCTTGCACAGTTCTCAATTACCTGTAAACAGAAAAAAATACATTAGTGCCTCCGCAGACTAGCTACTTTTAGTATCGGCGATCGGCGATTTTGATGCTGCGTCTCGCTCGTTCGCGCTCGACGAAACGCGACGCAGCATCGATACGTCACAAAATCGCCGGTCGCCGATGCTAAAAGTAGCTAGTCTGCGGAGGCCCTTAGCAAATTAATGAAGATCATTTCGAGGTCGGCAAATCAACTCAAAACCAACACTGTAGTTTACACTAAGCTTTCTCATCAATATAATTTTGAAATCATCGAAATCGGTCCATCCGTTACGACTTTATAACACATTTTATATTATATGCAGCCGACACGTGTGACGTCACACGGCCGGATCGGCTTAAAGGCGCGCTGTGCCTGCGCCTCCATACACTACAGAGTGCGAGTGGCCCTCATGACGTCACAGCAACCACACGCGAACTTCGCTAGTAATTTGGTCATAACTTCGACAATTTTTGTCGTAGAACAATTTTTTTTGCACTGTATGTTATGGATTTTTTAGCTCTATAAATCTGCATTTCTCAAATAAATTCGTTACGGATCTCCATTGAAGAGTGTATAGTTACCATTGATGTGCTATTATTATACAGGGTTATTGAAAAAACACTAACAACCTTGCAGGACTCTATTACTGACATCATAAACAACAACTTTTGTTCTATGAATTTTTACAAAACATAATACATTAACAAAAAATCGCTTTCTAAAATGTATAAAACAAGAAAATATTCTCATCTAGAGGAAAGCCGTGGTACATGGTTGTATTCCACTTTCCCCTAAAGATTTTCTTGTTTCATACATTTTAGAGTATGATTTTTTGTTGAATTTATTATTGTTTTGTAATAATTCATTGTTGTTGTTTTTGATGTCAGTAATACAGCCCTGCAAGGTTGTTAATGTTTTTCCAATAACCCTCTATACATAACACTATACATGACGCTACAAAAAATATTGGTTAGTAATTAATTAGTAATTGTTAGCGCGTGACGCAAAAACCTGGAGGCGCGCGTCTGGTTTCAAGAAATTTGCTGCACCACGTACTAGAGGGATTATGTTTTGATCTTTAGCATTTATGTATTTGTGAAATGAAAGTAAAACCTTGTAATAATGTGCATATAGTAATAAATACTTACCGTGTTTAATAACCAGTACGTCCACCTTGTTGTTGTTGTTGGCCTTGTTGTTGACCACCTTGTTGTTGTCCGCCGTATTGTTGTCCGCCTTGTTGTTCACTACCTTGTTGTCCGCCTTGTTGTTGACCACCTTGTTGTTGTCCGCCGTATTGTTGTCCGCCTTGTTGTTGACTACCTTGTTGTCCGCCTTGTTGTTGACCACCTTGTTGTTGTTGGCCTTGTTGTTGACCACCTTGTTGTTGTTGGCCTTGTTGTTGACCACCTTGTTGTTGTTGGCCTTCTTGTTGTCCACCTTGTTGTTGCTGTTGTTGACCACCTTGTTGTTGTTGGCCTTGTTGTTGTCCACCTTGTTGTTGTTGTTGGCCTTGTTGTTGACCACCTTGTTGTTGTCCGCCGTATTGTTGTCCGCCTTGTTGTTGACTACCTTGTTGTCCGCCTTGTTGTTGACCACCTTGTTGTAATTGGCCTTGTTGTTGTCCACCTTGTTGTTGTTGTTGGCCTTGTTGTTGACCACCTTGTTGTTGTCCGCCGTATTGTTGTCCGCCTTGTTGTTGACCACCTTGTTGTAATTGGCCTTGTTGTTGACCACCTTGTTGTTGGCCTTGTTGTTGACCACCTTGTTGTTGGCCTTGTTGTTGACCACCTTGTTGTTGACCTTGTTGTTGTTCTCCTTGTTGTTGACTACCTGTTTGTTGTCCGCTCTTGCCGCTCTTACCAGAAGTGCTGACTTGCAGACTCTGAAACAAAAAGTAACAATATTTGAAATAAAGCAGTTTGAGCAGGCTATTCGGTTGACTGCACCGTGTGGTTGTGGGCTCGATTCCCGGCGGGGCAAATTTGAGAAATAGGCACATATTATATTTGTAATTGGTTTCAGTCTGGGCGGTATGCCAGTCTACTGGATAGTAGGTACAGCCCACAGAGTAAAGACTAAAGAAAGATGTGCCCTTATTATTGTATGAAACAAAACGTGGTCATTGCTTTTTCCTTTTCATTTTACTATTTACCGGTAAATAGTTGAACTACTCGCTTCGTTTTATGTCGATGTTAGTACTAGGCCGACCACTCGGCTGACTTGCTTAGGGCCAGTCCCCTTAGGGCCAGTCCCCTTAGTAACTGGTCCATAGTACAGCCCAAATAGATGCGCGTATTAAATGGTGGCGTCCGCAAGTGCCTAGACCTAACGTCACAGCTGATTGCTGATTGCTCGTGCGCGGCTGCTTGAGACCGTGGCCGTACCGGTTAGGCAGTGGCAACGCGACGGCGATTTTTATTTTAAAAAATCGCTTATATGATGCGGCCGCCGCTGTAATGTTCATAGGGGCTTAATCGCTGTCGTGTCGCTGTCTCGGCGCAATCGCCTTACTAGTGCAGCCCCAGCCTGAAGCACGCGCCTATTTTTTACCCGACTACGGCGGAGGGTTATGATTTAAACCGGTATGTATGTATGTATGTGCATCTGTTCCCGCCTAACTTCCAAACTACTTGTCGTAATTTGACAAATGAGGTATCGTTAGAAGCGGCATAGTGGCCCGCTGGTTATAGGCTATGTGACGTCACATAAAATTGCATATGGCGCCTTCTAGAGGACATAATGTCATGAACACAAAAATGGACACATGGACATAAAAACATTTTTTAATGAAACCGTGTGGGATATCAAATGAAAGACCTTGATGAGCACATTTCAAATATATACATATATATATTGTTACCTATAACTTCAAGTTTAAAAACTAACACCCGACTACTGAAAAATCGCGCTCTAAAAAGTATGAAACAAGAAAATATTCTCATCTAGAGGATATCCGTGGTCCGTGGTCATATGCCACTTTGACCTAAAGGGCATAAACGGACCACGGCTATCCTCTAGATGAGAATATTTTCTTGTTTCATACTTTTTAGAGCGCGATTTTTCAGTAGTCGGGTTTTAGTTTTTAAACTTGAAGTTATAGGTAACAATATATATATGTATATATTTGAAATTTTGTTCATACTTTTTTTGTAACACAGTAGTGGGCGAGTACCACCAGACGCTTAGATTACCGTAAATTAAATAAATAAATGTCGCCAGAATTACCCACATGGTACCAAATATAAGCAAGCTTGTACTATCTGGTTGCCATACAATGAACTGGGGGCGATCCCAGTAATACCCAGACCAGGAAAAAGGAAACGGTCATTTCCAAATTCCGTTTCGGAATATCGAATCGGAATTCCGTGAGCTTAACACACACATACTTTTATTTCCGTTTGGAATAATTTCGAACGCACAGGCTATCATTCGGAACTCCGAATCGGAAAAATACCGTATGCTATACGTCCATACATTTGGATGGATTTACTGCGTTCGGAATCCCGATTCGATATTCCGAAACGGAATTCCGGATGTAAGTAGCGGCCCTTAAAAGAAATATAGGAGGAGGTGGAAGACGATTATCCACTTCCCTCCGTAGCAAAGCGGGAGAAAAAAATAACGGTATGGGCTGGTAGCCACAGAAATAAGACTGTTACAACTGGGGAAGACAATGTTATAACGGAACACGGACAGTAATTTGATCACTGCAGTTAGTTATTATATTAAAAAGTAAGTTTAAAAACTAAAACCCGACTACTGAAAAATCGCGCTCTAAAAAGTATGAAACAAGAAAATATTCTCACCTAGAGGATAGCCGTGGTTCGTGTTCATATGCCATTTAATAAAACCGGCCCTAAAGGACCTACACGGACCACGGCTATCCTCTAGGTGAGAATATTTTCTTGTTTCATACTTTTTAGAGCGCGATTTTTCAGTAGTCGGGTTTTAGTTTCTAAACTTACTTTTTATTTAATTATTTTGGAGTTGTAGGTAACAATATATATATTTTTGAAATGTGCTCATCAAGTTCTTTCATTTGATTCCCCACACGGTTTAATTAAAAAATGTTTTTTTTAGTTCATGACATTATGTCCTCTAGAGGGCGCCATATGCAATTTTATGTGACTTCACATAGCCTATAACCAGCGCACCATTAAGCCGCTTCTAACGATACCTCATTTGTCAAATTACGACAAGTAGTTTGGAAGTTAGGTGGGAACAGATGCACATACATACATACATACATACATACCGGTCAAAATCATAACCCTCCGCCGTAGTCGGGTAATAAACTAGCTGATGCCCGCCTCGCCCGCGTGGATGTCGGTTATCGCGACCACAAGTAATCATGAAATTTTGATCCCGTTCCCGGAACCCATGGGAAAGACCTTTATAAGATACACAATTCCACTATACATCAATTTGTTATATCTCAAAGGGTTTAGGCAGCGTTTTCGTTGGAAGCTCCCAGACGGCTTAGTTTTTTCCGACACCTCCAACAAATATCTTTATATTTTAGCCAATGTATACAAAAACTTGACAAATTATATACTAAAACCTTCCTCGAGAACCACTCTATCCATTGTGAAAACAGCAAGAAAATCGGTGCAGTCGTTTTTGAGTTTATCGCGAACAGACAGACAGATGCGGCGGAGGACTTTGTTTTATAATATGTAGTGATATATAATTTATTAATAATATATATATATACCCTCAACCGACGGCAGTGCATGAGAAGATGCATGAATGTGGATGAAGCAAAAGAGGTGTGTCAGAATCGTAGCATGTGGCAATCTATAGTCTCTGCCTACCCCCTTGGGATACAGGCGTGAGTATATGTATGTGTGTATGTATGTAATAATATATTATAGTTATTATATTATAGAGTACTGCTCACCTCTGCAATCAGCAGCGCAGATATTACGAGGACGACGAATTTGAACATTTTGAAGGTTATCAGTTTTCAGATGTACTGTGGCATTGTCGGATATATTGGCGCTTATATACCAAAATTATCAATGTCAAACTAACATAATGTGGGTTAAAAATATATTGTAAATATTGACATGTAATAAAGCGACATTGAATATATTGTTAAAATCTGACGAGGTACCGGATGAATCAATATTCATTGGTATCAAATCATGCGCCATTATATGGAATATTCTAGTCTACCTGAAATGAAATTAATATACGTCACGACTTTTATCCCCATTCGGGGGTAGCCAGAGGCTTGAGTGGCCATACACCACCACATTGTGGAGGTATTAACCAACTCAAAGCCCACGTTTCACCTGATAGTCAGAACCCAACGTGACAGGTGGTGAACCTTGTCGCCGTGTATACAGGAACTCACTATTACCTAATCCCGAGGGACAGGTAGGTTTCCTCACGATGTTTTCCCTCACCGAAAGCAAACCGTAAATGCATACAGATGAAAATTCATCCATTGGTGCATGTCCCGCCGGGGATCGAACCTGGGACCTTCTGATTGCTAGCCCAACATATTCGCCCCTAGGCTACAGCCGCTCTTCTCTAGTCTACCAAGTTGCAATGAATTAACGCCAAAAGTCTTCTATAGTTATTTGTGTCACAAGGGGACAAAGTAATAATAATATCTTGTTCCCCGAGGGCGTTATTTTATTCAGACGAAAGTGAAGTATTCTAAAGTAGAATCCTGAGCTTTATGAGGAATTCAATATACGCCGCCCGAGGACAAAATATTTTGGCCCCGAGCGATACATACTATTTCGTCGAGCGTCTCAGTTTCCGTCCCGGGCACGTGTCGCCGTCGGTACCGCTGCCTCTCCCCGGTCGTGTCGGAGCCGTCCCGTCACACTATGAGAGTAAGGGAAGAGAGTGCAACTGTGCGAGCACACGAACTGCACTATACTAACTCCTGCGCAGATGGCTAGTCTCCGTTTAGATTGGCCGCCGTGGCCCAAATTCGGTCAGTAGGACTATTATCATCATATAGTGCACTCTTTGGCACTTAAACTTTGCAATTCTTCCTTTTTTAGGGTTCCGTACCTCAAAAGGAAAAAAGCGGCGCCCTTATATGATCACTATGTTGTCCGTCTATCGGTCCATCTGTCAAGTCGTGCACAGCCCAAACCATTGGTGTTACAAACAATACATTTGAAGTAAGTACCTTTTATGATTTTGGAAAATTCCACCCCTAAAGAGTAAAAAAGGGGTTGAAGTTTGTAGTCCCTTATGTCTGAAGTTAGAAACAAAGTCATCGCTCGCACGTTGCCGCCCTGAAGGTAGAATGCTTCAGGCAGAGCCGCGGGCACAGCTAGTATTCTTGCAAATGTAAAGTACTTACTTATGCGGAATAAATAATGTACACTTACAGTGCAAATAATACCGAGACCTTGATAACCGAATACAGGAATTATTAAAAATGAAATATCGTTACGAAATTAAATTGGTGCCTCCAGATACCACGCATGCCTCGCCCGAGGACTTATGTTATTACTTTATGTCTATGCGTTCGGACGTCAAACTGTGTATTCAGGCGCGGCGCAGCGCTGATGTAGACGCAGCTAGCGACTGCCAAAAAGTAGGTAAACATGTTCAATGTCGTGTGACGTGTACGAAAACAAGTTGCAGCTGTTCAAATTGTATGTGAATATTTTTATACTAGCATTTTAATTTTCACCATTTACCTATTACGTAAACAAGCGTACGACCCGCGTAATTTTAAGCAGTTACCGTAGCCTATAGATGCTTATAAGTCATAGTCAGTATCCTGGGACATTCTTTTACACACGGCTACCTGATCCCAAACTAAGCAGAGCTTGTACTATGGAAACTAGATATTTGAAATTACTACATATACGGTATCGACTTGTTTGGAAATTCAACCTATAAAGGATTGAAATAGGGGATGAAATCCGTTATTATTAAAGTTAGAAATATTGAAATCGGTGTTCCAACCCCTAAGATTAGGGGATAGAAAGTTATATAGAGGATCGTTATTTCGGCTCGATGACATATCACATCGGGTAAACAAGATATTCATTGAATAAATCATTAAAATAACATCTGTGTGGTCCCAAACTAAGCAACGATTGTACTATGGCTACCGTAAAATGGACTGGGTGCGATCCCACTGACACAAGGCCGTTTCCGAAAATCTTCCTCCGGCGGGAATCGAACCCGCAACTACCCGATGCAGTGAGCTTAGCGGCCGACGCTCAACCACTTCGCCAAGCGGTCGTCAATTTTATTTATATTTTTTCAGTTACCTATTTGAGTTAGTTTCTAGTTTCTTTTGAATCGCGCCTCTGGCGAAGGGTTGAGTTCCGTAGTCACGAGATTGTGCTACGCGCGTAGTCAAGGAATCCCTAGAGCTACGGCTACGCCACGCCTACGCGCGTAGCACTATCCCTATGTAAAGTACTACGAATCTTCTACGCGCGTAGCACGCGTAGCCATCTTCATCGATCAAATAAAATATTTTACTTTTGTAAACGTGTGTGAAGTTCCTCACAGTTCTTTATTGTTGTTGTTCTTTTTGGGTTTTCGGCTCTCTCAAAACCAAAGGCATTGCTCACACGTTGCCGACCTGAAGGGGAGTGGGACGGAGGGAGGGGAAGGGGGCGTTGGGCTTCCGGCTCTCACTCATCGTACGAAACGCAGCTGTAATAGCTCCTTACGACGATTTTCTGTGGAAGGGTGGTGCTACCCCGGTCGAGCCAGCTCATATGAGTTGCAGTCAATTGGCTAGAACTTGGCTCTACCACTATAGGTATACCGCAAGCGCGGTACCGCGCCTTAGGTACGCGAGCGGCGAGACGGGGGGCTCATCGCTCTCGCCATCCCACTCCCCCACCCGTTATCGCTCTCGCCGTCCCACCCTCCCACCTCCCCGCGCAAACCTAAGGCCCGGTACCGCGCTTGCGGTATACCTATAGTAAAAGTATATATGGAAAATTCTATCGGGCATTCGGCTAGTATTTACCTAAATGGATTTATGTAGAAAAAACTAAACAACAGAATAAAGAAATGCTCGTTTATTCAAAAAGAAAAATTTAAATCATTGTATTGTTTTGCATAAAATAAGGAAGTTTCAAAAAGTGAATTTATTTTCAGCCATTTTCATTTTGCTTGCACAGTTCTCAATTACCTGTAAACAGAAAAAAATACATAAGCAATACGATTGAAGAGTATATAGGTGCTATTGTATTATTTTAGATAAGTTATTACACGACGATACTAAGAAAAATACTGTTTTTAGGGTTGCCAGGGTGCATTGTGCATTATTGCAAGGGTGCCAACGGGACCCTATTACTAAGCCCATGCTGTCCGTCTGTCCATCCGTCTGTCAGCGGGCTGTATCTCACGAACCGTAATAGGTAGAGCGTTGACATTTTAGAATATGTATTTCTGTTGCCGCTACAACGACAAATAGATACCAAAAATAAAATAAAATTTAATAATAAAGGGGTCCTCATACAAGAAACTGGATATTTTTGAGGTTTTAATTCCACGGTGCTACGGAACCCTTTATGTGCGAGTCCGACACGTACTTGGCCGGTATTTTTATTAATTAGTAATTATTAGTGACTCGGCATGCTGGTCGCGCGCATCTGGTTTCGATACATTTTGCTGCACCACGTACTAGAGCGAATATGTTTTGATCTTTAGCATTTATGTATTGTGAAATTAAAGTAAAACCTAGTAATAATAGTATATAGTTTATAAATACTTACTGTGGTTATTGGCGTTATACGTTAAGGCTGCTCAGACTGCTTTGTCCGACCTTACCGCCATCCTGACCGCCTTGTTGATGGTCTTGCTGTTGGCCTTGTTGTTGTTGGCCTTGTTGTTGTTGACCTTGTTGTTGACCTCCTTGTTGTTGTTGGCCTTGTTGTTGTTCGCCTTGTTGTTGACCACCTTGTTGTTGTTCGCCTTGTTGTTGACCACCTTGTTGTTGTTGACCACCTTGTTGTTGTTGGCCTTGTTGTTGTTCGCCTTGTTGTTGACCGCCTTGTTGTTGTTGACCACCTTGTTGTTGTTGGCTTTGTTGTTGTTCGCCTTGTTGTTGACCACCTTGTTGTTGTTGGCCTTGTTGTTGTTCGCCTTGTTGTTGACCACCTTGTTGTTGTTGACCTTGTTGTTGGCCTTGTTGTTGTTCGCCTTGTTGTTGACTACCTTGTTGTTGGTTGCCTTGTTGTTGGACTTGTTGTTGAACTTGTTGTTGAACTTGTTGTTGGCCTTGTTGTTGTACACCTTGTTGTTTTTCGCCTTCTTGTTGTCCGTTCTTTAGACCTCCTTGTTCTACCAACAGAGAGAAGTATGTCAATACAGTCAAATGTCATGAAGTTTAGTATGGTTCGATTGCGAAAAAAAACCTTTAATTTGTCTGAAAGCGCCTACACACGACCCTAAAATCGGAAATCTTTAAATCGAGATCTTTAAACTTACCAGAGATACTGGCTTGCAGACTCTGAAACAAAAAGTAACAATATTTGAAATAAATAAAATACCGTTTAGTAGGTTGAGCAGGATGCTAGGGTCACTGCACTGGGTTGCGGGTTCGATTCCCGGCAGAGCAAATTTCAGCAATAGGTACCTACTTAGTATAGTTGTAATTTGCCCCAGTCTGGGTGGTATGCCAGTATACTGTACGGATAGTATAGCTCATGTAGACGCACCAATTAGGGACGCCCCACAGACACGCTACTTTTTGCATGGGCGATCAGCGATTTAGTCGCTTTTAGCAGCTTAGCAGTCGCTGCGTCCGAACGCAGAGAGTCGCCAAAACGCGATGCAGTCACAAAATCGCCCTTAATTGGTCGCGTCCACAAGTCCATAGACATAACACAGCTGATGCATGTGCGCGGCTGGTAAAGCGATTGTGACGCGATGGCGATTTCTATACACATTTTCGCTTACAGGCCAACGCCATACGTTTATAAAGTTTGATCGCTATCGCATAGCAATCGCATTACCAGTGCAGCCCCAGCCTGAGGCTTGTGGACGCACCTATTTGCTTGTAACACCCAGTACACCCAGTAGAAACGCTTAGATTAAGGGCCATAACACACCGGGACGCCAGGCGACGTCGCCAGCCACGTACCCAAACAATTTGTATTGACTGGCGCCATGGCTACCCGGTGTGTTATGGCCCTAACGCAAATTAAATAAATATATCGCCAGACGTACACACTGTATGGTACCAAACTAAGCAACGCTTGTACTATAGCTGCTATACAATGACAGGGGGCGATCCCAGGGAAACCCAGACCAGGGAAAATTACGAAAAGGCAGTTTTCGAAATTTGCCTCTGGCGGGAATCGAACTCGCAACCACCCGATGCAGTGAGCCGAGCGGCCTAAGCTCGAACCACTGCGCCAAGCGGTCGTCCAATAAAAATTACTCCAAAAATTTTCCTCAAATGGTATTATTAGGGTTTAATTAAATGTTACAATGTTTAGAAGAGCTTGTTTCAGAATAGTCAGATAGCTTTTTATGGCGTTATGACAGTTTATCCATATAATATCTGTCAAACCACCATATTTATTTGGATAAGAGTTATCTGGCGCTTCTGAAAAAGACCCTAAGCGCCGCCATAGACGGACTGCATGGAGCAGTTAGTGCCGACAGCTTCAAGCAGTCGCTGTTGGGCGATCTGCTTTTTCGATACAAAATTGACATTCGCTATACACGGACCGCTCAAGCAGTTCGTTTGCAGTCGCAGCTAATAATGCGGTCGGCGTGCGGTTGATACTGGCAGCCAAGAGCTGGTTGACCCAACCTGCACGGACGCTTGAAGCGGTTGGCGTACAAATACAAACACAACTGCACAAGGACTGCTTGGAGCAATCGAGTTGAAGTCGACTCCGACCGCAACATGACACGACTGCTCTCGAACAGTTAGGCCCGTATAAATAAATTTATCTCAAAGATGAGATCGATCTTAAGATGCAGTTTTGACGTTTAATGTATGGAACATCTGTCAAAAACACCATCTCAAATTCGATCTCAATGAGATCGATTTATTAATACGGGCCTTAGTCTCGACTGCTCTAAGCAGTCCAATATTAAAGTATTGCTTACCTCTGCAATCAGCAGCGCAGATACGAGGACGACGAATTTGAACATTTTGAAGGTTGTCAGTTTCAGTTGTACTGTGACATCGTCTAATAGCTCGGCGCTTATATACCAAAATTCTCAATGTCAAACTTACATAATGTGTATTAAAATATGTTGTTAATATTGAAATGTAATAAATTAGCATGAAATATATTGTTAAAACATGACAAGGTGCCAGATGAATCAATATTAATCTGGTCTCTCGTCATGTCAGAACATTCTAGACTACCTACGTGCAATTCCATAACATCAGAAGTCTCCTTAGGCACTTAATATACCTAAATGTAAGAGTGTCTGTTTGATTTAAAGTATTACTTATCACGGACAGTTTTTATTGAAATTCAGTAGAGATAAATTACGATAACATGGCGCGTCCCTCTAAAATGCAAAACGTTTTTTAATGTATTTATAAAGCGCCCCACCAAGACTCCCATCGCATGTGTGCGTACTGAGACGGCTGTCAAACAGAAATAAATCCAAGAATTTTTTGCTCTACTAGAGACGTCATTAAGGGCCTCCGCAGACTAGCTACTTTTAGCATCGGCGATCGGCGATTTTGATGCTGCGTCTCGCTCGTTCGCGCTCGAAGAAACGCGACGCAGCATCGATACGTCACAAAATCGCCGGTTGCCGATGCTAAAAGTAGCTAGACTGCGGAGGCCCTAATAAGGGCCACCGCAAAGACGCTACTTTTTGCATAGGCGATCGGTGATTTAGTAGCTTTTAGCATCGGAGCAGTCGCTGCGTCCGACCGCAGAGAGTCGCCAAATCGCGATGCAACATCGATACAGTCGCAAAATCGGCGAACGGAGCAAGCAGTGGCAGCCGATTGGTTAAGCACGCGTCTTGCGGGCTCAAACCCTGGCTCACACCTCTGGATTTTTCGGAATCTATGTGTGAATCATAACTTTAATATGATTATCACTTGCTTACGGTGAAGGAAAACATCGTGAGGAAACCTGCATGTCTTTAGACATGTGAAATCCACCAACCCGCACTGGGCCAGCGTGGTGGATTATGGCCTAAATCCCCCTCGCATTGAGGGGAGGCCCGTGCCCAGCAGTGGGACGTTATCAGGGCTAAATTATTAATAATTATTAGCATCGAAGCAGTCGCTGCGTCCGAACGCAGAGAGTCGCCAAATCGCGATGCAGCATCAATCGATACAGTCGCAAAATCGCCGATAGCCGATGCAAAAAGTAGCATGTCTGCGATGTCCCTTATCTCTACACAGGGCACAGGTATGTTATGCTCCCCAGCCAGTTGTAATCACTGATCGGTTATCTATCGTAGGTTAAGCAACGCTTGACAAGGTCAGTCAGAGATGGGTTTTTTATGTTACTAAGGTGGAAAACAAGCGTACGGCCCATCTGATGCTAAGCAGCTACCGTAGCCCATCATCTCAGCCAAAAGACGTCCACTGCTGGACATAGGCCTCCCCCAAGGTTTGCCACAATGATGTTGCGCGGTGTTGCGCTGCCCGCATCCAACAGATTCGCGTGACCTTCACCAGGTCGTCAGTCCACCTTGGTGGACCATAGCCTATAGATGCTTGCAATACCAAAGGCATCCCTCGTACGTTACCGACCTGAAGGCAGAATGCTTCAGACAGAGCCGTGGGCACAGCTAGTATTCTTAGCAAATGTAAAGTCATTACTTATATAGTTCGCTGACGGTGAGGGAAAAGATCGTGAGGAAACCTACCTATCCCTCGGGATTAGGTAATAGTCAGTTCCTGTATACACGGCGACAAGGTTCACCACCTGTCACGTTGGGTTCTGACTATCTGGTGAAACGTGGGCTTTGAGTTGACTTAATACCTCCACAATGTGGTGGTGTATGGCCACCCAAGCCTCTGACTACCCCCGAATGGGGATAAAAGTCGTGACGTTACATACATTCATTACTTATACAGAAAAATAATGTAAACTTACAATGTTAATAATACTTTGACAACCGTATTCATGAATTATTAAAAAGGGAAATTCGATACGAAATTTAATTGATGCGTCCAGATGCCTCGCATGCCTCGCCCGAGCACATATGTTATTACTTCATGGAAAGTCATAAAGTTAGGGCAAGGCCCCATTAATGCGTTGCGTTGCGTCGTCGCAACGGGTCGACGGGCGAGAGACGAAGCGAGGGAGGCTGATGCGCTGGTGACACAATTCGTTCATCCGTTGCGACGACGCAACGCAACGACAGGTGGGGCCTCACCCTTAAGTCGGAAATCCACCGCGGCACACGGAGAGGCCACGCACGTGGGTCAAGCTTCGCTTTGCAAGAAAATGTATGCAATCGTGTTCACCGCGGCGCACGGAGAGGCTACACACGAAATGACGTCATGCACACATTTTCTTGCAAAACGTGGCCGTGTGCGTGGCCTCTCCGTGCGCCGCGGTGGGTTTCCGCCTTAACACGGAACAAATACGTGGGTACAAATAGATGTTCCGACGTCTAACTGACAGCTCGGGCGCGGCGCACGCCTGATGTAAACGCAGCCAATAACTGACAGAAAGTCGGTAAACATGTTCAATGTCATGTCCGAAAAACAAGTTGCAGCTGTTCAAAATTTATGTATTTCATAATGGAATATTTTTTATTTATTGCATTCTCTTTATTTTCACCATTGCAGTACCTGCCTGCAGTAATACCTAAACAAGCGTACGGCCAGCCTGATGTTAAGCAGTTACCGTAGCCTATAGATGCTTACATTACTAAAGGGGGGAGTGGAGGGGGGTGGAAGTGTACCTGGGAGGAACACAGCGCTACATAGCAATGAGTGAGAGAGCCTAAAGCCCACCCCCCCTCCCCCTCCCTCCATCCCACTCCCCTTCAGGTCGGCAATGTGCGAGCAATGCCTTTGGTACTAAGCATCTATAGGCTACGGTAACTGCTTAACATCAGATGGGCCGTAAGCTTTTTTGCCACTGCAGTCCTATAAAAAATTTAAAAAAAAATGGAAATTCTGTAAACGTAATTCATTTTACTTATATTCTATATTGATAATCGCCACAATGACCGTTTTGCGCTGCCCGCATCCTGATGTACACTTTAACTGTGCCAAATTTCATCGTACTCCTCCGTTTTTTTTTTATAGGACTGCGGTGGCAAAAAAGCGTACGGCCCGCCTGATGTTAAGCAGTTACCGTAGCCTATAGATGCTTACAATACCAAACGTATTGCTCGCATATTGCCGACCTGTAGGGGAGTGGGATGAAGGGGAGGGGAGGGGGTGGTGGGCTTACAGCTCTCTCACTCATCGAACGAAACGCAGCTGTAATAGCTGCTTTACGCCGATCTTCTGTGAGAGGGTGGTACTACCCCGGTCGAGCCAGCCCGTTTAAGAGCTGCAGTCAATTGGCTACAGCTTGGCTCTACCACCTTGAAGTCCTAGAAGATTCCTAGAAGAGTCCTATTCTCCTAGAAGTTTTGTAAAGAAATCAAATAATTCAAAAAAATTGTTTTCATGTTTTTTGTTCGACTAGGAGACGGAAAAGTTCATGGCAATATTTTTTTTTTCTATATCTGTTGCCGTAGGAGTTTTTACGATTTTATTTTCAGGATTATAACAATATGTAAAGTTCCTGAAACCTTTTTCGTACAACATACTAATATTTAGCTTTACATATTACTAAGTACTGCAATTTTACCTATGTTGAAGTTTGTAAACAAACGCCTAGCTAAAAGTTCATAGCAAAATATTGTTGTCCAACAAGTAAGTATATCCATTGACGTGAGAGTTTTTACGATTTTATTTTCAGAATTGTAACGATATGAAAAGTTCCTGAAACCTTTTTCATGTGAGATACTAATATTCAGCTAATCAGCATTACATGATATGGTGTGATATCGAGTAATTGGAGTCGGTGCCAATCTTAGTATGCTAAATCTACCTACTATAAAAGTAATAAGATAGATTGGCACCAACCCCAAATACTCGATACCACACCATCACGCCTGATTTTCCAGAAGGATTAGGCAGAGGTGGTAAAATAAATATTATTTCAGGGTTTTTAGTGCCCCAGGTTTTTTTGAAGTCGGTTTTTATTCATACCATTGGTAGCTCCTAACTATCCGGTGATAGCTATAGCTTCCTGTATCGCGCTTGTGTCAAGTATAATTTGTCAGTGGATATTAATTGTGACATTTCCGGTTACTTCTTATCTAAAATTAGACTAATGGTCATAGCTCACTACAGCCACTCGGCACCCGACCAGCACCGCCTCGAGCGGTTAGTACGTATTCTTTATATAATACTCTATGGACATACACACACCAAGTACATGTCCGGCCGCGGCATGTACTGCTCGAACCCCCGATCCACTCACCGTTCTCCTCGACTCAGATGTTGAGGAGACCGTCACACGCACACTACCCAACAGACACCGACCTCGCCGGTGAGGTCGACGAACACACAGCACCGCCAATAGGTGCCTCTATGCGCCTAGCAGGTCATAGCACCTAGGCACCCGACAAGCCCGCTGAGTTTCTTGCCGGATTTTCTCAGCGAGGTTGCGTTACGATCCGGTGGTAATTTTTACCCCGCTCACTCAAAAGACAGCAGCCCAAGCCGAGGCCGTGCCCAATGCCCAAGGGCCGGGCGCCCTTGAGCCAGCTGTCCCCCTGCCCTTACGGCTGGAGCCGCTCTTTGTGCGCTCGCCCTCTGACCGGTGAAGTTGTTAAGGCCACTCTGGCCAACAACATATAGTCATTACGTCAACTCCGTAGCCTCACCGGATCGCCTCGCTCGCAAGCTGTCTACGTGCTGGTCGGGTGCCGAGAGGTTGTAGTGAGCTGTGACCATTAGAGCCATAACACACCGGGTCGCCAGGCGACGTCGCCAGCCCCCGTAGCCAACTAATTCGTATTGAAATGTATGACAGGTATCACACCGGACTGGCCACGTCGCCAGTCGGTCGCGAAATGTGTTACCTGTCATCATTTCAATACAAATTTTATGGCTACGGTGGCTGGCCACGTCGCCAAGGCAACGTCACCGTCCACGTATCCAAACAATTTGTATTGACTGGCGACGTCGCCAGTCCATCGCCAGGTGTGTTATCTCCATTGACCATAAGATTAATATATCTATGGTTATCTCCCATACATTTCAATACGAATAGTTGGTTACGGTGGCTGGCGACGTCGCCATGGCTACCCGGTGTGTTTGACCCTTAAACTTAAATCACATTTCTTAAGAATTGTGAGCAAAGCTCAATTGGCGGGTTAGTGTATCACTGTATGGTGTGTGCTGTACTTTACATGGTTTTAAATTTTAATGAAATGAAATGATAAATGTTTAATCAGCACAGCAGTACACACATAAGAAAAGAACAGCACATATAAATAAACTAAAATAGATAGACATAAGGTAAGAAAGCTGCATTACCTACAGTGTGAGCTGTGCCGAAAGGCATTTGACTCAGCATGTGCTGGAGGGGAACGAGGTCTCCAGCGCTGATTTTCAGCCAAAGCCTCCTCATACCGTGTCTTACATACAACCTTGGCTACCCAAATAGAAAAATAAAACATACAGTGCAGAACGGACTAAGCTATTACAACAAAATAAATACTTACACTTAATAATAATAATAAATTAATTTTAAACATTCTTATTTTACATTAAACTCGTTTCTTCTACATTATGTTTTTCTGTGTATACTTTAGATCGTGTAAGTTGGTAAGCATAGTTTTAACGGTGGTAGTGATGTTGGTATACTTGTGTCGATATCTTATTAAATTTTTATATTTTACTATCTGTGGAGACCTCTAAATGGCTTAGTACCGTAATTTTCTCGTTCCTATTGTATCTGCTTAATAATTTCTCCAAATAATTTTGGATGAATAATGAAACAAATTTGTTAATGCATATGAGATTTATTTAATTTTATAGAATTACACTTTAATAATTTAACAAAAAAAAACAGGATGTAATATAACAAAACGGGTTGAGTTTGTCGTTAGCCATTTTTCATTTGTTTATACCACCGTTGTAGATGGTCAATGACCCCTGTGACCTGAGAACAAACAAAGTATTGAAATAAGTGGCACACCCACTGAACATTGAAATATGTTGATGTGAGTGGAGCGAGGCAGCGGAGCGAGCGACGCCGCACACCGCGCGCCGCGCGCTGCGTGCGCCGCCGCACAACCACCTCGCTTCACTTCCTCGCTTCAAGCACTCATTATGGTACACAAACACAGCTCGTTACTCACCTTCCCCTGGTGAAGGGCCACCTTTTTTAGCGTCAGAAACTGCAAAAAATAATATATTATTGGCTATACTTGGATTTATTAGTATGTACTAGCTGAATTATCGTCGGCAAAGATATTACAGTGATAAATAAACATATTATAATTAATTTTAGTAATAGCATCTAAAAGGTGGGGGAGACTTTTGCTCAGCAAAGGACACAATAGGTTAAAAAAGAAATGCAATCTCACCTTCGACATTATTCATTGCGCTAGCTGAAATTAAAAAAGGCGTTTATTAGTTATTTGACACTCACATTACACTCACATACATTTAATTAATTAATTAAATACGGGCTCTCAGCTTATGTTAGGAATGTTATTGGTACCTAATATTTATGATACAATAAATTATTATTGTTAGTATATTTTAACTCAGATTAAACAATTTTAGAGATGGACCGGTGCTTCGTCGCTCAGTCGCAGCCCAATCATCCTGAGGATGCCTCGTTTATAGGGGAAACACGTGTCGAATTTATTTTAGATTCGCTTTGTCTGCGGAGAATTGCTAATTGTTAGGGTCCATGACTCATGACAGACATACTCTCGACTGACGGAGTTGGGTCTTGTTGGCCTCTTCTATTATCGATCAATTCATTTGGTTTATAATTATGGAGATTGACAATACCGAGGGTGAGTGGTGGGTCCCTCTCTATAATTGTTTAACAATGGATTTCCGCAAAGTTACGCGTGATTCCATCAATTATCAGATTAAACGTTTTGCCATTACGTAGGTACATTTTGTATTGTATGCGTACGAGTATACTCACGGTCGACAGATTGGGCGTCAAATTGTGTAGAGGAAGAACTTTGAGCTGGCTTATCATCTGTTGAAAAAAATAATAGGTAAGTAATTAAAAAAAAAATGTAGTGTCTGTTTGTAATGTGCGTGTGTGTCGAATAGAATTATATTTGGGATGCGAATGTTGGCAAGACGTCTGCACAGGACGAACGCTAACAGCACACTGACTTAAGCCACGCCCACTGTGATGACGTCAACGGCTTAGTTGAGCCATGCGGCCGAGTTGCTTAGACCCAGTCCCCTTAGTAATTGGTCCATGGTATTTACAAACAAAAAAGTAGTAGGTATAATATGTAGTAATATCAGTTTTCTGGTTTCCATAGTACAAGCTCTGCTTAATTTGGGATCAGGTAGCCGTGTGTAAAAGAATGTCCCAGGATATTTTATTTATGTTAGTTTCCTTACATGGTTTTCCATCACAGTATGATACCCAAGTAAAAGATAATAATAACTATGTGAACAATACCTAACTACGGAACAAATTGGGAACCACTGACGATTAAAACTTACCAACTGGGGTTTGCAGACTCTGTAACAATAAAAAGTTGTGTTAAAGGTTTAAAAAAGATTTCATTTCACAGATTGGTGGTGGAGCTACGCTTTAACCAATTGACTGCAGCTTATATACGGGCTCGACCGGGGTACTACTACCTTTTCACAGAAGATCGGCGTAAAGTAGCTATTACTGCTGCGTTTCGTACGTTGCGTGAGAGAGACGGAAGCCCAACACCCCCCTTCGCCTCCCTCTGTCCCTCTTCCCTACAGGTCAGCAACGTGCTAGCGATGTCTATGGTATCACAGGCATTTGTAGGCTACGGTAACTGCTTAACATTAGGCGGTCTATCGGCTTGTTTGCCACCGTAGTCATAAAAAAACCGACCATGTGCGTGTCGGACTCGCACATAAAGGGTTCCGTACCACGGTAGAATATATAAGATTCACGTCAAAGAAATAAGTTAGAAGCAAAAACCGTCATGTATGGGGACTGTTTACAATAGCGCCATCTATTTACATGTCCACTGACATATTAATATCAGCGCCATCTATTAGTGATTTCGTGTGGCATAGCCCGGCGCTACTTGCTACCTTGCTAGATATTGATAATTACAAGTAGTAGTACCGGGCCGAGTCAATAGATGGCCTAGGTAAATGTATTTACAGCGTTTATTTTTTAATTTAATTTTATTTTTAGTATTTTTTGTTGTAGCGGCAGCAGAAATACACATTCTGTGAAAATTTCAACTCTCTACCTATTACGGTTCGTGAGATACAGCCCGCTCACAGACGGACAGACGGACAGACGGGCAGACGGACAGCGGAGGCTTAGTAATAGGGTTCCCTTGGCACCCTTTGGGTACGGAACCCTAAAAACGCATTTTTTTAAATAAGCTCGTAAAAAATATAAGCCAAACAATATAGAGTATCAACTTACCTCTGAAATCAGGAGCGCAGAGACGAAAACGAAGACGAAGAGTTTGAACATTTTGAAAGTTTCGAAATTTCAGAATTACTGTGGCTATAACTGGCTAGCTTGGGGATTATATACTAATTTCTTTTGTAAATATTTAATTTGAATCACGTGGCCTGAAGAACCACGTACTCCGATCTATATTTGGGTGTGATAAAGTAAGGTAGGTAGGAAGAAGTAATGAGGTAAGATAAATATTGATTCAAGTGATCTCGCTTGCTTTCTACGTGGATGTTATGTATAAAAACAAGGTCAATGCGGTAGATTGCGCAGCTTGGAACATAAATTCCCAGAATATACATCATCATCATCATTATTTCAGCCAAAAGACGTCCACTGATGGACATAGACCTCCCCAAGGTTTTCCACAACGACCGGTCCTGTGCCACTTGCATCCAGTGGTTTCCCGCGACCTTCACTAGGTCGTGGATCCAACTACCTACCTACCCACGCTGTGTCTTTCGGTACGCGGTCGCCACGCAAGAACTTTTCTGCCGCATAGGCCATCAGTTCTTCGGGCTATGTGCCCCGCCCACTGCCACTTCAGCCTAAATACATACTATACAATATCAGTTATATGGTTTCCATAGTACAAGCTCTGCTTAGTTTGGGATCAGGTAGCCGTGTGTAAAAAAATGTCCCAGGATATTATTACTATGGCTACCATACAATGGACTGGGGGTGATCCCGGTGCCACTCAGACAAGGTTCAATTACCATATCGGAGATTTATCTCTCGTGGGAATCGAACCCGTAACCATCCGATGCAGTGAGCCTAGCGGCCTACGCTCGAACCACTGCGCCAAGCGGTCGTCAAGAAGCTCGACTGGATGGGCTTCTGAGAATCTGAAGTGTGTATTACAGGAGGTGTCCCGCACTAGACCCTCGTGGCAAATTGATGGTAGCAGTCGTAGCACTATCGTAGCATTATCGTAGCATCAGCGTAGCGCCGTAGTCATCGGCGTAGTAAAAACCGCCGCCCGTAGCCGTAGCCGTAGCGCGATTCCTCTAGGACAGCCATGTCAAATATGCGGTCTGCGGGCCGCATGCGGCCCACTGAGCATTTTCTTGCGGCCTGAATCAAATTTAGAAAACAGCCGGTTAGGGCCTCCGCAGACTAGCTACTTTTAGCATCGGCGATCGGCGATCGGCGATTTAGATGCTGCGTCTCGCTCGTTCGCGCTTGAAGAAACGCGACGCAGCATCGATACGGCACAAAATCGCCGGTCGCCGATGCGGCTGTTTAAGTTATTTCTGCAAATAAATTCACGCCACATATAGACAACTTAATTAAAGACAAGAGGTGTCAAATATCTGGTAAAAGAAGTTAATGTTTGTACTTTTTGTAATGTCGTTTTTATGAGAATTTTTGTTAATAATACTTGTCCTACAATAGTACTTTTTTTCGTTATGATTTTCAGTAGTTTGTCATCTTTAAGATTAGGTTTGGCGGCCCACCTAGTCTACGGTCTTCATGCTTTTGGCCCACCAGTGACTTTTGAGTATTCACTACCGTGAAACGTAAGTACGCCACAACCTTGAATATGAATTGTATTCAGGAAATAAAACCTAAAATGTGATACACAACTGAATAAACATTTTTTTTGTAATTTCAATATCCTTGGTGAATTAAAACACGTGTAAGAGTTTCGTAGTCAAACAATTTTTTTATTGAATACATTTTTTTAAAAATAAACTATTCTTCTTCTTATCGTATGGTTAGTGGCCAACCTGGTGTCAGAGTTGTTCAAGCCGCCCGAAGGCCTCTGACAAGGCTTAACGACTGCTGCCTAGATGACAAAAACCAGGACCAACTTTTTACGTGCCATCCGAAGCACGGAGACGCTCAGTTCAAAATGCCACTAAATGGTCACCCATCTCTGCCTGACCTTACCAAACGTTGCTTAACCTCCGATCGTTTACCGATCAGTGGTTGCAACTAGCTATGAACGCCTCAAAAAGCTTTAAACTAGTTAAAGGTAGACACGTCATTTAATGCAATTTTTGTGCTGTTTAGCTTTTCATGAAATAAAAATTATGACGACCGCTTGGCGCAGTGGTTCGAGCGTTAGCCGCTCGGCGCACTACATCGGGTGGTTGCGGGTTCGATTCCCGCCAGAAGAAAATTTCGGAAACGGCCATTCCGTAATTTGTTCAGCAGAGCTATTACGTATGTCAGTTGACAACAGGGGGCTTACCACGACCTCTTATCGCGATTCAATTATAGGAACATTTTAACGATTCAGCGACTTTTTGTGCAATGACGTACCTTATTGTCATGACAATAAGAAACGTCATTGCACAAATGGCCGCTGAAACGTTAAAACAAAACTGCTATAAGAGGTGGTGGTAAGGCCCCTGGCTTCGGTTGTTCACCGAACTTTGATGGTAAATTAGAATGACATAACATTTGTATTACGTATTTCTTGCAGGGCTAACCTAACCCAAACTCACTGTACCTTGATATCCATTCACCGAAATACGTTATACCAATGTTATTTCATTCTAATTTACCATCAAAGTACGGTGTACAACCGACGCCAGTTGTCAACTGAGATATGTAATAGCCCTGCTGGTCTGGGTGTCACTGGAATCACCCTCAGTCCATTGTATGACAGTCATAGTACAAGCGTTGCTTAGTTTGGGACCATACAGTTGGTGTATAAGTCTGGCAATATAAGTGCCCAGATTAAATATTTAGCTCTGGCATTACGGTCACAACTCTAACCCAATGTTTCTAATGACGTTTTATATTAAATATAAGTAACATAATGTATTTTATTTATTATATACTTACTTAATATATTTTTCGCACGTACCTATGTCTTTTTACTATATTATTGATTTTATTAAGTAGATATATATTTTTATTAGTCCTTTTCTCTTGGGTTTGGCTGAAAATCAGCGCTGGTGGAGTCTCGTACCCCCCCAGCACATGCTGAGCCAAATACCTTTTCGGCACAGTTCGCGCTGACCCCTTTTTACCCGACTACGGCGGAGGGTTATGATTTTGACCGGTATGTATGTATGTATGTATGTAAGTATGAATGTATGTATGTATGTATGTATGTATGTATGTATGTGCATCTGTTCCCACCTAACTTCCAAACTACTTGTCGTAATTTGACAAATGAGGTATCGTTAGAAGCGGCTTAATGGCGCGCTGGTTATAGGCTATGTGACGTCACATAAAATTGCATATGGCGCCCTCTAGAGGACATAATGTCATGAACTAAAAAAAATTTTTTTAATGAAACCGTATGGGGTATCAAATGAAAGAGCTTGATGAGCACATTTCAAAAATATATATATTGTTACCTATAACTCCAAAATAATTAAATAAAAAGTAAGTTTAAAAACTAAAACCCGTCTACTGAAAAATCGCGCTCTAAAAAGTATGAAACAAGAAAATATTCTCATCTAGAGGATAGCCGTGGTCCGTGTTCATATGCCATTTGGCCCTAAAGGACCTACACGGACCACGGCTATCCTCTAGATGAGAATATTTTCTTGTTTCATACTTTTTAGAGCGCGATTTTTCAGTAGTCGGGTTTTAGTTTTTAAACTTACTTTTTTTTCTGTTTCCTCTGTCTATGTGTTGCGAGTGTGTCGAATAAATGTTTCTTTCTTTCTTTTCTTTTCTTTCTTTATAATGTTATGTAACAGCACACGTAGATTACAAATGGTGCAACAAAAACAAAAGGGCATAACTCGACTTATGTCGTTTTTGACTGGCGGCACTGATCTAATGACGTAGGAGTTTCTTTTATTTTATTTTCATGATTGTAACGATATAAACAGTTCCTGAAACCGTTTTCATACGAAATACTAATATTCAACTTTACATATTACTAGGAACTGCTTTTTTATATTATGTAGAAGTTTGTAAATAAACGCCTAGCTAAAGTTAATAGCAGAATCTTTTTCTTTTACAAATTTGTATATCTATTGACGTAGGAGTTTTTACGATTTTATTTTCAGGATTGATATGAAAACTTCCTGAAACCTTTCTCATACAAAAAAAATGATATTCTGCTATTCAGAATTACATATTACTAGGTACAATGTTTATACATTGCTAAGGCAGTCGCCCATACTTCATTTAGCCATGTCCTATACAGGTGAATTTTTCAAGTGTGCGTGGATTGCCAAATCGGAAACTATGAGGAATAGCGAAAAGTACTCAAAGGAGTCTCGGGGCCGATTTTGATGAAAACTAAAACTGCATCATTGGATTTTTGAAAAAATAATATTTGTAGCCAGGAATCGAACTAGTTAATTTTGAAAAAATAACCATATACTGATAAGGAACGAATAACTATCAAATTTATAGCAACTAAAATATCGCTAAGTTTTTTTATGGGACTAATGTGGCAAACAAGCGTACGGCCCGCCTAATGTTAAGCAGTCACCGTAGCCTATAGATACGTGCAATACCAAAGGCATTCGGCTCTCTCACTCATCGTACGAAACGCAGCTGTAATAGCCACTTTACGCCGATCTTCTGTGAGAGTACGTGTTAGACTCGCACAGTAAGGGTTCCGTATCACCGTAGAATAAAATTAAAAAATATGATATTTTTGACTCTTTATTTTTTAACTTTTTTATTTTTAGTATTTGTTGTTGTAGCGGCAATAGAAATACACATTCTGTGAAAATTTCAAGTCTCTACCTATTACGGTTCGTGAGATACAGCCCGCTGACAGACGGACAGACAGACAGACGGACAGCGTAGGCTTAGTAATAGGGTGCCGTTGGCACCCTTTGGGTACGGAACCCTAAAAAATGGTTTTCAGTCATTATGAGAAACAGCTCATAACTTTAATATGATTATCACTTGCTTGCGGTGAAGAAAAACATCGTGAGGAAACCTGCATGTCTTTAGACATGTGAAATCCACCAACCCGCACTGGGCCAGCGTGGTGGATTATGGCCTGAATCCCCCTCGCATTGAGGGGAGGCCCGTGCCCAGCAGTGGGATGTTAAAAGGGCTAAATTATTATTATTATGAGAAACAACAGGATCCCATACTTTATTCTGTTTCTCAGTATAATTTTGAACCTTTTGATCTTTAATTTTGGATTAATAATTAAACAATGTAGATACAATGCATGTATACGGATTTATTTGTGATTGTAAGAGGTTTTAAATAGAAAAATAGTCTTTTACAATAGAACCTTAAGTAATAACGTTCAAACTTAAAAGTTAAATTTATTATGGTTGAATAGAATAAATTAAATTTATTATAGAATTACACATTTGTAATAAGTCCTTAACGTACAAAAATCAGAGCATGGTTATGTTTGTCGTTAACCATTTTTCATTTGTTCATACCTCCGTTGTAGATGGTTTTTTGTGACCTGAGAACAAAAAAGGTATTAAAATAAGTGGTACACCCACTGAACATTGAAATATGTTGATGTGAGTGGAGCGAGGCAGCGGAGCGAGCGACGCCGCACACCGCGCGCCGCGCGCTGCGTGCGCCGCCGCACAACCACCTCGCTTCGCTTCCTCGCTTCAAGCACTCTTTATATGTATCGATACTTCCGCACTACTTTTCGCGATTCTTTTAGAGAAAAAAAATTAAATACAAAAACAATTCCCAACACTATAACTGTCAAATAAGAGTATATCGAATTGAGTACGAATATAATGACAGGATTAAACGAACTTACCTTAAGTGAAGTTCAATCCTTATTATATGAAGTACTCAATTCGATATAAGTACATCCCACCCGCCTCTATAAGCCATACTTATTATGCCTTATTTACCCATATTATTAATGTTGTTGCTCTAAAATAATGACATTTGGTAAAAGGATTGACAGGAACGGTTTTTATTTTTATTTTTTCTTTAAGGCTGGAACCATTGCAACTGACAGCTCGAGGTTGACCGCTTTTTGCTCAAACAATGTCGTAGGACCGCGAGTTGAATTTTTTGAATTTAGAATTTTCGATACGCCACGACACATCAAAAAGACGACATGATAAATCAAAAACAGAAGTGACTCATATACTAAACTCGTATCTTGCCTACTTTTATTTAGTCGTATAAGGGTAACTTCGTAAAGGAAAATTTTCACTAAAGCTTAAGTACAATTTAAGTACTACATTTTTATTAATAGGTAGGTGGGTAGGTAATTTTTTCTTTGTAATCTTTTTTATTGTTATTTTGTTGATATTGTAAATAAAAGCTCACTAACTGTTAATTTTTAATTGTTCTGAATATTAATTTTGCCCAACACTGGGTAATAGGTAGTACTACTTAAAAAAGACTAGTACATAATTTTAATGTTTAATATTATAGGACAAAATAAGTAAAATTAAAACAACTTAAAATTCTAAATAACTGAAAACAAGAAAAATTGTTGACAACATCGGGTAATAACTGAAATAAAAATAGTACTAATCCTTATTAGTTACTAGCTGTGCCTGCGACCTAGTACGCGCACATTTTTGGAAAAGGTTACCCCTTATTTGACTGATGGATTGATGGAGGATGACGGACGGATGGAGTGGCAATGCAACGCATGCCGGGCATGCATGCAACCCTCATAGGATCACTGTTTTGCCCGTCAGTCTATCTGTCCGTCTGTCAAAACGTGCACAGCCTAAACCGCTTGAGTTAGAAACATGACATTTTAACTTTTTATAGCGTAGAAGAAGACCACAGGAAGGATTTTTGAGAATTCAACAATTAAGGGGAGAAAGTATCTATGGATAGTCCCAGTTTTTCTGAAGCTAGAGACATGAAAATTTGTATTTGGGCTACTCATTACAAATTAAAACCGGACAAGTGCAAGTAGGACTCGTGCTCTGAGGGTTCCGTACAAATTTTATTATGTTTGTGTGCATCATATCTTTGGCGTGCAAATACAGGGCAATGAAGCAAGATGTGCTCCACTGTCTCGCTGGGGTTCTTTGAGCTTCCACTCTGCTAGTTTTCGGAACAGTACATAATAATTACAACACCTAAGTGTGTATTGTTCCGAAAACAGGGAAAATCATGAAGGCTCGAATCTCGGGATAACAACTGCACTGCAAGCGACTGTGGTGAACAGGTTGGGCTAACAATCAAAAGGTCCCAGGCTCGATCCCCGTTGGGGCATGCACTAATGGATGAATTTTCATCTATGTGCATAATTTACAGTTCGCTGACGGCGAGAGAAAACATCGTGAGGAAACCTACCTATCCCTCGGGATTAGGTAATAGTCAGTTCCTGTATACACGGCGACAAGATTTACCACCTGTCACGTTGGGTTCTGACTATACAGGTGAATTTTTCAAGTGTGCGTGGATGGCCAAATCCGAAGCTATGAGTGATATCAAAAAGTACTCAAAAGAATCTCGGGGCTCGAAGCTCGAAGCTCACGGGACCACGGGTGGTATGAAAGAGCCCATGACCGCGATGGATGGAAGAAGATGGGGGAGACCTTTGCCCAGCAGTGGAATACAGTAGGTTATTAAGAAAAAAATGGTCCAGCCGTTCTCGAGTTTTGCGCTTAGCAACAAATTTAGCGATTCATCCCTTTATTTTTCGACACTGAACTGTTAAGCCGGAAACCCACCTCGGTGCACGGAGAGGCCACGCACTCGGCCACGGCTACGTTCTGCAAGAAAATGTATGGATGACGTCATTCTCCGTGCGCCGCGGTGGACACGGTGACATACATTTTCGTGCAAAGCGAAGCTTGACCCACGTGCGTAGCGTGTGCGTGGCCTCTCCGTGTGCCGCGGTGGGTTTTCGGCTTTATGTGCACAACGCGGATCTATTTCTTGTGATGAATTGCCCATGAAATAAATTTGCAAGAATTTATAGTCGCCATCCGCCATCTGACACCGGTGTTCCTTACGCCATCTATTGAAAGTAATTTGAATCATACGTAAAATATGGGTTTTTAGCGCTTTCCGGGCAATTTTTCCATTTTTTTTAATGTATGAACCTTCCTTGAACTTCACGGAATAATCTAAAAACAAATCATCTAAATTGGTCCAGCCGTTCTCGCGTCAAGTAATGACATGAAATAGGGATTCATTTTTATATATATAGATTACAAATATTAAGTAGTATGAATAACATCAACTGAAACACGCTTAACATCAGGCGGGCCGTACGCATGTTTTTTTGTCTTGGCTTTTCTTGTCGCATATAGCCAGTGTCAAGTACCTACCTATAATAATATAGATTTTCAATGTTGCACTTCGCCACTTTCCGCCAAAAAAAAACAAGTTTGTCTAGCAACTCAGTGGTATGAAAAGATATCATAGGCAAGACAAAAAATATGAAAAAATGAAATGTAACGTCACGACTTTTATCCCCATTCGGGGGTAGTCAGAGGCGTGAGTGGCCATACACCACCACATTGTGGAGGGATTAACCAACTCAAAGCCCACGTTTCACCAGATAGTCAGAACCCAACGTGACAGGTGGTGAACCTTGTCGCCGTGTATACAGGAACTGACTATTACCTAATCCCGATGGATAGGTAGGTTTCCTCACGATGTTTTCCCTCACCGTCAGCGAACTGTAAATTATGCACATAGATGAAAATTCATCCATTGGTGCATGCCCCACCGGGGATCGAACCTGGGACCTTCTGATTGTTAGCCCAACCTGTTGTTGTTGTTAGGCAAGACAATAAGATTAGAAAGTAGGTAAGCGGTTTTTAGAGGACGATTATGCTTTTTAATCATATACCTATTCATCATTCTATATTATTCATAATCTATGATGACAACAAAACGCGTCACTGACATAAATATTAATTTAAAAATATTTGTAATCATATAATATCCTAAAAATTATGTTCAATATTATATTTAAACTATTTAAAACGTGATTTAATTCATAAAATGCTAAGAAGACGTAATTTTTTTACGAATTTCACGCAAAAATTTGCGCGCACGTCCAGCTTTGGAGGCCGCCATCGCGGATCTGCGACGAACATTTTGCAGTCCAAGTCATGATGACCCATGACGTTTGTAGCATATTTAAGGTTATTATTGATTATTTTTTAAATAAAATGACTAATATTAAATCTTGGATCCACGGATTCTTAGACAAGTCTTGACAATTTTTCTGGTATAGGTTTCACGTAAATCTGTTCAGTTGCTATGGAGAACATTTACGATTAAGGTTGACAATTTCATATTTTGAAATCGATTTCTACAAAATTTGGTAAAATTTAAAGTAAATCGGCTAAGCCATTTTATTCCCGACCATATGAGGTTTAATGTTGTATACTTTATATTGCACATAAGCCAGCTGCTTCATCAAACCATTTACTTAGACCCACCCAGTTGAACATTTGTATCACCTTAAAGGGTCGCGTAGTGCATAAAGCCGAGACTATACACAAACACAGCTCGTTACTCACCTTGTCCAGGTGAAGGACCGCCAGTTTTGGAGGTGGCGTCTGCAAAAAACAGGAAAAAAAGTTTAGATCAAAAATAATATAAATAAAAAGGCAAATCACTTAATTATTATAAGATTGGGACTTTACCTGATGCAGCCACAACGTTAACTGTAATAAAAACGACGGTTATTAGTTGGGAATAATGCAAACAGTTATTTGAAAACTACCAGTATGCTCTAGAATTTACCCAAATTACTAATTAATTATGATAATAATAATTTCAAAATAAGTTTCCAATTTATGTGATGTATAGTCCGCCACAGGTCGAGATGACATTCGGGTTATGAGCTTTTTACAGAATAAAATCCGAATCAAAATTACCAGGGGGCTTACCACGACCTCTGATTGCGATTCAATTAAAGGAACGTTTTAACGATTCAGCGACTTTTTGTGCAATAACGTACCTTATTGTCATGACAATAAGAAACGGCATTGCACAAAAAGTCGCTGAAACGTTAAAACAATACTGCTATAAGAGGTGGTGGTAAGCCCCCAGGACCCGCAACGCAACAGAAAAATTTAATTTAATAATTTTGTGAGCGATTTTAACTGTTTATCGGGTCCTGTTAATTTTGATCCGAATTTTATTTTGCTAAAAGCTCATAACCTGAAAGTCATCTCGACCTGTCGCGAATTATAGGTATTATTGTCGTTACACTACATGGTCACAAACAGTATTATATTAATACTGTGACACTGCGCTGCAAGGAAGCGCATCGCCGCTCTCATGTCCTCGCTGCCACAGAGTAAACAACATTTAGAGACTAGAGTACTAGGTGAGCGGCAAGCGCAGTCCGTGAATCGCACCGCAACTAACGCAGAAAACAACAGCGCGCTTAATTAGGAGTTTAATTGCTTGACTCACTTATAGGTATTCCTTAGTACTTAAGGTCAAATTGTTTTAGGTATTATTCACTTAGATTTGTTATTACTTGTAGTATTGCGCGCTTAGGTTTACTTACCGTTGCGTGCGGAGGCGACAAAATCTGAAGTGGAGGAATTTGAAACTTCAGTTTCTTCTTCTGTCGAAAAAAAAAAAACACTTTTAATATCTAAGGCCCGCCACATACATACGGAATTCCATAACGGGATCAACGAATAAATTCCGAAAGCAGTCAATCCATCCAAATGTATGGACGTATCACATACGTGCGGAATTTTTCCGTTCGAAATTTTTCCGCTTCGGAATTCCGATTGGTAGCCTGTGCGTCTGGAATTATTCCTAACGGAAAAAACGCATGTGTGTGATAAGCTTACGCAATCCTGTTTATATTTCGAAACGGTGGCCCTAATAATAACGCTCCGTTACGGGATCGCCTGCTAAAGACGAGGGGGATTGACGCCATAATAACTTCACTAATTAAATTTTATAAGACACTTGGAGGATGAAAATGACAAAGTTTCATCCCCCACCACAAACCTCTTATGGGAAGATTTTCGTTGATACAACTGAATTTTAGTTATCATATTATGCCTATTCACCAATTTCCATATTAAAATTTAATAACTTAAAAAAAAATCGACTTTCCTTACAAGCTATCATCCCCTATTTACATCCCGTTATGTATCCCGGTGATGAATCTTCAAAAATCTTTTCCTATTTGCTAACTTATTTGCAAATTTTCATGCCTCATTTTCATGCCTGTTTTTTATAAATTACAAGAAGATGCAGGTCCACGGTTGCGACCTGGAAAAAAATATAGGATACACTTTTTGACGATCACAACTTACCAACTGGGGTTTGCAGACTCTGCAACAAAGAAAAGTTGTGTTAAAGCTTTAAAAAACAGGTTCAGCCTAAACATTGCCTAGCTTCAAAAACGTTTTAAAATACATAAATAAGAAACTATAAATAAGGAATAAAAAAACCCAGTGATACCCAGACCAGGTCAAATTACGAAATTACGAAAATGTCGGTAGTAGTTTTCTTTCCTCAAAGCAACTGCATCTGCTTGGGTCAAGTCGCTGCACAAGTCTCAAAATTTGCAGCTGTTGACCTCAACCAGACACATAACATTGAATTCCTGACGTATGTTGGACCCATGTGCCCATGCAAGAATTCCCAAGGCCCGAGCTTAACCCTGATAAAAGTCCACAGACTAAAACACCGACTGTATGGTCCCAAATTAAGCAATGCTTGTACTATGAGTACCGCACAATGGACTCGGGGTATCCCAAAGATAACTAGGGTAAAATATGAAAAGGCCAATTTCGTAATTAGCCCCGATGGGAATCGAACCCGCAATCACCAAATGCATTAAGCAGAGTGGCTTGAGCTCTAACTACTACGATAAACGATTAGCCAAAGGTTCACAAAATATAATTAATAATATAATACGACCATCAATAAGTTTATCAACAAATGATGCCAAGTAAAGTAAAATATCAACTTACCTCTGAAATCAGGAGCGCAGAGACGAAAACGAAGACGAAGAGTTTGAACATTTTGAAAGTTTTGAATTTTCAGATGTACTGTGACTATTGTCAGCTAGCTCGGCGCTTATATACCCAATTTCCAATACCTAGCTTATTAAATATTTGCTAGATAAATTAATAAATTAATCTAGTAAATATTGATTTTTATTCACGTGGCCGAGTCAAACCACGTACGCCATAAAGTAGATAAACACGTGCATTTGTGCATGCACGTGTTTCTCTACTCATTACAGCAGTTCTGGATGTGCATAGTGATGCATTTTATTCGTCCAAAACTGCTGTACTGACAAATATTGGTTCATGTGTTTTCATAGTTGCTATCTACGTGGATTTTAGGTAAATCTTCAAAGTGGATGTGGCAGACTTTGCCAGCATGCGACATAAATTCCCAGACAAATACACCAACTGGGGCCCTACCACCACCTCTTATAGCAGTATTGTTTTAACGTTTCAGCGACTTTTTGTGCAATGACGTTTCTTATTGTCATGACAATAAGGTACGTCATTGCACAAAAAGTCGCTGAAACGTTAAAACGTTCCTATAATTAAATCGCGATAAGTGGTCGTGGTAAGCCCCCTGACCAATCTAAGGCTCGTATTAATAAATATATCTGACGCAAGATCTGACGATACAGTTTTGACGTTTAATGTATGGAACATCTGTCAAAAACAGCATCTTAAGTTCGATCTCAACTTTGAGATGCATTTATTAATTAAAAAAAATAGGAAACTAACGGCCGAATGCTCGCACGCAACGTTTTTTTTTTTTTTTATAGCCAAGGATGGCACACTGGCAGACGGTCCACCTGATGGTAAGTGGAAGCCGCCGCCCAGGACATCTGCAACTTAAGGGGAGCAGACGCGGCGCCGACCTTTTAGGGACCTGTAAACATGCCCTTTGAAGAACCCCATGTTGTCGTGCATAGGAAAGACTTCGGGAGGGAGATCGTTCCACAACTTGCACGTGAGCGGAAGAAATGCTCGCGATGCACGTACATTTGTAGGATACCAGGCATCCAAGTGGAAGATTAAGAGCTTAAATTGGAGCTTAAATTTGAGAGCTGCTTTACTTTAACGCGCCATACAAAAAAATACAGTTAACGACGTCTCAAACTGCTAAGTGCTACTGTCGTAGTAAGCACCGACTAGCAACTTAAACGACACTGCGCTATTAATCACACTGGCTGACAATCTGTGCAACAAGTAGTAGGAAAATTATTGTTTTAAATTTTATTAAGGTTTTTATGTATGACTTGTCCATTTGTTGTGCTTATTATTGTATTTTAAATGACAGGTTTAGTTTTTATTGTATACCCATTTTTATTGATTTTTAACACCGTAAATAAAAATAAGCGACGTAAGCGACTGTAGCCTAGGGGTGAACACGTTGGGCTAGCAATCAGAAGGTCCCAGGTTCGATCCCCGGTTGGGCATGCACCAATAGATGAATTTTCATCTATGTGCATAATTTACAGTTTGCTTACGGTGAGGGAAAACATCGTGAGGAAACCTACCTATCCCTCGGGATTAGGTAATAGTCAGATCCTGTATACACGGCGACAAGGTTCACCACCTGTCACGTTGGGTTCTGACTATCTGGTGAAACGTGGGCTTTGAGTTGACTTAATACCTCCACAATGTGGTGGTCTATGGCCACTCAAGCCTCTGACTACCCCCGAATGGGGATAAAAGTCGTGACGTTATATTTATTTATTTATAAATAAAAATCTGTGTCCTTTCAATTATTTTAATAAAGAAGAATTGAGGATAATTTCTTTTAATTTTAAGTAAATAAAGTCTCTGACAGCGATCGCGGGCCGGGCCTAATAGAGCCAGGACATAATTTGAATTAATTTCACTGAAATGACTTATTCGTACGTAGTCTCATGAAAATAAATCAGTTTATTTACCAATAATTGATACAACATCGAATTTTGATCTTGTCCCAATTTCCGTGCCGGTAAGTGTATGTTGATGTGAGTGGAGTGAGGCAGCGGAGCGAGTGACGCCTTAATAAATTATGGTATGGTAACGAATTAATAAATGATGGTTTTAAAACCTTATGAGAAACAACAGGATCATATAAGTTTACTATGTTTCTCAGTATAATTTTGAACATATTGGTTTCTAATTTTGGATAAAATAATTAAAACAATAAACTTAATGCATGAATACGGATTTATTTATAGAATTAGCCATTTTTCCTTGATTTTGCTTTGATTTCTTTTTAAATGTTTATATTTTGTTATCTGTGGAGACTTCTAAATGGCTTAGTACCGTTATTTTTCTTGTTCCTATTGTATCTGCTTAATAAATTTCTCCGAATAATTTTGGATGGATAATAAAACAAATTTGTTAATGCATACGAGATTAATTTAATTTATAGAATTACACTTATAATTTAACAAAAAAGGATGTACTTATGTAAAAAAACAGGTTGAGGTTGTCGTTAGCCAATTATCATTTGTTTATACCACCGTTGAAGATGTTTATCTACCGCCGTGACCTGAGAACCAAACAAATAATTGAAATAAGTGGTACACCCACTGAACATCGATATTATTTATGTGAGTGGAGCGAGGCAGCGGAGCGAGCGCCGCCGCATACCGCGCGCCGCGCGCTGCGTGCGCCGCCGCACAACCACCTCGCTTCGCTTCCTCGCTTCAAGCACTCGTTTAGGTGCACAAGCACAGTAACTAACCTTCACCGCCTTTTGAAGGACCAGATGCATCGGATTGGGGGACTGCAAAAACATAATAAAATTGGACATAAGCATCATCATCATCATCATCTCAGCCGAAAGACGTCCACTGCTGGACATAGACCTCCCCCAAGGTTCGCCACAATGACCGGTCTTGCGCTGCCCGCATCCAGCGGATTCCCGCGACCTTCACCAGGTCGTCGGTCCACCTTGTGGGAGGCCTACCCACGCTACGCTTTCTGGTGCGCGGCCGCCACTCGAGAACTTTTCGGCCCCATCGGCCATCCGTTCTACGAGCAATGTGCCCTGCCCACTGCCACTATAATTTGACATTATAACTAGGTAACTTGTATTTATATTTGCAGTATAGGTATTGGTTCATCAGTAAAGATATCGCATAGATAAATAAATAGGTACATAATAAAATTTATTTTAAGATTGGGATCTTACCTGGGCCAGGGGTTAAGGTAGCTGTAATAAAAACAATTATTAATTATTTAGAAATGAATTGAAAAACTACTACTTAGTCACGAACTGTAAAATTAGGCTGTGACTGTGTGATATGTAGCGCAGAAAAGACACGGCAACGCCGCTCTCATGTCCTCGCTGCCACAGAGTAAACAACATTTAGAGACTAGAGTACTAGGTGAGCGGCAAGCGCAGTCCGTGAATCGCACCGCAACTAACGCAGAAAACAACAGCACGCTTAATTATGTGCGATGTAATGGAGTTCAATTACTTCATGCCTTAGTACTGAATGTAAAATTTATAATAACGATGGGTAAATACATTTTTTTCGTTTATCTTAGGGGGCGTCCATAAATTACGTGAGGTGATTTTTGAGATTTTTCGACCCCCCCCCTCTCCCCTTGGTGAGATTTCGTGAGATTTTGCTCGACCCCCTCCCTCTCCCTATAATCTCACGTGAGATTTTTCAAAAGCTAAATTCTAGAGGAGAAACACGTTTTACTTAATTTAACAAAAAAAAATATAAGTTAAGTTTAGTTTTAAAAAAAATAGAACTGAATTTAACCCAGTTTTCTTGCAATTATTACACTGTTTCTTGGGGTAAATAAAATTACGTGAGATTTGCCGAGACCCCCCCTCTCCCCTACGTGAGATTTGGTGAGATTTTGCTCGACCCCCTCCCCCCAATAAATGCGCCACGTAATTTATGGACGCCCCCTTAAGTACTAATACGTTTTGCTATTACTTGCGAGCGTAGGTATACTTACGGTCAACAACGGTGGCGTCAAAGTTTGAACTGGAAGAAGGAGTATCTGTCTGGTCTGTCGAAAAAAAAACTTGATGTGGATAACATACTTAAAATATAAATGATAATCAATAGTTCTCATGCCGGCCTCCCCTTATTACGAGGAGGATTCAAGCACGCTGGCCTAGTGCGGGTTGGTGGAAAGATTTTCTAACACATTCAGATTTTATAACGATGTTTTGCTTCACCGTAAGCAAGTGATAACAATAATATTATGTGAATTGGTAAATATCAGCTAACAAAATAGTATCATAATACAATTAACTCAAGATAACTTACCAGCCGGGGTTTGCACACTCTGCAACAATAAATAGTCTTGTTAAACATTTGAAAATGTATATCCTAAACATCGTGGTATAAAAGCTTTTTAAAAACAACCTACTTATAACTAATTTTTAAAATGATAAAATATCATCGGTGTCCAAAGACATTATGTTTTGTTGTCTTATATATTTATTTTTTATCCTCATCTCAAACCAACAAAATGATTTGTTAACTTGAGATACTCAGATAATTATGAAATAAAATAAAACCCTCATCTAAATATATAAGAATCAAAGTCCTGATTGACTGACTGACTGACTGACTGACTGACTGACAGACAACGCACAGCCTAAACCGCTGATCGTAGAGACTTGAAATTTGGAGGGTGGGTTTGTTTTGATGTGTAGAGGTGTACTAAGAAAGGGTTTTTTGAAATTCAACCCCTAAGGGGGTAAAATAAGGGATGAAAGTTTGTATGGAAGTTCGTCATTTTTGAAGTTAGAATTATGAACATTGCTGATTAGGTGTCTTTTGAAAAATAAAAAAATATGGGTTTCAGGGTTTTTGAAAATTCGACCCCTAAGGGGGTAAAATAGGGGATAAAAGTTTGTATGGAAGTTCCGTCATTTTTGAAGTTAGAATTACTTAAATTGGTGATTAGGTGTCTTTTCAAACATAAAAAAGAGTAATTTCAGGGTTTTTGAAAATTCAACCCCTAAGGGGGTAAAATAGGGTAATGAAAGTTTGTGTTTAGATTTCTTTCGTGTTTTTGGAAATTCAACCCCTAAGGGGTGAAATGTGGAGTGAAAGTTTGTATAGGGGTGGTCGAGTTTTGTTATTTTGACGGGAAAGGGGAAAACGGGGTCAAGGGATGTTTTAATAAGTCATCCATATCTCGATATTGGTTATGATTGCTTATTTGAATTAATCAGACTGGGGTTTCCGTATTTTTAATCATTTTGACGAGAAAGGGGAGAGCGGGGTCAGCGCATGTTTAGTCATCCATATCTCAAAATTGGTTATGATTGTTCATTTTAAGTAATCAGACTGGGGTTTCAGCGTTTTTAATATTTTGAAGGAAAAGGGGAGAGCGGGGTCAGCGAATGTTTAGTCATCCATATCTCGAGATTCGTTATGATTGTTCATTTTAAATAATCAGACTGGGGTTTCAGCGTTTTTAATATTTTGAAGGAAAAGGGGAGAGCGGGGTCAGCGAATGTTTAGTCATCCATATCTCGAAATTTTTTATGATTGTTCATTTTAAATAATCAGACTGGGGTTTCAGCGTTTTTAATATTTTGAAGGAAAAGGGGAGAGCGGGGTCAGCGAATTTTTAGTCATCCATATCTCGAAATTGGTTATGATTGTTCATTTTAAATAATCAGACTGGGGTTTCAGCGTTTTTAATATTTTGAAGGAAAAGGGGAGAGCGGGGTCAGCGAATGTTTAGTCATCCATATCTCGAAATTGGTTATGATTGTTCATTTTAAATAATCAGACTGGGGTTTCAGCGTTTTTAATCTTTTGAAGGAAAAGGGGAGAGCGGGGTCAGCGAATGTTTAGTCATCCATATCTCGAAATTGGTTATGATTGTTCATTTTAAATAATCAAACTGGGGTTTCGGCGTTTTTAATATTTTGAAGGAAAAGGGGAGAGCGGGGTCAGCGAATTTTTAGTCATCCATATCTCGAAATTGGTTATGATTGTGCATTTTAAATAATCAGACTGGGGTTTCAGCGTTTTTAATATTTTGAAGGAAAAGGGGAGAGCGGGGTCAGCGAATTTTTAGTCATCCATATCTCGAAATTGGTTATGATTGTTCATTTTAAATAATCAGACTGGGGTTTCAGCGTTTTTAATATTTTGAAGGAAAAGGGGAGAGCGGGGTCAGCGAATGTTTAGTCATCCATATCTCGAAATTGGTTATGATTGTTCATTTTAAATAATCAGACTGGGGTTTCAGCGTTTTTAATCTTTTGAAGGAAAAGGGGAGAGCGGGGTCAGCGAATGTTTAGTCATCCATATCTCGAAATTGGTTATGATTGTTCATTTTAAATAATCAAACTGGGGTTTCGGCGTTTTTAATATTTTGAAGGAAAAGGGGAGAGCGGGGTCAGCGAATTTTTAGTCATCCATATCTCGAAATTGGTTATGATTGTTCATTTTAAATAATCAAACTGGGGATTCGGCGTTTTCAATATTTTGAAGGAAAAGGGGAGAGCGGGGTCAGCGAATGTTTAGTCATCCATATCTCGAAATTGGTAATGATTGTTCATTTTAAATAATCAGACTGGGGTTTCAGCGTTTTTAATATTTTGAAGGAAAAGGGGAGAGCGGGGTCAGCGAATTTTTAGTCATCCATATCTCGAAATTCGTTATGATTGTTCATTTTAAATAATCAGACTGGGGTTTCAGCGTTTTTAATATTTTGAAGGAAAAGGGGAGAGCGGGGTCAGCGAATGTTTAGTCATCCATATCTCGAGATTGGTTATGATTGTTCATTTTATATAATCAGACTGGGGTTTCAGCGTTTTTAATATTTTGAAGGAAAGGGGGAGAGCGGGGTCAGTGAATGTTTAGTCATCCATATCTCGAAATTGGTTATGATTGTTCATTTTAAATAATCAGACTGGGGTTTCAGCGTTTTTAATATTTTGAAGGAAAGGGGGAGAGCGGGGTCAGTGAATGTTTAGTCATCCATATCTCGAAATTGGTTATGATTGTTCATTTTAAATAATCAAACTGGGGTTTCAGCGTTTTTAATATTTTGAAGGAAAAGGGGAGAGCGGGGTCAGCGAATGTTTAGTCATCCATATCTCGAGATTGGTTATGATTATTCATTTTAAATAATTGGGGTATAAGCTGAGCTGAATATGGTAGGTACTACTTCAGTTTGATCCCATAAAAAATCATTTCGGAAATCAACACCCAAAAGGGGGAAACTAAAGGTAGAAAAGTACGGCAGAAAAATATGTTTGTACCCGATTGACTTGAAACTTAGTATGCATAGGGTAGGTGAGGGAGGAAGGGGAATACGTAAGGTAGGGGGAAGTGGAAGGGGGAGGGGAAAGGGAAAGGAAAATGGAGGGGGAGGGAGCAGAAGGAAGAGAGGGGAGGAAAAGGGGTGGAGAAGGGAGGGGGATTTGGGATTTTGGCTCTATATACCTACCTACCAAAACACGCATTCGCCGAATTAGGTACCGTGATAAAGTTTGTATGGCTCCAATAAAAATCGTGAAATAAAATTATTTTTATAAAAAAGCAAATACTGACTTTAAAAACCCTGGCGCACTAAAAAGTACTAAATAGTCTTAAGTCACTTGCCCGGTTTTTTTTTATTTTGAAGTCTACGCGGACGAAGTCGCGGGCAAAAGCTAGTTAGTATTAAATACCAAACAATGTAAATTATAAACTTACCTCTGAAATCAGGAGCGCAGAGACGAGAACGAAGACGAAGAGTTTGAACATTTTGAAAGATTTAAATCTTCAGATTTAGTGTGACTGTCGACCGCGAGCTCGGGCCTTATATACCAAATTTTCAGGAAACAGATTTGTAATTTATTTTTATTTACTCACGTGGCTGTGAAATTACCACGTATTAGGTATGATAATTAGTTACTTTCACGAGGCAGCGATGACATTGAAAAGAATTGTTTAAAATAAATTTAACCCGATATACCTGACTCCTACCTACCTGACTGTATATAGCGCCTGTAGCCTAGGGGTGAACAGGTTGGGCTAGCAATCAGAAGGTTCCAGGTTCGATCCCCGGTGGGGCATGCACCAATGGATGAATTTTCATCTATGTGCATAATTTACAGTTCGCTGACGGTGAGGGAAACATCGTGAGGAAACCTACCTGTCCCTCGGGATTAGGTAATATCAGTTCCTGTATACACGGCGACAAGGTTCACCACCTGTCACGTTGGGTTCTGACTATCTGGTGAAACGTGGGCTTTGAGTTGGTTAATACCTCCACAATGTGGTGGTGTATGGCCACTCAAGCCTCTGACTACCCCCGAATGGGGATAAAAGTCGTGACGTTACATACATACATACCTGACTCCGTTCCTTGAGTTCCGTACCCACGTGCGAATATTTTTTATCATTATATACTCCATTACAATATAAAAATATCATCATGTGACGTTTATGTCACATTAAGGACAAAACTTATTTTTAAAATTTTCTAGGCTGTCTTCAGTATATTCCGTAACAAATAACAATGAAGTTGTAGCGACCTAACATCTCACTACCAGGCTCCTAAGTCAATTAGCCATTGCCATTGAGCTGCTGCAGGGATTGAGGTCTGATTGGTCTGCCGACCGGCTCTCGGCCTTTGATTGGTCAGACAGAATCAAACGACCATTCAGAGGGTCGATCACTATAGCAAAACGCCACAGTGGTGCCACAATGGCTAAGCGACTTAGGGCCCTGCAGATTGCGTTTTGAGTGCAATGCTCCAATACAACTTACGACCCTGAATCGCAATATCAAGATTCACGAGACACATCAATATACAGGGTTATTGGTAAAACACTAACAACCTTGCAGGGGCGTATTACTGACATCAAAAACAACAACTTTTGTTCTATGACTTTTTACAAAACAAAAAAAAATATATAAAAAATCACACTCTAAAATGTATGAAACAAGAAAATATGCTCATCTAGAGAATAGCCGTGGTACGTTTAGGTACTTTAGGGCGAAGTGGAATACAACCACGTACCATGGCTTTACCCTATATGAGAAAAAAAAATCATACATTTTAGAAAGTATTTTTTTGTTTTGTAAATAGTCATAGAACAAAAGTTGTTTTTTATAAGTCAGTAATACGCCTCTGCAAGGTTGTTAGTATTTTACCAATAACCCTGTATAAACGAGACCCCGACAACAGCCATTGGGGAATAGCGGCCAACCCCGCCAGGCCAAACACCCGCCTGGCCGGAAGATCTTATCTTTCGCTGAAAAGAGTTTTGCTGAATAAAATATGGTTTTCAATATAAAAAAAACTACACTTTGAGCACGCAAACCTAAAACGTGTTTGAATTTACCAGGAACAATGAAATTACAAAGTCATTGTTTGTTCAGCTGTGTTTCAGATTCAGTAACACATTTCGTATGTTCTTTCTTGAATAAATTTCATATTCAAGGTCGTATCGTGCGTCACACGTGAAAATTTATTCAGGAATTAACATGTGAAATGTGCTACAACTAAACAAACAATTTCTTTGTAATTTCCTTGTTCATGGTGAATTCAAACACGTTTTAGGGTTCCGTAGTCAAAGTGTATTTTAATGGTACCGTACCCAAAGGGTGCCAACGGGACCCTATTATTAAGCCTACGCTGTCCATCTGTCTGTCTGTCAGCGGGCTGTATCTTACGAACCGTAATAGCTAGAGACTTGAAACTTTCACAGAATGTGTATTTTTGTAGCCACTACAACAACAAATACTAAAATTAAAAAAAGTTTAAAAATAAACGGGGTCCCCATACATGAAACTTGATATTTTTGACGTTTTTATTCTACGGTGGTACGGAAACCTTTATGTGCGAGTCCGACACGCACTTGGCCGGTTTTTTTGTTTTGTAAACCATATTTTATTCACCAAAACGCTTTTGAACGGAAAAGCGCAGATCTTATGGTTGTTATGACTGGCAGTGTGGCTGCTACAACCCAATGAACCATAAACCCATAAACTACCGGTAAACCTTTGTTTTGACGATACGATACAGGCTAGGCCTAGTGTGAGATCCACTGACAATTCTACTCAATTTTAAATGCTACCACCAAGTACACCTTCTTGGCCGGCGCGCAGTGAGCGTGGCATGGCATGGCATTTTAATTTTTATCAATCGAATTTAATACTTATCCAATCGAAATAAGGTGCTCCAGCGGGGGCACCGAGAAAATGCTCCGCGATCCTCCGAGGTCGATCACCGAGTATTGAAATATATACCTTATTTCGATTGGATAAGTATTAAATTCGACTGATAAAAATTAAAATGCCATGCCATGCCGTGCTCACTGCGCCGGCCATAATAGTCATACAAACTGACAGCAATTATCTCCTGTACGTACTTTGGAAAATATTTTTTTTTAATGGTTGTTGTCGGGATCTCGTATACAGTGTGTTAAGAAAACCCTGTCCGACCCGAAACCGGTATATGGGTTTCCCAATCTAATGCCAAAAAAAAAAAACACATGACAGTTAACATAATAATAATAATTGACCCATTTTAACGTCCCACTGCTGGGCACGGGCCTCCCCTCAATGCGAGGGGGATTCAGGCCATAATCCACCACGCTGGCCCAGTGCGGGTTGGTGGATTTCACATGTCTAAAGACATGCAGGTTTCCTCACGATGTTTTCACAGTTAACATATTAATGAAAATTGAAAATGTTTTTTTTTTTTTTTGCTTTTTTATCCCATAAACGTCACTTGATGATATTTTTATATTGTAATAGGATATACAAGAATAAAAATTATTCGCACGTGGATAAGGAACTTAAGGACCTCCGTTCCTTAATCGTGGACACGAGTTAAAATTAATTTAAACAATTATTTTCAATGTCATTGCTGACTAATGAAAGTAACTAATATCATGCCTAATATGTGGTAATTTCACAGCCACGTGAGTAAATAAAAATAAATTACAAATCTGTTTCCTGAAAATTTGGTATATAAGGCCCAAGTTCGCGGTCGACAGTCGCACTAAACTGAAGATTTAAATCTTTCAAAATGTTCAAACTCTTCGTCTTCGTTCTCGTCTCTGCGCTCCTGATTTCAGAGGTAAGTTTATAATTAACATTGTTTGGTATTTAACATTAATGAGGGTTTTATTTTATTTCATAATTATCTGAGTATCTCAGGCTAACAAATGATTTTGTTGGTTTGAGATCAGTATAAACTTTAAAATTATATTAATAATATTGTTTATATGACAACAACATAATGTTACTGTACTTGGACACCGATGATATTTTATTATATTAAAAATAAGTTATAGGTTGTTTTCAAAGAGGTTTTATACATAAGCAATGTTTAGGATGCACATTTTAAAATCTTTAACACGACTATTCCTTGTTGCAGAGTGTGCAAACCCCGGCTGGTAAGTTATCTTGAGATGTACCTATATTTAATTGTGTTATAATACTATAGTGTTAGCTGTATATTTACCAAGATACATAATATTATTGTTATCACTTGCTTACAGTGCAGAAAAACATCGTTAAATTATTTTTATAAAAAAATAAAAACCGACTTCAAAAAAACTTGGAGCACTAAAAAGCCTGAAATAATATTTCTATTACCACCACTGCCTACCCCTTCGGGAAAATCAGGCGTGATTATGTGTTATCGAGTATTTGGGGTCGGTGCCAATCTATCTTCTTACTTTTATAGTAGGTAGACTCGGCATACCAAGATTGGCACCGACTCCAAATAATATTACCCCCTTAGGGGTTGATTTTAGGAATTATTTTTTTATGGGACCAACTTGGAGCTACGATCTACCGAACAGCAAAATAATTTTTCAAATCGGTTCATAAATGCCGGAGAAATCGGCGAAAATACATTAAAAAAAAAAAAAAAACATACATACAGCCGAACATAGAACCTCCTCCTTTTTTGAAGTCGGTTAAAAACCTGAATGTGTTAGAAAATCTTTCCACCAACCCGCACTAGGCCAGCGTGCTTGAATCCCCCTCATACTAAGGGGAGGCCGGCATGAGAACTATTGATTATCATTAATATTTTAAGTATGTTTTCCACATCAAGTTTTTTTTCGACAGACCCGACAGATACTCCTTCTTCCAGTTCAAACTTTGACGCCACCGTTGTTGACCGTAAGTATACCTACGCACGCAACACTAAAAGTAATAGCAAAACGTAATTCGTGCCTAAGTTAAACTAAACAATGTATTTTCCCATCGTTATTATTAATTTTACCTTCAGTACTAAGGCAAGAAGGTAAGTCAAGTAATTGAACTCCATTACGTCGCACATAATTAAGCGTGCTGTTGTTTTCTGCGTTAGTTGCGGTGCGATTCACGGACTGCGCTTGCCGCTCACCTAGTACTCTAGTCTCTAAATGTTGTTTACTCTGTGGCGGCGAGGACGTGAGAGCACGATGCCGTGTCTTTTCTGCGCTACATAACACACAGTCATAGTCTAAATAATACAGTTCGTAACTAAGCAGTTACATAACATAGTTTTACAATTCATTTCTAAATAATTGATAATCCTAAACTAATTAAGTCTCACCTCAGTTCCTGTATACACGGCGACAAGGTTCACCACCTGTCACGTTGGGTTCTGACTATCTGGTGAAACGTGGGCTTTGAGTTGGTTAATACCTCCTCAATGTGGTGGTGTATGGCCACTCAAGCCTCTGACTACCCCCGAATGAGGATAAAAGTCGTGACGTTATATTTATTTATTTTTAATTAAGTCTGTTTTTATTACAGCTACCTTAACCCCTGGCAAAGGTAAGATCCCGATCTTAAAATAAATTATATTATGTACCTATTTATTTATTTTTGCGATATCTTTACTGATGAACCAATACCTACCAATTTTTAAAATATATATAAAAATTATAGCGACTGTAGCCTAGGGGCGAACACGTTGGGCTCAATCAGAAGGTCCCAGGTTCGATCCCCGGTGGGGCATGCACCAATGGATGAATTTTCATCTATGTGCATAATTTACAGTTCGCTAACGGTGAGGGGAAACATCGTGAGGAAACCTACCTATCCCTCGGGATTAGGTAATAGTCAGTTCCTGTATACACGGCGACAAGGTTCACCACCTGTCACGTTGGGTTCTGACTATCTGGTGAAACGTGGGCTTTGAGTTGGCTTAATACCTCCACAATGTGGTGGTCTATGGCCACTCAAGCCTCTGACTACCCCCCGAATGGGGATAAAAGTCGTGACGTTATATTTATATATATTTTATATACATATAAAAAATACCTAGTTATTATTTTTAATTAATTTATGCTTATGTCCAATTTTATTATGTTTTCGCAGTCTCCCAATCCGAACCATCTGGTCCTTCAAAAGGCGGTGAAGGTGAGTAACTACTGTGCTTGTGCGTCTAAACGAGTGCTTGAAGCGAGGAAGCGAAGCGAGGTGGTTGTGCGGCGGCGCACGCAGCGCGCGGCGCGCGGTGTGCGGCGTCGCTCGCTCCGCTGCCTCGCTCCACTCACTTCAACATACTTCAATGTTTAGAGGGTGTAGGACTTATTACAATCTTTTTTTTGTTTTCAGGTCACGACGGACGGAAATGAACATCTACCACGGTGTTATGAACAAACGAAAAATGGCTAATTCTTTAAATAAATCCGTATTCATGCGTTAAGTATATTGTTTAATTATTTTATCCAAAATTAAACGCCAATATGTGCCAAATTATACTGAGAAACATAGTAAACTAATATTATCCTGTTGTTTCTCATAAGGACTTAAAACCATATTTATTAAGGCGTCGCTCGCTCCACTCGCATCAACATACACTTACCGGCACGGAAATTGGAACAAGATCATAATTCGATGTTGTATCAATTATTGGTAAATAAATTGATTTATTTTCATGATACTACGTACGAATCAGTCTTTTCAGTCAAATTAATTCAAATTATGGATAAAAAATTAGGTAGGGTAAACCGGGTAGCTATTGACCACTTAAGGATTGCCAACACTGTGTCAGTACATCAACTTTTTTGTATAATTGCTACAGTCTTATTAATATTATTTTCTGATTGCTTAATAAACTGGCTAGAACTACATTAACAGTTTTTAGCTAAATACAATTATTATAGAAGTTATAGACATTATGGTAAATTATGATATTTTTTGCCATATTCTGTTATTAGACACCCTCATTGCAGTAATTGGACGCACCAGGTGTAGTGATTAGCCAGTGCTATAAAGTGTTAAATTGTTGAATTAAACTCAAAAAATACTATTATTAGATACTTCTTGGCCACTTACGTTATGAATAATAACCTTTTCCCATTCCATTAAACATATAAAATTGTTAATTACTGTTTAAAAAACATCAATAATTCTAATGTATCAAGTGTAAGTCCTTAATAAAATTGATAAGATTCTGCCATTTTTCAATGAAACTCACATCCGACTTGATAAAACCCACCATAAGTATTTTTATTTTTAAAAACGCTGAATATTAAAATCGATTGTCTATGGTTAACAGCGTCACTTCGCCAAGTTTCATTGAATTATATTGACAGTAAATAACAAAAAATTAGTTATTTCCTTAAAATATCTAATCACTTTTACCCTATATATTTTTTTATTAATATTAGATAAATAAGAATGTTATTAATATAAAACTTTAATTAATGTTATATTAAAATATAATTAGTAGAATAATCAATGACAATTATCTTTATAAATTAAAATTAAAAGCTGTTAATTTGGTGCATCTACATAAGACGCATCATAACTATTAACTAATCATACCCCGGTTTACCCAACCTAGTTGAAAATGAGCATAACTGAAAAAATAAGTTTTTAACGAAAATCATTTTTAAATTTAAAGCGATGTAGCTTCAATTTCGTAATGACGAGTACTTACCAATGGCTTATCTAGTGGCGGGTGTTACCTTTTATTGCTCTAATCACTCTCGCTATTAATGTGGCATATAATAATAATAATAATAATATCCTGGGACATTTTTTACACACGGCTACCTGATTCCAAACTAAGCAGAGCTTGTACTATGGAAACCAGATAACTGATATTACTACATATACTACTTTTTTATTTGTAAATACATACTTAATATACATATACACCCAGACTCCGGACATACAGACATGTTCATGCACACAAATGCATGTCACGGGTAGGAATCGAACCTACGACCTGCAGCGTGAATGTCGCCTCCGCGCCAACCACGCTAACGGGCCCGTCAACCGTCGTATATGGTTTTAATAATGTTACTTGGCTTCGTTTGCGGAAAGTCACGCCAAAGCGCTACTGCAAGATGTTCTAGCTTTTAGAGTCTTATTGGACTACAACAATCACTGACGGTTTGTGCTGTGGTTTTGGCACCAAATCCAACTAAAGCTGTCCTAGACACATTTAAAATTCTCTCTAGAGTACGTTAAACGATGCCACACTCATCGGAGAATAACACTTTGCCCCGTTCATGGACATTTCTAGAGGCTAGTTTTTGTGAAAATCTAAGATCCTATACTTGGTGATGTCTGAGGTTACCTGTAGTGCTATTCTCTAAGCTCATTTATCATCTCGATTGAGTCGAAATGTCAAATTCGTTATGCGGTGGCGCGACCATATCGAGTGCGGAGGTGAGATGAACTGCAGTATGTGGGAATTTTGGCATAGCAAATATGTATACGACTTTTTTTGGCATTCTGTAAGAGGTGTCATCATCGTCAATTTCAGATTCAATGTGACTCGTATTATTCTAATACTCAGCTTATTAATTTATTTGAGTTAATATACAGTGTATTAAGAAAACCCTGTCCGACCGGTGAAGGTATTATTGGGTATCGAGATTCGATTATATTTATGTAATAAAAAGTAAGTTCAAAAACTAGAAAATATTCTAAACAAGAAAATATTCTCATCTAGAGGATAGCCGTGGTCCGTGTTCATATGCCATTTGGCCCTAAAGGACCTACACGGACCACGGCTTTCCTCTAGATGAGAATATTTTCTTGTTTCATACTTTTTAGAGCGCGATTTTTCAGTAGTCGGGTTTTAGTTTTTGAACTTACTTTTTATTTAATTTTTTTGGAGTTATAGGTAACAATATATATATTTTTGAAATGTGCTTATCAAGTTCTTTCATTTGATACCCCACACGGTTTCATTAAAAAATGGTTTTTTGTTAGTTCATGACATTATGTCATTTAGAGGGCGCCATATGCAATTTTTTGTGACGTCACATAGCCTATAACCAGCGCGCCATCAAGCCGCTTCTAAGGATACCTCATTTGTCAAATTACGACAAGTAGTTTGGAATTTAGGTGGGAACAGATGCACATACATACATACATACATACATACCGGTCAAAATCATAACCCTCCGTCGTAGTCGGGTAAAAAAAAACCTATTCCAAGTAAAACAAATACCCCGTAATAAATTTAAAAGTGTTTCATAAAATAACGCCGTTACGTATTTTGTGGTCAAAGGTGCCGCCACACGATCTACTATATTACCGGCGGTTGCTGCATTTTGGAAAAAAACACAAAAATTTTGTAATTTTAAAATTCCTTTAATATTTTTACTATCATGAATATGTAATTTTTCTTATTTTATTTGGTCATGTGATTGGGAAACCTATATACTGGTTTCGGATCGGACGGGGATTTCTTAACACGATGTATATAATTTTATTCACGTGGCCGTGAAAAACCGCGTATGCAATAAAGTAGTTAATAAAAAGTAAGTTTAAAAACTAAAACCCGACTACTGAAAAATCGCGCTCTAAAAAGTATGAAACAAGAAAATATTCTCATCTAGAGGATAGCCGTGGTCCGTGTAGGTCCTTTAGGGCCAAATGGCATATGAACACGGACCACGGCTATCCTCTAGATGAGAATATTTTCTTGTTTCATACTTTTTAGAGCGCGATTTTTCAGTAGTCGGGTTTTAGTTTTTAAACTTACTTTTTATTTAATTATTTTGGAGTTATAGGTAACAATATATATATTTTTGAAATGTGCTCATCAAGTTCTTTCATTTGATACCCCACACGGTTTTATTAAAACATTTTTTTTTTTGTTCATGACATTATGTCCTCTAGAGGGCGCCATATGCAATTTTATGTGACGTCACATAGCCTATAACCAGCGCGCCATTAAGCCGCTTCTAACGATACCTCATTTGTCAAATTACGACAAGTAGTTTGGAAGTTAGGTGGGAACAGACGCACATACATACATACATACATACATACATACATACATACATACATACAAACATACATACATACATACATACATACATACATACATACCGGTCAAAATCATAACCCTCCGCCGTAGTCGGGTAATAAAAACAATATATTTTATTCCTCCAAAACTGTATCAATAACAAATTCGAATTCAAGTGGTCTCGCAGTTGCTATTTATTTTATTTATTTATTTATAGCTAGGAAAAACAACAGCTTTTAAGTTCAGTGGTGGTAACAGTTATACAAATTACATAATAAGCCGTCTGTTTTCGCAGAAAGAGAGTAAGAATATGATTCAAAAGTTAAAAAGAAAAGTTAAAAAAAAAAAATCACGAGATAAAATATAGAGTATATAAACAACACAATACCATACAAAAAAGTTAATTAGACATCTATGTACGCAAAGTCAATGGAATGGAATGGGTTGAGAAGAAAAGAACTGTTTGTTTAATAATGTTCTCAAATGCGGTTTCGTCAACTGAAAGAGATCTAAGTTGAATTCTTCATTCAGTTTATTAAACATTTTGCTAGTGCGAGGAAAGTAAGAGTTGGAACGATAATTCGTGTTATACGACGCGACATCAAGACAAAGCGGATTACGTTGTAACCTAGTGGGAACCCTATCTACGTGGTTGTGGCTTATTCCCAAAGTACTCCATTCCTTTGTTGTAAAAAGATAAGAATCTCATACATTAATTCCCAAGTTACTCCAAGGAAATATTATTATTAATAAATACGTATTATTTTCTTGTTACCAGCCAAGCTCACCAACTGTATGGTCCCAAACTAAGCAACGCTTGTACTATGGCTACCATACAATGCACTGGGGGCGATCCCAGTGAAGACATACTAGGGTTCAATTACAAAAAGGCCGTTTCCGATATTAGCCTCTAGTGGGGATCGAACCCGCAACCACCCGATGCATTGAGCCTAGCCGACACTCGAACTACTGGACGTAGGGCGGTAGAGTAATCTGTAGGACGTATTGCGGGAAGTGTCACTGGGCCCTCCTCGCTCACCAATGAGTAGCAGTCGTAGCATCGTAACCGTAGCAACAGCGTAGCGCCGTAGACATTGGCGTAGCAACAGCGTAGCGCCGTAGACATTGGCGTAGCGACAACGTAGCGCCGTAGACATTGGCGTAGCAACAGCGTAGCGCTGTAGATATTAGCGTAGCAACAGCGTAGCGCCGTAGACATTGGCGTAGCAGCAGCGTAGCGCCGTAGACATTGGCGTAGCAGCAGCGTAGCGCCGTAGACATTGGCGTAGCAACAGCGTAGCAACAGCGTAGCGCCGTAGACATTGGCGTAGCAACAGCGTAGCGCCGTAGACATTGGCGTAGCAACAGCGTAGCGCCGTAGACATTAGCGTAGCAACAGCGTAGTGCCGTAGACATTGGCGTAGCAGCAGCGTAGCGCCGTAGACATTGGCATAGCAACAGCATAGCGCCGTAGTCATTAGCGTAGCAACAGCCGCCGCCCGTAGCCGTAGCCGTAGCGCGGGTCCTCCAGCACCTCTAGCCAAGTAGCTTTGTCTACAAGCGTTTCTACAAATCGCTACGCTTTATGTATGGAAATGAAATAAGTCACGTGATCTACTTATCGACTTGTAATTTCATTTCCATACATTTAAGCGTAGCGAATTGTAGAAACGTTTTTAGACGAAGCTACTTGGCTAGGGGGCAGAAGTATCAACTACCGAGAACAAACGCAAGTCACGACCTTCAATATGGAGATTATTCAGTAAATAACACATAACACAACTAAATAAACAATTTCTTCGTAATTTCAATGTTCATGTTGAATTCAAACACGTTTTAGGGTTCCGCATTCAAAGTGATTTACTTGCTAGTGAACCATTTTTTTAATCAAAAGTTCATTGTTATTTGTTACTGAATATCACTGAAACAAGCATAGATACTTACTACTACTTAAAAATTACTTTTTCATCACTCATACGCGGAAAGTAAGTCGAAAGGTGCCTGAAGAGCCGACAGAAAGTGATACTTATCTAATCGGGCAAAATCGTGTTTCCAGATTCTTCGAAATTTTGACAGATCAGGCAAAATCGTGTTTCTGGAAACACGATTTTGCCTGATCTGTCAAAATTTCGACGATTCTGTCAAATTATAAAAAAATACGAGTTCTATTTTCAAATTTCTATTCACGTCACGACTTTTATCCCCACTACTACTACTAGTACCACTCTAGTTTTTTTTCTGTTTCTTTATTTTTGTCTTTTTCTTCTTTTTTTATTTTATTTAGTTTAGGCGTCTTTTTTTGTTTTTTTTATTTTTATTAATTTTATTATTTCATTTTTGTATCTTTTTGTATATTTTCATTTTTTAGTTTTTTATTCTTTTTTTTGTTTTTGTTTTGTTTTTTTGTTTTTTTTTTTCCTTTTTTTCTTTTTTTTTGTATTTTTTTTGTTTTTTTCCCTTTTTTCTTTCCTTGTATTCGTGATGAAAAATACGACCAATAATAAGTTACTTTTCCCCTCGGATAACAATGTACTATTTCTTTAAAGCTACATAAATGTCGTCTCGAAGTGGATAATCTTCTTCCATCACCTCCTATCGTTTCTTTTGATTAAATTCTTGCGGGTTCTTTAGACAACTTAGCCTTTCCCCGGGACTCGTCGAGGGTCAAACCTTGGCGTCATCGTTGGACACCATTGTCGATCCTGGCTTACAGGATTAAAATGATGGGAGTGTATGGCGGGCCTAGTCCCATAATAAAACGTCTCTTAATGATATTTTTGTACTGAAAATAAAAAAATACGTGGATACGGAACTTAAGGAAAGTAGTTGCGGACACGAGAACAAATTAAATTAAACAATTATTTTCAATGTCATCGTTGCCTCGTGAATTGCAACTCATTAACTACGGGGTTATTTTACAGCCACGTGAGTAAATATATATTATAAAAAATGAACTGCAGATTCGGTATATAAGGTCCGAGCTAGCCGTCGGCACCCACACTGCAACTGAAGATTCAAATCGTTCAACATGTTCAAACTCCTCGTCTTCGTGTTCGTCTCTGCGCTCCTGATTTCAGAGGTTAGTTTTTTTTGTATTTTACGTTAATGTGAGGAACAAATAAATAAATAAATTTTATAATTTCTAAAGCAAGTTATGGGTTTCAACTTATTTTTAAAATGGTTTTTATACCTACTACACCACCAAGCCAACTAGAGGCCCGGATGGAATGCGGCTTCCCCGCCCGCGTACCGCCCGCACACCCGCCACAGCCTGCGGCTTCCCGCCCGCACACCGCCACCGCCTTGTTGTGCGGGTGACGTCAAATGTGACAGGCGCCTAGTTGGCTTGGTTGGGTAGTTAACAATATAAATGCTGTTATTATTTTTGTTATCTGAAACATGACTACTTATTCATTGTTTCAGAGTATGCAAACCCCGGCTGGTAAGTTGTTTTGAGGGGTATCATTAATTTTATTGTAATACTATTGTGTTAGCTTTATTTTTCCAAGTCACATAATTAACTGTGTATATGTGTATATGTGTATAACTGTGTATAATAGTCTGGTGAAACGTGTGCTTTGAGTTGGTTAATACCTCCACAATGTGGTGGTGTATGGCCACTCAAGCCTCTGACTACCCCCGAACGGGGATGAAAGTCGTGACGTAACATTTTTTTTTTTTTTTTACTTAATTATTATTGTAATCACTTCGTTACGGTGAAAGTTTTGACGGGCCCGTTGGCGTGGTTGGTGTAGATTTTGCCTCTCACGCTGCAGGACGTAGGTTCGATTCCTACCCGGGACATGTTGGTACATGAACATGGCTAAATGTCCCGAGTCTAGGTGTATTTTGTACATTATGTATGTATTTACAAACAAAAAGTATTAAGTATATGTAGTAATATCAGTTATCTGGTTTCCATAGTACAAGCTCTGTCTAGTTTGGGATCAGGTAGCCGTGTGTAAATAATGTCTCAGGATATATATATTATTAAAGAAAACATGGTTAGAAAATATTACCAAAAATCACATTTTTTGACAGATACAACGGCTACTCCTTCTACCAGTTCAAAGTTTAACGCCACTGTTGTTGACCGTAAGTATACCTACGCACGCAATAATAAATGTAATAAAACGTATAACTAAGTTAATAACACTTAATAACCGAAACAATACAACGTGTAACGGAAAGGGTATATCTATCCGAAAGGGGTGAATAGTGTATCTGGTATAGAGTCTCTATGCATGGTTTCAGCTGAAAATAAATTTTCAAATATTTATTACCATATGTTTGGTTGGGTAAAGTAATTGAATTCAAATCATAACAAACGTGTCACAACACTACGGGGGTCATTTTATCCTTACACGTAACTCTTCCGCGATCTTTGACTTTGGTACTAGTGATGTGCAAATGTAAATTGCAACGTTTGGTATTTTACTATTATGAATTGGAATGTCTCATATGTTTGTAACGTGTAGATATGGGATTTTAAAACCCTTGCCGTCTAGTTTGTTATCACCCAAAGATGCCGTGCACTTCGTATGTATATACCCTTTCCGTTACACGTTGTATAAAACCATCGCAACATAAATTTTACCTGAAGTAGGTACTAAAAGCAAGTCAAGAAAATTAACACCATTACATCGCACATAATTAAGCGTGCTGTTGTTTTCTGCGTTAGTTGCGGTGCGATTCACGGACTGCGCTTGCCGCTCACCTAGTACTCTAGTCTCTAAATTTTGTTTACTCTGTGGCGCCGAGGACGTGAGAGCGGCGATGCCGTTCCTTACAGCGCAGTGTCACAGTAATAATATAATACTGTTCGTGACTTAGTAGTTACGTAATATAGTGTTTCAATTCATTTTCTAATAATTCATAATGCTTAACTAATAAACTCCGTTTTTATTACAGCCTCTTTAACCGCTGGCGAAGGTAAGATCTCAATCAATTTTATTATGTCTTTTTATCAATGCAAAATATTTACTGATGAACGAATTTATTTATTTATGAACGAATTTAGCGAATACGTACAAATATAAAATTTATACTCAACATATTAAATTTATATTTAATACGAGTGCTTATCTAGTAATGATTTTTGATTAAAAATTCTTATGTCCAATTTTATAAATTTTTGCAGTCGCAGACTCCGAACCAAGTGGCCCTTCACCAGGCGGTGAAGGTGAGTAACCAGCTGTGTTTGTTTTACGAGTGCTTGAAGCGAGGAAGCGAAGCGAGGTGGTTGTGCGGCGGCGCACGCAGCGCGCGGCGCGCGGTGTGCGGCGTCGCTCGCTCCGCTGCCTCGCTCCACTCACATCAACATACACTTCTCATCAAAAAAATCGAAACAGTACTGCAAGTACTATTCAGGTATTTAAATAAAAAAAAAAGATTCATCATTAAAAAAATACGCTAATAAATAGCTGGCAGTTTTGCACAATGGTGTACCACAAATAAATGTATAGTTCGCGACAGGTCGAGATGACATTCGGGTTATGAGCTTTTTGCAGAATAAAATCCGAATCAAAATTACCAGGACCCGCAACGCAACAGAATAATTTAATTTAAGTAATAATTTTGTGGGCGATTTTAACTTCCTTATTCATAGAGATTTTAGCCAGTTTAAAATGGTTTTGAAAAGCATTTTTAGGAACAAATGTGATTTGTAATTCCACTGCAAGTCGATCATAACTTTCTATGAATAAGGGGGTATTTGTTTATCGGGTCCTGTTAATTTTGATTCGGATTTTATTCTGCAAAAAGCTCATAACCCGAATGTCATCTCGACCTGTCGCGAACTAATAGGTGTTTCGATTTTTTAAACGACTTCAAAAAAGGAGGAGGTTCTCAATTCAACTTTATTTTTTTTATCTTAGTTACCTCAGAACTTTTTATGAGAAGTGTATTCCAATGTTTAGAGGGTGTAGGACTTATTACAATCTTTATTTTGTTTTTAGGTCACGACGGTAAATGAACATCTACATGTGCAGCGTCGCTCGCTCCGCTGGCTCGCTCCGCTCACATCAACAATATCAATGTTCAGGTGTACCACTTATTACAATACTGTGTGTTGTTCACAGGTCACCACTAAACGAACATGTACAACCGTGTTATGAACAAATGAAAAATGGCGAACGACAAACACAACATGCTCGGTTTTTTATAGAAGAACTTCAATTATTTTTGTCAAATTTATAAATGTGTTATTCTATGAATAAATCCGTTTACATGCTTTAATACATTGTTTTATTATTTTATCCAAAATTAAAAACCAATATGATCAAAATTATACTGAGAAACAAAGTAAACTAATGGGATCCTGTTGTTTCTCTTTTTTTTATAATTGTTACGATATTATAACTGGTATTCATAAAGTTCGTATTTCGTATTCATAAAAATGAATCGTTTACCGATCAAAGGGGCTAGCCAAGTGGCATGAACGCTAATCGAATAGAAAAGAACAAACTTCACAATGTATGGAAATGTCAAACGTTGCTATGTAAATCAACAACAAGTCGCTATGAAGATCTCGCTTGAGATCACGTCACTTATGTCATTTCCATAGATGAAGCGTAGCGAATTTGTAGACGTCAGCCACTTGTCTAGCCCTTCTGCTAGGCTATTCTGTAACGACAAACTCACTTCGCACGCGTGAATTTGCAGGTGATATGCCAAATTTTGTATTGTAATTTGACATTTCACTAGAAAATTCACGCGTGCGAAGTGAGTATGACGTTACAGAATAGCCTAGCAGAAGGGCTAGACAAAACGAAAATTTCCGCCACCAGGGGGCTTACCACGAACTCTTATTGCGATTCAATTACAGGAACGTTTTAACGATTCAGCGTCTTTTTGTGCAATGACATACCTTATTGTCATGACAATAAGAAACGTTGGTCAATATCTATAAAGCATTGCCGCTAGATGGCGGCTTTAACTAATAAGGTTCTTTTATTATATAAAGACTTCAGTGCATTGCCGCTAGATGGCGGTTTTTACGAATAAATGTTTTGCACTTATAAAAATGGAAAATATACGAGCGGTCGATTGATTTCGGCGAAGTGTTACAAAAAATGTGTTTATTTCTCCGAATCCTAAATTATCCAAGCCAGCGACCTGTTTAAGGATTATTTAAACGTCATTGCACAAATGGCCGCTGAAACGTTAAAACAAAACTGCTATAAGAGGTGGTGGTAAGCCCCCTGATTTACAATACTTCAATATAAAACATTATAGAAATTACACACAAAATGTGTCATTGAACACAACTGAATAAATACTTTTAAAATTGAAATTTCCCCATTGACGTCAAACACGCTTTAGGATTCCGTAGTCAAATTATAATTTTATTGTCTTCATAAGTGTTTATTTTTTTATATATTTTACCGTACACGGGCGGAATATATACAAAAAAATAGCAAAAAAAAATCATGCACACAAATGCATGTCCCGGGTAGGAATCGAACCTACGACCTGTAGCGTGAAAGGCGCCACAACGCCATCGATGCCAACGGGCCCGTCAAAATTTAGTAATATAGTAATTTTGATACTGGCGGCGGCGTTCGCATGCGGATAAACTTCGGGAACGGGTCACAGTCATGGAATATGGTCTAAGGTCACGGTAGTCATTATATGTATGTATGTATGTAACGTCACGACTTTTATCCCCATTCGGGGGTAGTCAGAGGCTTGAGTGGCCATACACCACCACATTGTGGAGGTATTAACCAACTCAAAGCCCACGTTTCACCAAATAGTCAGAACCCAACGTGGCAGGTGGTGAACCTTGTCACCGTGTATACAGGAACTGACTATTACCTAATCCCGAGGGATAGATAGGTTTCATCACGATGTTTTCCCTCACCGTCAGCGAACTGTAAATTATGCACATAGATGAAAATTCATCCATTGGTGCATGCCCCACCGGGGATCGAACCTGGGACCGTCTAGCCCAACCTGTTCACCCCTAGGCTACAGTCGCTGTTTTGTAGACATTATTATTTGTTATATTCTATACAAAAAAAAATGATATGGCTGACATGTTTGTAAAATGAGAAAGTCTTTTATTTTGTCCCCTAAATTTTTTTTGCGTAGTTCTAAACAGATTAAAACATCGATGGATGTGATTCATTTTGTGTCTCAGAGAAAGAGGATCAATCTTAAAAGTTTTCTTTTCTTGCTGATTTTGCAACATTAAGACGGTCACTTAAATACATGTCGTATTTATTTAAATAATTATTTTCAATGCCATTTTTGCCGCGAGCTATACCTAACCACGCAGTCATTTCCACGTGAGTAAATATTTACTAAAAGTCATTGTAGTAGTCATTGAAAATTCGGTATAAAAGTCCGAGCCAGCTAATCAGAGTCACACCAAGATTTAAACCTTTCACAATGTTCAAACTCTTCGTCTTCGTTTTCGTCTCTGCGCTCCTGATTTCAGAGGTAAGCTAATTTTATGTTGCTTGGCTTCAATTATTTCGACTTTTTGTGCAATGACGTACTTTATTGTCATGACAATAAGAAACGTCATTAGCTGTAAGGTTAAAATAATACTGCTATAAGAGGTCGTGATATAGGCCCTGCATTGTAGTATTATTATGGGTTTTTGTAATTTTTAGTTATTTTCTAAGCGACTGTAGCCTCTAGGCTACAGTTAGCCCAACCTGTTCACCTCTAGGTGAACAGGTTGGGCTAGCAACCAGAAGGTCCCAGGTTCGATCCCCGGTGGGGCATGCACCAATGGATGAATTTTCATCTATGTGCATAATTTACAGTTCGCTGACGGTGAGGGAAAAACATCGTGACGAAACCTACCTATCCCTCGGGATTAGGTAATAGTCAGTTCCTGTATACACGGCGACAAGGTTCACCACCTGTCACGTTGGGTTCTGACTATCTGGTGAAACGTGGGCTTGGAGTTGGTTAATACCTCCACAATGTGGTGGTGTATGGCCACTCAAGCCTCTGACTACCCCCGAATGGGGATAAAAGTCGTGACGTTACATTTTTTTAGTTATTTTCTATACATTTTTATCCCCTATAACTCTTTTAGGGAGAAATATCCAAAAACACTAATACAACCAACGATCATAGAAAAGACCAACTTTTCATAAACAGAAGCCGAAACACAGGTTTTCGTATTGCCAAGTTCATAAATCTTACTTCCATACAATATTTCCGTAGGTGATAAATAAAAAAATAATCATAATTTAGCCCTTTTAACGTCCCACTGCTGGGCACGGGCCTCCCCTTAATGCGAGGGGGATTCAGGCCATAATCCACCACGCTGGCCCAGTGCGGGTTGGTGGATTTCACATGTCTAAAGACATGCAGGTTTCTTCACGATGTTTTCCTTCACCAAGCAGTGGTAGCCGATTGGTTAAGCACGCGTCTTGCGGGCTTAAGGTCATGGGTTCAAACCCTGGCTCACACCTATGGATTTTTCGAAATCTATGTGTGAATCATAACTTTAATATGATTATCACTTGCTTACGGCGAAGGTGATAAATATTGAAAAATATTTTCTTAGTGCTCATCTACGTTATATTAGGAACCCACCGGTGTAGGCTGTGCGTTGTCAATCAGTGAGCAGATTTTTTTGTATTTATCTAGTACTTATTTGATTATTTTTTATGATACTAAATTATATTTTTAGGGTTCTGAACCTCAAAAGGAAAAACGGAACCCTTATAGGATCACTTTGATGTCCGTCTGTCCGTCTGTCAAGTCGTGCACCGCCCAAACCGCTGGTGTTACAAACATGGAAATTTGTATGGGGGTCCCAATTTGTACGGACCCCTCAGGGCGCGAGTCCTACTCGCACTTGTCCGGTTTTTTTATTGATGAGTTGATTTCTCATTTATTTATTAAATGTTTGGTATGTATATTGTTTAAAGTCTTAAACACAGCTTTTCATTGTTGCAGAGTGTGCAAGCCCCGGCTGGTAAGTTGTGACCATCAAAAATTCGCTCGACGGAAACCTGCATGTATAGTTAACTAGCTGTTGCCCGCGGCTCCGCCCACTTGGTACTTTGAGACAGCCTATGTCACTCAAGAATAATATAGCTTTCTACTGGTGAAAGAATTTTCAAAATCGGTTTAGTAGTTATGGAGATACGTGGTGTCAAACATTCAAACACACACACACTTTCGCATTTATAATAAATAGGAAGTAGGATGATAGATGTGGGTACTAAATAAATTATTAAAATAATAATTTTACAACCGCTTAGCGCAGTGGTTCGAGCGGAGGCCGCTCGGCTCACTACACCGGGTGGTTGGGGGTTCGATTCCCGTCAGAGGCAAATTTCAGAAACGGACTTTTCGTAATTTTCCCTGGTCTGAGTGTCACTGAGATCGCCCCCAGTCCATTGTATGGTTGCCATAGTAAGCGTTGCTTAGTTTGGTATATAAATTATCTTATTAAATCTAACCGCTAAGCCGCACTGGACTAATGAGGTGATTTTATGCTTGAATCCCCCTCGTATTAAGAGAAGGCATGCCCATACATAATAGGTATTAATAATAATAATATCCTGGGACATTTTTTACACACGGCTACCTGATCCCAAACCAAGCAGAGCTTGTACTATGGAAACCAGATAACTGATATTACTACATATACTACTTATTTGTTTGTAAATACATACTTAATATACATATACACGCAGACTCGGGAGATACAGACATATTCATGCACACAAATGGATGTCCCAGGTAGGAATCGAACCTACGACCTGCAGCGTGAAAGTTGCCACCACGCCAACCACGCTAACGGGCCCGTCAAATTCATATTAAATTCGTATTAAATGGCTCATTATTATAATTTTAAGTATTTTTTTGCACATCAAATGTTTTTTTGACAGATGAGAATGCAGACACATCTACTTCCGATGTAGAATTTGGCGATAGCTCTGTCAACAGTAAGTATACGCACATAATATAAATCCTAATAGCAGTATATCTGAGTAAGTACTTAGTAGGTACATAGGTACATTATGAAAAAAATATTTATTTGTATAAGGCCCGTATTAATCAATCGATCTCAAGATTGAGATCAAACTTAAGATGCTGTTTTCGACAGATGTTTCATAAATTAAACGTCAAAACTACATTTTAAGATCGATCTCAACTTTGAGATGTAATTATTAATACGGGCTTAAGTGAGCCGAGTACTCTTGAACACTAATACACCACTGTGCCATTACATCGCACATAATTAAACGTGCTGTTGTTTTCTGCGTTAGTTGTGGTGCGATTCACGGACTGCGCTTGCCGCTCACCTAGTACTCTAGTCTCTAAATGTTGTTTACTCTGTGGCAGCGAGGACGTGAGCGCGGCGATGCCGTTCCTTGCCACGAAGAGTCACAGTATCAATACAAATAATATGTATAATACAAGCTTCTGCTCGCGACTTCGTCCGCGCAGAATTAATATTTAGAAAAAAAAAAACATCCCCTATTCAACAACCTTAGGGATGAAATTTCATAAACCCTTTCTTAACGGATATCTAAACTTCACAAAGAACACACCCTCCAAATTTCAAGACTCTAGGACCAGCGGTTTAGGCTGTGCGTTGATATATCAGTCAGTCAGTCAGTCAATCAGTCAGGATTTTGAATTTTATATATATAGAAGATAGATAGATCTTTATGAATAAGACGTGTTATGACACTATAGTATACATCACATTAAATTATTGAACCTTAATTTGAGTAAATTGATTTATTTAGGCAGGGTCTAGAGTGTTGCTTTTGAGATCTGTTTGCGTTATCCTGAACTAATGAACGCCTATTTATTACAGATAGCCTCAAATCTGCAACGGGTAAGATTCAAATTATTTAAATTATAGGGAAATTATAAATCGAGCCGCAGAATTTAATTTCTAATTTTATAACTAAGCCACAGGAAAATAAGAAAGCTTCTAATTAACTAATTCGTCTTCTTTACTTCTTTCCGACTAAGCGACTGTAGCCTAGGGGTGAACAGGTTGGACTAGCAATCAAAAGGTCCCAGGTTCGATCCCCGGTGGGGCATGCACCAATGGATGAATTTTCATCTATGTGCATAATTTACAGTTCGCTGACGGTGAGGGAAAACATCGTGAGGAAACCTACCTATCCCTCGGGATTAGGTAATAGTCAGTTCCTGTATACACGGCGACAAGGTTCACCACCTGTCACGTTGGGTCCTGACTATCTGGTGAAACGTGGGCTTTGAGTTGGTTAATACCTCCATAATGTGGGCGTATGGTCACTCAAGCCTCTGACTACCCCCGAATGGGGATAAAAGTCGTGACGTTACATTTTTACATTTACATTTTTACTTCTTTCCAAAGAAAGCATCAAATAAAGCACAAAAATTATTACATGTCCTCCCGATTTATAAATTGGGTTGTAAAATCGGTGGCTGAGTTAGTAAATTAGAGGGCAATGTATTTTCTTAGAGTTTAATTACATGCCTAAATTATAAATTATTATCTTAACTGATGATGTGATAATCGAGCTATTACTTACCTACTAAAAATGCTTATCTGCGTATTATTTTTTATTCAAATTTTCTTATGTCCAATTTTATCACTTTTTTGCAGCCGACGCAGAAACGAGCACTCCTCGACCACACACTAGTAGTAAGTAACGAGCTATGTTTGTCTAAAAATCGTGTTTGTAACCTCGACGAAAACATGCATATGAGTGGGAAATAAATAAATGAAATAATAACTTGACGTTGACGCCTGCTTGGCGTAGTGGTTTGAGCGTAGACCGCTCGGCTGACTACATCGGGTGGTTGGGGGTTCGATTCCCGCCAGAGGCAAATTTAGGAAACGACCTTTTCGTGATTTACCCTGATCCGGGTGTCATTGGGATCGCTCCCAGTCCATTGTACGGTGGCCATAGTACAAGCGTTGCTTAGTTCGGGACCATACAGTTGGTGTATAAGTCTGGCAACCCGCGCTGGACTAGCGATATGATTATGTTTGAATTATTTTCGTGTTAAGGGGAGGCCTGTACATAATAGGTATTAAAAGGCTCATTATTATAATTTTAAGTTTTTTTATTTGCATATCGAGTTTTTTTTGACAGATGAGAATGCAGACACATCATCTGACGGTGTAGAATTTTTTACCAGCTCTGTCAACAGTAAGTATACGTACACAATATAAATAATAATAGCAGTATATCTGAGTAAATTCTTAGAACTTTATTTAAAAAAAATGACCCTCGTTACATAAATATTGTCTTAAGCGCTAAGACAGGAGTATATTCCTTTTAAATTCCCACCCTCTTCCCTCTAAATGGTTGAGGAGAAGTCATGGTGAGGTCCGGGCGCTGCTTGCGGGGACTGGTCCCCCCATTTTTCCTCTTGACATCATTGTTCCTTAACTTTCAAGCCTGTTAAATTTTCATTTAAGCACGGTAGGTATCACACCAAAGCAATCGTTATCAATATTCACCTTTTGATTTTACTGTGAATTGGCAGCAGTGCACAGCTTTCTATTTAAATACCTAAATCTGTGTGAGTTGGTTTGATAATATTGAGTTACGGTATTTTGTTAATCACAATGTATATATATTTTTTTTTCTTTTATTTTGGCACAAACAGTCAATAAAAAAAAAGTACATTTGTCTATAGTAGGTAACATAAAGACAAAGAGTGCCCATATTAACTTACAAATAATATTTTTAAATGAGCAAAGCTTTAAACCTGTGAAAATTGATCAAACTAATTATTTTTAGTGTACAAATATCTAAACTAACTTGAATTCTGAAGTAGGTAACTTACATCAAGTTAAAGTGAGAACTAACTAATAATTGGAGAAAGAAAAAAGAAATAAGAATTAGACATATAACATGGGCATTAATTAACTACTGCTAATTTTTTAACAATTTCCCTTTTTAAGGTATTCAAAGAGTTATTAAAGAGGTCGATGTCTTTAAAGTTATCATTATACATTTTGGTGCAACGAGTGAAAAAGTTATTTCGTGTGTAGTTTTTACGAAGACGGGGTGGTACGAGGATATTAAGTTTAGGCGATGTATTAGGGCGATAACACACCTGGTAGCCATGGCGACGTCACCAGCCACCGTAGACCGTAGCGAACTAATTCTTATTGTACTAATGTATGACAGGTAACACCATGGACCAATTACTAACGGGACTGGCCCTCAGCAAGTCGGCCGAGTGGTCGGCCTAGTACTAACATCGACATAAAACGAAGCGAGTAGTTCAACTATTTACCGGTAGATAGAACAATGAAAATGAAAAAACAATGACCACGTTTTTTTTCATACATATATCTAATAAGGGCACCACTTTCTTTAGTCTTTACTCTGTGGGTAACACACCTGGCGACGGACTGGCGACGTCGCCATGGCGTCCCAGTATGTTATGGCTCTTAATGCCTGCCTGCTCTGCCTATATTACTATTTTTCTTTTGAAAAGATTAACCATTGAGACTCTTGCCGGCTTTTCTCAATAGAAGCAACATTACGAACCGGTGGTGACGCTAAAATGCTGTTTTTGACGATTCATAATGCTACATTTAGCTTACATGATTTAAAAAAAATGCTTTTGACTATTGTAAGTTAGCCGAGTAATTGAAGATCATTACATCGCACATAATTAAGCGTGCTGTTGTTTTCTGCGTTAGTTGCGGTGCGATTCACGGACTGCGCTTGCCGCTCACCTAGTACTCTAGTCTCTAAATGTTGTTTACTCTGTGGCAGCGAGGACATGAGAGCGGCGATGCCGTTCCTTACAGCGCAGTGTCACAGTATTCATATAATACTGTTTATGAATGACAAGTGTAATGACACTAATATACATCACATTAATTGAACCTTAATTTGAGTAAATCCCTACCTATCCCTCGGGATTAGGTAATAGTCAGTTCCTGTATACACGGCGACAAGGTTCACCACCTGTCACGTTGGGTTCTGACTATCTGGTGAAACGTCGGCTTCGAGTTGGTTAATACCTCCACAATGTGGTGGTGTATGGCCACTCAAGCCTCTGACTCTCCCCAAACGGGGCTAAAAGTCGTGACGTTACATTTAATTTGAGAAAATTGCTTTATTCAGGCAGAGTCTAGAGGTTTGTTTTAAAAATGTGTTCGCATAATCCTGAACTAATAAACGCCATATCTGTTACAGTTACTGCCATGGCAGAAGACGGTAAGATTCCAATCATATTAATATTGCAATATTAATGACTTCACTGATGTGATAATTGAGCTATACTACTACCGCAAACGCTGTGCCGCGCCTTAGGTATGCGCGGGGAGGTGGGAGGGTGGAATGGCGAGAGCGATGACGGGTGGGGGAGTGGGACGGCGAGAGCGATGAGCCCCCCGTTTCGCCACTCGCGTACCTAAGGCGCGGTACAGCGCTTGCGGTATACCTTTAGTACTTAAATATTACTAACTAGCTGTTCCCCGCGACTTCATCCGCGTAGAATTTAAATTAAAAAAATCGGATCTCTGATCCCGGATCCCGGACCCCGTATCTCGGATCCCATTTCCCGTTTTTACCGGATCCTGGATCCCGGATATCCCAGATCCCGTATTCGGGGTATCTCAGATCCCAAATGCCGGATCCCGTATTCCGTGTCCCGTATATCCCAGATCCCGTATCCCAGATCCCGGATCACGGATCTCGGATCCCACAGTCCGGATCCCCGAGCCTGTATCGAATTTGCCAGTAAAAGTCCCTTCAAAATCGGTCTAGCCGTTTCTGAGATTAGCCGGAATCTGTACCGCCATACAGACTTTTACCCCCTATTTTACACCCTTAGGGCTTAAATTTTCAAAAACGCTGAAGTTAATATTTCTTTATCTATAAAAAGAAAACTCCACACGAATATTCATCATCCTAACTTCAAAAATGACGAACTTCCATTAAAAATTTCATCCCTTATTTTTTAAATTCGTTATATCTTTTGAATGGAATGTCCGATTTAAATCATTCAAAAAGTAATCTACAGGTATTAAAATAGTCTCATATATTAAATGATTTATTTGGATAAGGATTAATACTAAGGTATGGATAACATGGTCTGGTTTTGGTCGGCATTTCTATCAACTTTCAAAATGTAAAAAAGTAGTTATACTAACGTAACTACAATAGTTGGACATATGTTATTACGAAGTTTTTTGTAGATATTGATACGTTCTTTAATATCGTAGAACATTTTTTTGTTCTATCATCAATAGTGTCCGTAGCGCATGCGATGAAAGTCATTTTATGGGTATATTTTTCACACCTTGGGTAACATTATTGGAGTTTTAGTAAGGATCCCCAATTTTTTTGAAAATATAATATAGCCTATGTCACCCGCAGATAGTGTAACTTCACAATAGTGAAAGAAAACAAACAAACAATCAAATCTTACCTCTTTATAATATTAGTATAGATAATCCCAAACGCTTACCTACGTATTATTTTTATTACAATTTTTGTATGTCCAATTTTATCTTTTATTTTCAGAAAAAGTAATAACGACGACTCCAAGACCAGTTAGAGGTGAGCCACGGGGGGGGGGGGGGTTTGGGCTTCCTGCTCTCTCTCATCGGACGAACGCATCTGTAATATCTGCTTTACGCTGACCTTCTATGAGAGGGTGGTACTACCCCGGTCGAGCCAGCACGTATATAAGCAGCAGTCAATTGGCTACAGCTTGGCTTGGCTTGCAGCTCTACCACCAAAACACTCGCTGCCTACTTCAACAATATCGATGTATAGTGTGTTATTTTAATGGCTTATTTTAATGCTCTGTTTTGTTCCCAGGTGAGGACACAGAATAATAATCAACAGTATGGCGATACAAATGATAAATAGCCCGTTTAATACAAGCATGTTCCTGGTACCTTTATGGTTATAATCAATTTTTGTCATAATTTAAAACTTCAATGTTATAAATAAATCCATATTGATCCATCAATTAAATAGTTTAATTATTAATTCAAAAGTATTGTGAGGAATGACAATAAAGATTGCAGAAGGAATCCCTGCGAGGAAAGGACTGTAGGCACGTTAATGCTAGCAGACCGATCATTTCTGACCTCGGTTAGACATGCTTTCTAAGTAGGACTAAAATTTCCAGTGCTAAGAAATTGTTAGCATAAGGGCGGACACCCACCGCGGCGCACGCTACGCACGAAATGACGTTGCTTCCACTAGCCTCTCCGTGCGCCGCGGTGGACACGATTGCATACATTTTCTTGCAAAGCGAAGTTTGATCCACGTGCGTGGCCTCTCCGTGCGCCGCGGTGGGTTTCAGGCTTAAACCGAAGACGCAAAGATACGCATGATTATTTGTGAATACGTAGACCCTATCCCTAACCTAATAACAATTTAAAAAAAAAAAAACAAATACAACCGCATTCAAAGCGAATACCATATTTCAGCGCTAAGCCAATGTATCCATGATACAATGCCAGTTAGTCAGCATACAATATGGTACAATTAATTATTGGCCACAGCTTCGCTCTAACTCTGATAGACTCTTCGTCTTTATTCAGCCTTCTCCTTCTGTCTTATCACCATCAAAATCTGTGACAGACATCTATAATGTTGTGATTAAAGTTAATGATGCTAATCTTGCTCTAAAAATAAATAAATATCGCCAGATTTACACACCAACTGTATAGTCCCATATACCATATAACATAGCAACGCTTGTACTATGGCTACCATACAATGGACCGGGGGCAATACCAGTGACACCCAGACCAGGGCAAATTATAAGCTCGATCATTTAGTACAAATTAGCATAGTATTTTAAAAGGACCGATCTACTGACACAAACTGATTCTATTAAGTCGTCATGTCATCACAGTTGCTTTGGACGATGGCAATATGGATTCACACTGACTATAGCAAGGCATTTGATCAAATTTACCATAATAGCTTGATGGATAAGCTGATAAATATAGGCATACATGGAGATCTATTTAGGTGGTTTTCCTCTTACATAGAGATCAGGATGTCCGCTGGTCTCCTACGTAACTATATGTCCGATGGGGTTCATGTCCCCAGTGGAGTTCCTCAGGGATCCTTGCTTGGTCCGCTATTGTTTAGATATCTGCACAGTCTTATAAATTACAATATTTTGTTAGCCAGGTTTCGTCTTTCTTATTTGTTGGTATGAGGTTACCACTAATAAAAACTATTATAATCAAAGACGTTACCAAGAAAGAGGGAGACTGTCCAAAATAGTATAATAAATAGTATAGTGTAGTAGTGTATTGTAGTGTGTGTAGTATAGTGTGTAGTGTGTGTGTGCGTGTGTAGTGTGTGTAGTGTATAGTATAGCGTAGTAGTATAATCCACTAAACGGAGTCTATGGACACAGTACGATTCAGACGCGGGCACGAGTTAATCTTTATTTAAACAATTATTTTCAATGCTGTTTTCGCCTCATGCATTGCAGCTATATGGATACCTACCACGTAGTTTCATCCATGTGAGTAAATATTAACTATAATAAATTAATAAGCCTGTCATTGAGAATTCGGTATAAAAAGCCCGAGCCAGCCAACGGCAGTCATACTAAAACGTTTAAATCTTTCAAAATGTTCAAACTCTTCGCCTTCGTTTTCGTCTCTGCGCTCCTGATTTCAGAGGTGATTTTATGTTGTTTGGTATCATTTTGTTGGCTTCATTAATTTCTGCGAGTAAGTTACGCCAGCAGTGGGATTTTTTTCTGCTGGTCCAATCAAAATTTGAATGATACAGATAATTAGTGCTCCATCTCGTGTAAATGTGCCGAAAATTTTAAATTTGTGCCTATAGCCGTTTTGGAGTTATTCACGAATATATGATCTTGCTGGCGTAACGTTACCGCAGCAGTGTGGTTTTTTCCTGCTGGTCCAATCAAAATTTGAATGATACAGATAATTAGTGCTCCATGTCGTGTAAATGTGCCGAAAATTTTAAATTTGTGCCCCCTAAGGTTTCAGAGTTATTTCAAATCTTGCTGGCGTAACGTTTTGCGAATTCCTGTATCTCAAAAACTGTTTGGCACACAATCATGATTTTTCGTACACTCATTAGTGTTAATTTGTGCCCATTTGTGACAGTTTCATATTTCAATAAATCAGAAAGGTTCGGGTGTTATAATATTTTTCCAAAAAATACTAAAATAGCTCCTAGCTCTTAAACTGGGAAACCTAGAAACCAAATGTTAGTGCTAGCTTGTATTTCTTATGGATCCTAAGCATTTCTATAATGATCGTAAGCCTACTCCAAGGAATTTACGATTTATTACGATTTTATTGCTATCTCGCGGTGAAATTATTTAAACCCTAAATACACGAGTTTCGTATGTTCCGATTACTTTTATTAATATACAAAAATTAGTGCCCTACTTCAAATATACGTGTACGAAATATCAGCTCTGTAAACCTTACAACTAAAATATTATTAATAAATAACCATCACGAAGCGCTTTCGGTGGTTAACTGACGGAATTGGAATGTATAGAAACAAGCGAACTCTCCGTACTTCAAGCCATCCTATTTCAATTGACAGCGTTGTAATGAGTGCAGACGCGTACATAATACTTTGGAGTGTATTTATAAACTATTAAATAAGGTAAATAAATGTATAATCACAGGGTATGCTGAATTTAAATATGTAGGTACCTTCCTTAATATTCCTTTTATGTTTCGTGTAGCTAAATGAGCTTTAACTAATAACACACAACAACAGTAAAAGTATCTTCTTTTATATATTTCTAGAGATAAAAAATCGACGCTTATAAACAGCAATACGACTTTGAAAAATAATATCCATTCTTTAAATCGAAATCATTCACCATCATCGAGATATAAAACGAATGAACACTTATAAATATTAGTATTTTCAATAATTATAAACAAACAAAACATTACTTCATTGACACAACATCAAAATATAAAAATAATGTAGGTACTTACATTAAACAAAAAAAAAATCTTGTTATTAGAAATAATAAAAAAAACTTATGGTAGTACAAACAGTGAGCAGACGAAGGGGTCTAGACAAGGGGCAAGGGTAGGAAGTCGAGTTTAACCATTACAAAGAAAATATAAAAATAAATATTACTCATTAGATGTGTCCATATGGCGCGCATGCCTCACCCGAGCACTCATATTATGACATTACGTCTATGCGTTCCGACGTCAAAAGTGAGTGCTCGCGCGAGGCATGCGCCTGATGAAGACGCCGCAATTCACTTTTCTACAGAACTGTTAGCACACAGCCAATTTATTGTGTACATTTAAGATGGTAGGCGCTATGTATCGGGCGGCCGCATTTTTTTCAACTCATTTTATTTGGTCGGTTAACCATTGAAAGTTTGTCATGGTGTTTTTTATTAATTATTTTATAATTATAAGGTTTACAGAGCTGATATTTGGTACACGTATATTTGAAGTAGGGCACTAATTTTTGTATATTAATAAAAGTAATCGGAACATACGAAACTCGTGTATTTAGGGTTTAAATTATTTCACCGCGAGATAGCAATAAAATCGTAATAAATCGTAAATTCCTTGGAGTAGGCTTACGATCATTATAGAAATGCTTAGGATCCATAAGAAATACAAGCTAGCACTAACATTTGGTTTCTAGGTTTCCCAGTTTAAGAGCAAGGAGCTATTTTAGTTTTTTTAGGAAAAATATTATAACACCTGAACCTTTCTGATTTATTGAAATATGAAACTGTCACAAATGGGCACAAATTAACACTAATGTGTGTACGAAAAATCATGATTGTGTGCCAAACAGTTTTTGAGATACAGGAATTCGCAAAACGTTACGCCAGCAAGATTTGAAATAACTCTGAAACCTAAGGGGGCACAAATTTAAAATTTTCGGCACATTTACACGACATGGAGCACTAATTATCTGTATCATTCAAATTTTGATTAGACCAGCAGGAAAAAACCACACTGCTGCGGTAACGTTACGCCAGCAAGATCATATATTCGTGAATAACTCCAAAACGGCTATAGGCACAAATTTAAAATTTTCGGCACATTTACACGAGATGGAGCACTAATTATCTGCATCATTCAAATATTGATTAGACCAGCAGGAAAAAATCCCACTGCTGGCGTAACTGACACAATTTCTGCATTGCCGTGTTATTATGGGTTTGTGAAATTTTTAGTATTTGTACTAAGCCCTCCCCCCCTTCCCATCTTTCCGCCCCATTCCCATTATTCATATACAGAAACCTAAATTATTTTATAAGTACCATTGCAGTGTATTTTAAAAAAATAGAATTCGTATATTTTTTAAATCCTTAAACGAGCTTTTTATTGTTGCAGAGCCTGCAAACCCCGGTTGGTAAGTTTTTGTTTTTTGTTTTAGTCCAGGTGCTTTTTCGGCCCGCGATCACCCTCTGACATGAGGGTTAGAGATATTCTTAAGCTAGTGAATGTCAATTTTTTTTTTGCAATTTTCTTTATTTAAATAAGTAAAAACACAGATTTTTATTTACATGTATAAAATCAGATAATATGTACAATAAAAGAGGTAAACTTGTCATATTAAAAACTTAAAAATAAATAACAAATTACAAACAACAAATTAAAACAACAAATGGACAAGGATAGGTGGAGTCATACATAAAAAATACGATAAAGTTAAAACAAAATTTCCCTACTAAGTATTTATTGCACAGATCAGTCAGCCAGTGTGATTAATAGCGGTTGGTAAGTTGTGGACGTAAAAGAATGAGTAATAAAAATAAAATAATAATTTGGCGACCGCTTGGCGCGGTGGTTTGAGAGTAGGCCGCTCGGCTCACTACATCGAATTATTGAAGGGTCGATTTCCACCAGCGGTAAATTTCGGCGTATTTTTTTTGACAGATGAGAAACCAGACACATCTTCCCATGTAGAATTTGGCGACAGCCCTGTCAACAGTAAGTACGCACACGATACAAATAGTAGTAGCAGTATATCTGAGAAAATACTTAGTACCTACTTTATAAAAAAAAGAATACCCTCGTTACATAAATATTACCTTATGGACCGGGAGCCCACCGTGCAATTCGTGGATTCGAACGAGCGTCGTCCAAACCTAGTAGATTCGGTAGATGATATGATAGGAAGAATACACTGTTCTAGATGTTTCCACTTTCAGCGGTGGGGGAAGCGTAATCATGAAATTATTATTTTTTTGTATAAAAAGCAATGTCATAACAATACTCAAGCGTGTCAGATATTGATACTTTCCATGCTCCAACATGATAAATTGAAAAAAATAAATTACTCGAGCGCGCCAGATTTTGTAAACATCTATAGGCTACGGTAACTGCTTAAAATCAGGTGGGCCGTAGGCTTTTTTGCCACCGCAGTCCTATATTAAAAAAAATAAAAAAAAATCTGAGGTGGTGAGAAAGTGAAAATTCCAGATGCTCCCATTTCTTAGACTGACGATCAAATTAGCAAAATTGATACTTTTGACACTTCTTAGCTAGTAATGAATCCCCCTTATCTTAATCTGACGAGTTCGAGTATTTTAAGATGGTCTATTTTTTTTTTGGTTCCCCTGAGCGAACCCACCAATATTAATCGCTCATAAATTTTTGAGGTTCTTATCAATATGTAAGCTATCTCCCTTATCTTAATCTGTCGCGCTCGTTTAAATCCAGAAAGTCCTTCTACGGTTCCCCATCCATTAAGCACTAAGATAGGAGTATAATGTAAGTGAGCCGAGTAATTGAACACCATTACATCGCACATAATTAAGCGTGTTGTTGTGTTCTGCGTTAGTTGCGGTGCGATTCGCGGACTGCGCTTGCCGCTCACCTAGTACTCTAGTCTCTAAATGTTGTTTACTCTGTGGCGGCGAGGACGTGAGAGCGACGATGCCGTTCCTTGTAGCGCAGTGTCACAGTATTAATATAATACTGTTTATGAATGAGAAGTGTAATGACACTATAATACATCACATTAATATTGAAACTTAGGTAATTTAAGTCAATTGCTTTATTCAGGCAAGGTCTAGAGAGTTGTTTTAAAAATCTGTTCGCATAATTCTGAACTAATAAACGCCATATTTTTTACAGCTAACTTCGTAGTTCAACCCGGTAAGATTCCAATCATACAATTAATATTGCGATATTATTAAGTTTAATGATGTGATAGTCGAGCTTTATAATAAATCCAAATGCTTATGTGCCTATTATTCTTTTATCAATTTTTTTACGTATAATTTTTTTCTCTTTTTTGCAGAACATGTAGAAACGACCACTCCTCGACCACACACTCATGGTGAGTAACGAGCTGTGTTTGTGTACCCATACGAGTGTTTGAAGCGAGGAAGTGAAGCGAGGTGGTTGTGCGGCGGCGCACGCAGCGCGCGGCGCGCGGTGTGCGGCGTCGCTCGCTCCGCTGCCTCGCTCCACTCACATCAATCGATATTAAGAGCCGTAACACACCGAGACGCCAGGCGACGTCGCCAGTCACCGTAGCCAACTATTCGCATTGAAATGTATGGGAGGTATCATACTTGGCGACTGACTGGCGACGTCGCCAATCCGTCACCAGGTCTGATACCAGTCATACATTTCAATACGATTAGTGGCTGGCGACGTCGCGATGGCTACCCGGTATGTTATGGCCCATATGTGTTATTTCGATACCTTATTTCAATGATTTCTTTTGTTTGACGACTGAAGCCTAGGGGTGAACAGGTTGGGCTAGCAATCCGAAGGTCCCAGGTTCGATCCCCGGTGGGGCATGCACCAATGGATGAATTTTCATCTATGTGAATAATTTACAGTTCGCTGACAGTGAGGGAAAACATCGTGAGGAAACCTACCTATCCCTCGGGATTAGGTAATAGTCAGTTCCTGTATACACGGCGACAAGGTTCACCACCTGACACGTTGGGTTCTCACTACCTGGAGAAACGTGGGCTTTGAGTTGATTAATACTTCCACAATGTGGTGGTGTATTGCCACTCAAGCTTCTGACTACCCCCGAATGGGGATAAAAGTCGTGACACTACATTTTACAATTCATTTGTTTTGTTTTCAGGTGAGGACACGGAATAAATATCAACAGTATGGCGATACAAATGCTCACGTTTGACACAAGCATGTTCCTGGCATATGTTCATAAACAATTTTTACCAAAATTATAAATTTCGATGTTATAAATAAATCCATATTGATTCAAGCATTTATATAGTTTAATTTTATTATTAACTAGCTGTGCCCCCGGCTTCGCCCGCGTCATTGGATTAGCTTATGTCTTATTCCAGAGCCTGTACTATCTACGTTTCAAATTTCATTGAAATCGGTTTAGTAGTTATGGAGATTCGTGGTAACAAATATTCACACACACAAACTTTCGCGTTAATAATATTAGTAGGATAGCTTTAATTAAGGAAGGAAGTAGAATTTTAAATTATTCTGAGAATATGAGAAATAGACTGTAGGCAGGCTAGTGCTAGCAGGCCGATCAAGTATTTCTGACCTCGGTTAGACATGCTTTCTATGGACTAAAATATGAGGGCCTACTCTTTTACAAACGAAAACGAAATTTCGGACGCAATTCCCATATTTCCTACTACGTTTCTCATTGATTCCGACATTTCTTACGAACGAAAATTGTTTGACGTTTAGATTCGACGACAACGAAGACGACAAACAATTCGTTCTTAAGAAATGTCGGAATCAATGAGAAACGTAGTAGGACATACGCGAATTTCGTCCGAAATTTCGTTTTCGTTTGTAAAAGAGTGGGCCCTCTGGACGTACAATCTCCCGTGCTAAGGAATTCTTGGCATAAACCGAAGTCAGACACGCTCGCAACGATACGCATGAAATTTTGTGACTACCTAGTCCCTAACCTTAAAATAATCCAAAGAAGTAATAATAGATGGGGAGCCCATGATGCTAACTGTGTATTTACTCAAGCGTCGCGGAAACCTATTAGATTTGGTAGATTAGATGATAGGAAGAATAAATGGTTCTCGATGTTTCCACTTTCAGCGGTGGGAGAAGCGTCTATATACTAATTTCAAAATTGTAAAAAAATACAATGACATGGAAATACTCAAGCGTGTCAGAAATTGATATTTTTCATTCTCCAACATGAAAAATTGAAAAAAAAAAAACTCCCGCGCCTCAGATTTTCAGAGGGGGTGTTCAGTGAAACTTCCAGATGCTCCCATTTCTTAGACTGACGATCAAATTAGCAAAATTGACACTTTTGACACTTCTTAGCTAGTAATGAATCCCCCTTATCTTAATCTGACGCGCTTGAGTAAAACCAGAAAACCCTTCTACGGCTCCCCATCTATAAAATATACAACCGAATTATACCGCAGCGCTGAGCCAAGTCAGTCAGCATCAAATATGGTAGAATTATTTATTGGCTCTGACAGTCTTCTTTTTCCTTCTGTATTATCACTATTACAATCTGCGACAGACAATCTGTTGTATTAAGTTTTTTTTTTAAAGTACTGCGGTGGCAAAAAAGCCGGCCCGCTTGATGTTAAGCAGTTATAGTAGCCTATAGATGCTTGCAATACCAAAGGCATTGCTCGCACATTTCCGACCTGAAGGGGAGTGCAATGGAGGGAGGGGAGGGGGGGATCTTCTGTGAGAGGGTGGTACTACCCCGGTCGAGTCAGCCCGTATATGGGCTGCAGTCAAATGGCTACAGCTTGGCTCTACCACCTTCAAAACTTCAAACTTTGGGAACAGAGCCGCGGTAACGAGTTAGTATTTATTTTAACAATTATTTTCAATGCCGTTTCCGCCTCGTGTATTGCAGATACCTAGGGAACCACGGAGTTTTTACCATTTGAGTAAATATTAACTAAAATAAATCAATAAACTAGTCATTGAAAATTCGGTATAAAAAGCCCGAGCTAGCCAACTGCAGTTATACTAAGATTTATCTTTCAAAATGTTCAAACTCTTCGTCTTCGTTTTCGTCTCTGCGCTCCTGATTTCAGAGGTAAGCTGGTTTTATATTGCTTGGTATCATTTTGTTGGCATCATTTATTTCCGCATTATCGTCGTACCGTCGACTGTAGCTTAGGGGCGAACACGTTGGGCTAGCAATCCGAAGGTCCCAGGTTCGATCCTCGTTGGGGCATGCACCAATGGATGAATTTTCATCTATGTGCATAATTTACAGTTCGCTTACAGTGAGGGAAAACATCGTGAGGAAATCTACCTATCCCTCGGGATTAGGTAATAGTCAGTTCCTGTATACACGGCAACAAGGTTCACCACCTGTCACGTTGGGTTCTCACTATCTGGTGAAACGTGGGCTTTGAGTTGACTTAATACCTCCACAATGGCCACTCAAGCCTCTGACTACCCCAGAATGCGGATAAAAAAGTCGTGACGTTATTTATATTTAATATGGGTTTTTGTAATTGTCTAGTACTAGCTGTGTGCCCGATGGGGATTGTCTATGAGTATTCACTATTTAGATCTTTTAGGAAAAAATATAACTTATTTATAAACAGAGGCCTAAATACCATTTTCCATATTTCGATGTTCATAGAAAAAATCATCTTTAGGGATTTTTTTTATATTAAAAAATATTTCTTGGTGCTCACCTACGTTATATTATTAATATCTATGAAGCGGGGTACCTAATACGTTCATGGGGTACTACAAAAAACACGTTCTATAATTCACTGAAAAAGTCACTGTAAGGTTAAAATAATACTGCTATAAGAGGTGGTGGTAAGGCCCCAGAATAAAAGAAAAAGCGTGAGGAACTACATATATTAATGACGGGACTCCCTATACCACACACGGTTTTTCTTGTATTCATCAAGTATACCTGCGGCACGTTATGATGGACGGTTTGGCATGTGGGAGGGGGAAAGGATGAACCTGATTATAACGGAATAAAAGTCATTTTTGCATTCATTTTTTGACATTCTTATTTTTTTAAACGGCCATTCTTATTCCGTTATAATAAGGTTAATTTTCTTCCCCCCCTCCACATATCAAACCGGCCATCGTAAAATGCCGCTACTGTAGTTTATTTATATAAGGTACCAAATGATATTTTTTTATTTATGCGTCGATTTCTTAATTATTTTTACAGTATTTTAAACCAAGATCATTTTTATTATATAGTATATTTTTTTATAGTTTTTAACAAAGCGTTTCATTGTTGCAGAGTGTGCAAACCCCGGCTGGTAAGTTGTGACCGTCAAAAAGTTGCTCGACGAAACTTATATTTGCAATTAATAATGGATGTGATGAATCATTTGACATTCATTCGTTTCTTGACGGGCCCGTTGGCGTGGTTGGCGTGATGGCGCCTTTCACGCTTCAGGTCGTAGGTTTTTTTATTTATTTATTTTTTATGTCCGGGCGCTTTTTGGCCCGGCCCGCGATCTCCCTCTGACATGGGGGTCAGTCTTTATTTACTTAATGTTTAAAATAATTCGTTCTCAGTCTTTTTATTAAAATAAAACACAGATTTTTATTTACAAATAAAAGAGAAGCTAATAAAAATATACAATTAATGGGAAACTTGTCTTATTAAATCTAAGTATAAAATAACAAATTAAAACAACAAAATAGACAAGGATAGGTGCAGTCATACATAAATAAAAAAAAATTAAAAACAAAGTTTCCCTACTATTTATTGCACGGATCCGTCAGCCATTGCGATTAATAGCGCAGTGTGGTTAAGGTTGCTAGTCGGTGCTTACTACGACAGTAGTAAGCTGACAGCTAACCTCTTTCTGCATCAGGGGGCTTACCACAAGCTCCCATTGCGACTCAATTACAGGAACGTATTAACGTTTCAGCGACTTTTTGTGCAATGACGTACCTTATTGTCATGACAATAAGAAACGTCATTAAAACGTCGTTAAAACGTTCCTATAATTGAATCGCAATAAGAGCTTGTGGTAAGCCCCCAGGTCTTATTTCTATTAATCACACTGGTTGCTACCTCCGTGCAATAACTTAGTAGGACATAGGTCGTAGGTTCGATTCCTACCCGGGACATGCATTCGTGTGCATGAACATATCTGTATGTCCCGAGTCTGGGTGTATGTATATTAAGTATGTATTAACAAATAAAAAGTAGTATATGTAGTAATATCAGTTATCTGGATTCCATAGTACAAGCTCTGCTTAGTTTGGGATCAGGTAGCCTTGTGAAAAACATGTTTCAGGATATTCCTTTCGTAGGCCTAGGTCTTTTCGTAATATGCCCTGGTTTGGATCACTAGGATCGCTCCCAGTCCGTTTTATGATACTATAGTTTATAGTACAAGCGATGTTTAGTTTACGACCATGCAGTTGGTGTGTAAGTCTAGCGATATTCAATTAAATAAATATCTTATTAAATCTAACCGCCAACCCGCACTGGACTAGCGAGGTGATTATGCTTAAATCCTTCTTGGGTTAAGAGGAATTCCTCTTAACCCAAGAAGGATTTAAGCAAATGGCAAAAATAATTATCATATAAGTATTATTTCCACACCAAGTGTTTTTTTCGACAGAAGATACAACATCTACTTCCGGTACTACACAATTTGATGCCAGCAACACCTCTGTAGACAGTAAGTGTACGCACACAATACAAATAGTAATCATAATAGCAGTATATCTGGTAAACACGTAGTTATTAAAAAAACTATATTTGACCCTCTTGACATACCTTAGTCGAGTATTAAACTACATTACATCGCACATAATTAAGCGAGCTGTTGTTTTCTGCGTTAGTTGCGGTGCGATTCACGGACTGCGCTTGCCGCTCACCTAGTACTCTAGTCTCTAAATGTTGTTTACTCTGTGGCGGCGAGGACATGAGAGCGGCGCTGCCGTTCCTTGTAGCGCAGTGTCACAGTATTAATTATAATACTGTTTGTGAATGAGAAGTGTAATAATGACACTATAATACTGATACATCACATTAGTTGAATCTTAATTTGTATAAATTGGTTTATTCAGGCAGAGTCTAGAGGATGGTTTTAAAAATCAGTTTTCGTAATCCTGAACTAATAAATTACATATTTGTTACAGCAACCGTAGTAGCTCAAGCCGGTAAGACTAATCATACAATTATTAATATTGCGATATTATTATCTTTACAGATGTAATAATCGAGCTTGTAATTACCTACTATCAGTAGTAGCCTACTAATAATAAATCCAAATGCTTATCTGCGTATAATTTTATATGTAAAATATTCTTATGCGCAATTTTATTTATTTTTTGCAGTCGACCCAGAAGTGAGTGGTCCTTCACAAAGTGGTCCAGGTGAGTAACGATCTGTGTTTGTGTGCTCAAACGAGTACTTGAAGCAAGGAAGCGAAGCGAGGAAGCGAAGCGAGGTGGTTGTGCGGCGGCGCACGCAGCGCGCGACGCGCGGTGTGCGGCGTAGCTCGCTCCGCGGCCTCGCTCCACTCACATCAACAATATCGAAGTTTATTGGTTATTTAAATGCTTTGTTTTGTTCCCAGGTCACAAGGAATAAACATCAACACTATGGCGATACAAATGATAAATGGCCCACGTTAAACACAACTAGGTTCTTGGCATATGTTCATAATTAATTTTTGTCTAAATTATATATTTCAATGTTATGAATAAATCAATATTAATTCAAGCATTTCCATAGTTTAATGCTTAATTCAAAATTATACTGAGGAATGGAGTAAAGATCGCAAAAGGAATCCCTGCGCGGAAAGGACTGTAGGCAGGCTAGATTTAGCATTGCTGACCTTGGTTAGACATGTTTGTGGTACCTATCTGTCTGTATCAGTCTATACTAGTAAAGTGGTATAACCAAGGTGTAGGTAATAAAATGCGGCTCATATTTGGGCTGGCTCGACCGGGCTAGAACTATCCTAAGATAATAATTAATATACGTCACGACTTTTATCCCCATTCGGGGGTAGTCAGAGGCTTGAGTGGCCATTCACCACCACATTGTGGAGGTATTAACCTACTCAAAGCCCACGTTTCACCAGATAGTCAGAACCCAACGTGACAGGTGGTGAAACATGTCGCCGTATATACAGGAACTGACTACTACCTAATCCCGAGGGATAGGCAGGTTTCCTCACGATGTCTTCCCTCACCGTAAGCGAACTGTAAATTATGCACATAGATGAAAATTCATCCATTGGTGCATTCCCCACCGGGGATTGAACCTGGGACCTTCTGATTGCTAGCCCAACCTGTTCACCCCTAGGCTACAGTCGCTCCAAACTATCCTCCAATACTATCCTCTCACAGAAGATCGGCGTAAAGTAGCTAATTTAGCTGCGTTTCGTACGACGTGCGATATAGCCGAAAGCACAATTACATACGCCACGGCCGAAAAAAAAGCGTATACATAAAATGAACCAGTAAAACGGATCGCTGTGTGAATGAGCCCTTACTTAGTTAGTGAGTGCTCCAAACCACAGAAAAATAGACAGTAGAGATGTTCTTATTAGATTTTCCTATGAAACGACGCTTGACAATTTGCGCGGGTGAAGGCACGGGTGAAGGGGTGTAGATAACGCCTACTTTGCCATTTCAATCTACCGGTCAATAGCAAAACTACTCGCTTCGTTCTATGTCGATGTTAGTACATAGTTTAACTTTTTCACACTAGATGTCACTAAGCCTAGGTGGATAAAAAAGACGTACAAAGGGTCGCCATCTTGTGTCGAATAGAATTATATTTAGGATGCGAACGTTGGCAAGACGTATGTACAGGACGAACGCCAACAGCACACTGACTTAAGCCACGCCTACTGTGATTACGTCAATGGCCTAGTTGAGCCATGTGGCCGAGTTTCTTAGACCCAGTCCTCTTAGTAATTGGTCCATGCTCCAGACTCACGGCTTAGGTAAATTGTCACCCTGTAACATCATGCCTAATAAGTTAGAGTTCCCAGTTCTTCGTTTAAGTTTCTATTTGATAGATACTTGATTTTACGCGAGAGGGTTTTCCAACTGTAAGTAAGTATCTATCATCAGACTATAGTCTGATTTTTAATTAGACGAAGTGGGCTGACAGGTTCTTATGTCACTTTTCAATATAAATATAACAAATAAGGTTCAAATTCGACATTTTCAGCTGTCAGTTGGCTTTGTCTAATAAAAAATCAGACTATAGATGTTTGCCTCCGCGATGGAGTAAACTGTTTTTTTATAGAACTGAGGTGGCAAAAAAGCGTACGGCCCGCCTGATGTTAAGTAGCTACCGTAGCCTATAGATGCTTACAATACCAAAGGCATTACTCGCAGTTTGCCGAACTGAAGTGGAGTGGGAAGGAGGGAGAGGAAGGAGGGGGTGTTGGGCTTCCAGCTCTCTTTATGCCGATCTTCTGTGGGAGGGTGGTATTACCCCGGTCGTGCCAACCCGTATGTGAGCTGCAGTCAATTGGCTATGAAATATATAAAAAAATATAAATAATATTATAAATAAAAATAAATATAACGTCACGACTTTTATCCCCATTCGGGGGTAGTCAGAGGCTTGAGTGGCCATACACCACCACATTGTGGAGGTATTAACCAACTCAAAGCCCACGTTTCACCAGATAGTCAGAACCCAACGTGACAGGTGGTGAACCTTGTCGCCGTGTATACAGGAACTGACTATTACCTAATCCCGAGGGATAGGTAGGTTTCCTCACGATGTTTTCCCTCACCGTCAGCGAACTGTAAATTATGCACATAGATGAAAATTCATCCATTGGTGCATGCCCCACCGGGGATAAAAAAAAATAATATAAATTAAATATCCTAGAAATGATACATGAAACATATTTATCACTACTTATAACAAAACTGAATCAACATTATATTTACTTAATTAAAATTTAACTGGTGAAGACAGACGTTTTTTTTATAGGACTGCGGTGGCTAAAAAGCGTACGGCTGGCCTGATGTTAAGCAGTTACCGTAGCATATAGATGCTTACAATACCAAAGGCATTGCTCGCAAATTGCCGACCTGAAGGGGAGTGGGATGGAGGGTGGGGGAGGGGGGGGTGGTCCTTCGGCTCTCTCACTCATCGTACGAAACGCAGCTGTAATATCTGCTTCACGCCGATCTTCTGTGAGAGGGTGGTACTACCCCGGCGAGCCAGCCCGTTTATGAGCTGCAGTCAATTGGCTACAGCTTGACTCTACCACCAAAATGAAATATAAATAAAATATGAATTATATCCTAGAAATGATAAAACGTGATCCATGAAACGTGTCACATGAACACAACTGAATCAACATTTTTTTTAAATTAAAATTTAACATGTGAAGTAAAATACGTTTTAGGGTTCCGTAGTCAAACTACAATTATCTTGTTTTGACAAGCATTTCTTTATTTTTCATACCGTACACGGGTGCCGTGCTCGTAGAACGGATGGCCGATGGGGCCGAAAAGTTCTCGAGTGGCGGCAGCGCACCGGAAAGCGTAGCGTGGGTAGGCCTCCCACAAGGTGGACCGACGACCTGGTGAAGGTCGCGGGAATCCGCTGGATGCGGGCAGCGCAAGACCGGTCATACCTACTCGGCGCACCACTACATGCAATTAAATTTACAAATCAGAGGGCCTACTCTGTTTCAAACGAAAACGAAATTTCGGACGAAATTCGCGTATTTACTACTACGTTTCTCATTGATTCAGACATTTCCTACGAACGAAAATTGTTTGACGTCTTCGTCGTCGTCGAATCTAAACGTTGAACAATTTTCGTTCGTAAGAAATGTCGGAATCAATGAGAAACGTAATAAGAAATACGCGAATTTCGTCCGAAATTTCGTTTTCATTTGAAACAGAGTAGGCCCTCTGATTTGTAAATTTCATTGCATGTAGTGGTGCGCCGAGTAGGTACAAGTCTGATGATTGCAATGTTAGGAGGTAGCATATATACTAAAATAATACATCAATGATTGTGATTTTTTATACTGGCGCTCGCTTGCGGAAAACTTTGGGAACGGAGACACGGGCACGAGTTAGTATTTATTTAGTAACTAGCTGTCCCGGCGAACTTCGTGCCGCCTCAGAATTAATGTTGTATTTACTTATTAGCCAAAAAAGAACTAAACCCTCCCCCCCGTTCCCCCGTTCGTCGTCTGATCTACTCCTTTCCCGTGTCGTCAAAAATATCAAGTTTCTTGTATGGGGACCCCATATGTTTTGTTTTTTTTTTTGTATTATTTGTTGTTGTAGCGGCAACAGAAATACACTTTCTGTGAAAATTTCAACTCACTAACTATTACGGTTCGTGAGATACAGCCCGCTGACAGACGGGCGGACAGAGTAGGCTTAGTAATAGAGTCCCCCCCTTTATTTTTAAATTTTATTTTATTTTTAGTATTTGTTGTTGTAGCGCTAACACGCTACGGATACCGGCTTAGTAATAGAGTCCCGTTGGTACCCTTTGGGTACGAAACCCTAAAAATAGCTAAATTGGTCGAAGAGCTACTGGTCCATGGGAGACATCATGAAGGGCAACCTTCCACTGACACATTGACATGTGTATCCCGCCCGTTCTTACCTACGGCGCCACTGTGGGCTGAAAATCGAGCTTCATAGTACTTTAATTTTTTTTCTCTTTTTTTTTTTTTTTTTTGCTTTTGATAAGTTTCTAATGCCTTCAGCAGTCATGAATATATATAAATAATAAAAATAATAATAATAATTTAGCCCTTTTAACGTCCCACTGCTGGGCACGGGCCTCCCCTCAATGCGAGGGGGATATATATAAGGAATATAATTTCGTAGGTCTACTAAATTATATATAAAAAAATGAAAATTTTGTATGGCCCAAAAGTAATAAATCCAAATAACTTCACAACCGCTGTGTTAACCGTTATATCCTTACAGATGGCTGTTCTACAAATTATTTGTAATTTTTTGGCGTATTTTATATAACGGTAACAACTGTGTTTTTTTTTTAAATAAATAGGTTATATAAAAAAGATTTGAACTAAAATTTGTACTTATATATGCTATATTAGTGTTTCTCTAAAATACAGACACTTCCCTGCAAAATTTCAAGTTTATAAACCCATTGGTCCGGATGTAAGTACAAATTTTAGTATAAAATATATAAAAAAAACCGCAGTTGTTACCGTTATATAACCTACACCAAAAAATTACAAATAATTTGTAGAACAGCCATCTGTAAGGATATAACGGTTAATACAGCGGGTTTGAAGATACATATTTGGATTTATTACTTTGGAGCCATACAACATTTTCATTTTATTTTTATTTATTTAGTATACCTATGCAATTATATTCTTTATATTCTTCATGACTGCTGAAGGCATTAGAAGCTTATGAAAAGCAAAAAAAATAAAAAAGTTTAAAGTACTATGAAGCTCGATTTTCAGCCCACAGTGCGGTGCCCAGACATGGTTACTAACCGAGGCTCAGAAGTCCAAACTGAAGGTTTGCCAAACAGCAATGGAGCAGGTGCTTAACACACTAATAGGGTGCGGAACACCCAGCTGTGTTCCATAACCCTTATCGCGGATGTAGGAGCGAAAACAGCTACACTTAAGTGGACCTGGGCGGGTCACCTGAGCCGAATGAGCTCAGAAAGGTAGGCCAGAGCAATCACCGAGTGCGGTCCCAGAGCACGACCGTCGTCGCCGACGTAGACCCAAAAAACAGTGGCGTGGTGACCTCGACGCTCATCTAGGCGGGTGGTATGAGAGAGCCTAAGACCACGATGGATGGAAGAAGATGGGGAGAGACCTTTGCCCAGCACTGTTATGTGCACAACGCAGATTTATTTCTTGTGATGAATTGCCCATGAAATAAATTTGCAGGAATTTATAGTCGCCATCCGCCATCTGACACCGGCGTTCATTACGCCATCTATTGAAAGTAATTTGAATCATACGTAAAATGTGGGTTTTTAGCGCTTTCCGGGCAATTTTTCCAATTTTTTTAAATGTCTGAACCTTCCTTGAACTTCACGGAATAATCTAAAAAAAAAACATCTATATTGGTCCAGCCGTTCTCGCGTCAAGTCATGACATGAAATAGGGATTCATTTTTACCCGACTACGGAGGCGTTATGATTTTGACCGGTATGTATGTATGTATGTATGTATGTATGTATGTATGTATGTATGTGCATCTGTTCCCACCTAACTTCCAAACTACTTGTCGTAATTTGACAAATGAGGTATCGTCAGAAGCGGCTTAATGGCGCGCTGGTTATAGGCTATGTGACGTCACATAAAATTGCATATGGCGCCCTCTAGAGGACATAATGTCATGAACTAAAAAAAAAACATTTTTTAATGAAACCGTGTGGGGTATCAAATGAAAGAGCTTGATGAGCACATTTCAAATATATATATATTGTTACCTATAACTCCAAAATAATTAAATAAAAAGTAAGTTTAAAAACTAAAACCCGACTACGGAAAAAACGCGCTCTAAAAAGTATGAAACAAGAAAATATTCTCATCTAGAGGATAGCCGTGGTCCGTGTTCATATGCCATTTGGCCCTAAAGACCTACACGGACCACGGCTATCCTCTAGATGAGAATATTTTCTTGTTTCATACTTTTTAGAGCGCGTTTTTTCCGTAGTCGGGTTTTTATATATATAGATAACTAATTAGAATAATTTAGCCCTTTTAACGTCCCACTGCTGGGCACTGACCTCCCCTCAGTGCGAGGGGCATTCAGGCCATAATCCACCACGCTGGCCCAGTGCGGGTTGGTGGATTTGACATGTCTAAAGACATGCAGGTTTCCTCACGATGTTTTCCTTCACCGCAAGCAAGTGATAATCATATTAAAGTTATGATTCACACAACGATTTCGAAAAATCCAGAGGTGTGAGCCAGGGTTTGAACCCAGGACCTTAAGCCCGCAAGACCCGTGCTTAACCAATCGGCTACCACTGCTGCTTTATTTATTTAAATAATTTTTTTTTATTGCCGTTGCCACCTCACGTTTTGCAGCTATACCTATGTACATACCACGTAGTTTTAATCCATGTGAGTAAATATTAACTAAAATAAATTAATAAGCTAGTCCTTGAAAATTTGGTATAAAAAGCCCGTCCCAGCCAACGACAGTCATTCTAAGATTTAAATATTTCATAATGTTCAAACTCTTCGTCTTCGTTTTCGTGTCTGCGCTCCTGATTTCAGAGGTAAGCTAGTTTTATATTGCTTGGTATCATTTTGTTGGGTTCATTAATTTCTGCGTTTATGGGTTTTTGTAATTTTTCGTAATTGTCTAGTATTAGCCGTGTGCCCGATGGGATTGTCTATGCAAAGCATGACGGCGCCGAAGTAGCGATACATACTTTTACCACAATCTATGGCCCCCTGTCCACTGCACGCTCGTTACCCGAACGCCGACGGGTCCGGCCGTTACGCTCCCATTCCGGGACGCCCCCGGCCGGCACGCACCCACATTGAGAAATTAGTTATTCCGCTACGCCGCGCCGCCGGCCGCGACGCCACGGTAATGATATTATACAGTAGTGTAAATTGGGTCTGTCCTTGAAATAACTACCGAAAGCCGCGCCACGCCGCTCGGTACGTAAACACGCGATAGGGCTACCCGCCTACAGTATATTAATTTGATCTACCTACTTCCTACCTATTAAATAATAATCTAATTACGTACTAGTAGTTAGTACTTTCGGCGGTTCCAGGTAATTTAAAAAATGTTATTTCTGGGTGCGTTATTGAACATTTCAAGCAACCAAATAATAGGTAGGAAGTAAGTAGATCAAATTAATATACTGTAGGCGGGTAGTCCTATAGTGTGTTCACGTACCGAGCGGCGTGGCACGGCTGTAGGTAGTTATTTCAAGGACAATTTACACTACCGGATATTGCCGAATAATAAATATCAAGTGATTTTTTGTTTTATTAAAAAAATAAAATGCCTGAGAAACATCGTACCTCATGGGGGTCCCTAGACCACCTCAGTATTTTTGTTTAAAAATAAAAATACTTATTGTGGGCGGGTTTTATCAAGTCGGGTGTGAATTTCATTGAAAATTCTAAGAATCTTATCAATTTTATTAAGGACTTACACTTGATTCATTAGAATTATTGAATGTTTTTTAAACAGTAAATAACTATTTTATATGTTTAATGGAATGGAAAAAGGTTATTATTCATAATGTAAGTGGCAAAGAAGTATCTAATAATAGTATTTGTATTGGTTTAATTCAACAATTTAACACTTTATAGCACTGTCTAATCACTACACCTGGTGCGTCTAATCACTGCAATGAGGGTGTCTAATAACAGAAAATGGCAAAAATCTCATATTTTACATTAATGTCTATAACTTCTATAATTATTGGATTCTAGCTAAAAACTGTTTATACAGTTCAAACCAGGTTATTAAGCAATCAGAAAATAATATTAATAAGACTGTAGCTATTATACTAAATATTTGATATGCTGACAAAGTGTTGGCAATCCTTAAGTGGTCAATAGCTACCCGGTTTACCCTACCTACTTAGTGGATTTTACAAAATTACAAATTATATTGTTTTTTATTGATGTGTTGATTTATTATTTATTTATAAAGTTTTTATACCAAAATAATGTTTAGTCCGTATATTTTTTAAAGTCTTTAACACAGATTTTCATTGTTGCAGAGTATGCAAACCCCGGCTGGTAAGTTGTGACCGTCAAAAAGTTGCTCGACGAAAACCTGCAATGTAAATAATGATAGATTTGGTTAAAAATTGCCAACCGCTTGGCTCAGTGGTTCGAGCGTAGACCGCTCGGCTCACTACATCGGGTGGTTGCGGGTTCGATTCCCGCCAGAGACAACTTTCGGAAACGGCCTTTTCGTAATTTGCTCTGGTCTAGGTGTCACTGGGATCGCCCCCAGTCAAATGGTAGCCATAGTAGTGTTGCTTAGTTTGGGACCATACAGTTGGTGTGTAAGTCTGGCGATATTAATTTAAACAAATTATCCGCTAACCCGCACTGGACTAGCGAGGTGATTATGCTTAACTCCCCCTCGTATTAAGGGGAGGCCCGTTCACAATATTGTATTAAAAGGCTAGTTATGATAGTAAGTATTTTTCCTCATCCATTTTTTTCGACAGATTCGACTTCACGCCTTGACGCCACCGTTGTCAACCGTAAGTACCTACCTATACCTACACACGTAATACTAAAAGCAAAATGTATAAATAAGTTAATAACCAAAATAATGTATTTATTCATCGTTACATAAATTTTACTTTAAGTACTAACGAAGGAGTAAATAAGTAAGTCAAGTAATTGAACACCAATACATCGCACATAAAAAGTAAGTTTAAAAACTAAAACCCGACTACGGAAAAAACGCGCTCTAAAAAGTATGAAACAAGAAAATATTCTCATCTAGAGGATAGCCGTGGTCCGTGTAGGTCTTTTAGGGCCAAATGGCATATGAACACGGACCACGGCTATCCTCTAGATGAGAATATTTTCTTGTTTCATACTTTTTAGAGCGCGTTTTTTCCGTAGTCGGGTTTTAGTTTTTAACTTACTTTTTATTTAATTATTTTGGAGTTATAGGTAACAATATATATATTTTTGAAATGTGCTTATCAAGCTCTTTCATTTGATACCCCACACGGTTTCATTAAAAAATGTTTTTTTTTAGTTCATGACATTATGTCCTCTAGAGGGCGCCATATGCAATTTTATGTGACGTCACATAGCCTATAACCAGCGCGCCATTAAGCCGCTTCTGACGATACCTCATTTGTCAAATTACGACAAGTAGTTTGGAAGTTAGGTGGGAACAGATGCACATACATACATACATACATACATACATACATACATACATACATACATACATACATACATACATACCGGTCAAAATCATAACGCCTCCGTAGTCGGGTAATAATTAAGCGTGCTGTTGTGTTCTGCGTTAGTTGCGGTGCGATTCACGGACTGCGCTTGCCGCTCACCTAGTACTCTAGTCTCTAAATGTTGTTTACTCTGTGGCGGCGAGGACGTGAGAGTGGCGATGCCGTTCCTTGCAGCGGAGTGTCACAGTAATAATATAATTCTGTTCGTGACTGTGTAATGTAACGACCTACCATAAATTTGAAATATATTTTGAGCAAATTAGATAATTTGGTTAAGTCTAGAACGTACTAATCGTTTTCAAATAACTGTTTGCATAGTCCTGAACTAATAGACACCGTTTATATTACAGCTAACGTAGTTACTGGTCCAGGTAAGATCCCAATCATATTATATCGAAATTGGATGACAGCGCCACATAGTAGAAAGATGGGTAGTAGGTTATCTTCATACAACGCACCGCGCACGGCTTGTGTGTGCGCCATGCGTATCTATGCGTCGCGCACGCACTTTCAAACAAAATCTCGACTCGGTTCGCGAAACAATGCATGTGATATTTGAGTGTGCGTGCGCGACGCATAGATACGCATGGCGCACACATACAAGCCGCGCGCGGGGCGTTTGTATGAAGATAACCTACTACCCATCTTTCTACTATCATCTGGTAGGCGTTTTGACAGAGTCCACTTGCATTGGCCGGTATCGGCGGAGGGCACAATACGGTTTACACCGAGGACATGAGAGCGGCGATGCGGTTGCTTGCAGCGCACTGTCACAGTTTAATATAATACTGTTTGTAAATGACTAGTGTAACTAGTGATGGGATGTTCTCGAGAACATTCTCACCCTCGGAAACTTACTCGTGAGAATTTTCGAGAATTTATCTTCTGAAGCATGTTAAACTTGGCATAAACCTCATTAGACATGCAAGTATGGTGTTATTAATTGTTTTTAAGATTTAAAGTTAGGATAACGTCACCCAAAATATAAGATTCTCAAAAATTATCACGAGTAAGTTTCCAAGGGTGAGAATGTTCTCGAGAACATCCCATCACTAGTAATGACACTATAATACGTCCTACATCACATTAATTTAACCTTAATTTAAGTAAATTGGTGTATTCCAGCAAAGTCTAGAGGGTTGTTTTAAAAATCTGTTTGTATAATCCTGAACTAACAAACGCCATATTTGTTACAGCTACCGAGGGCTTATCTGCATCCGGTAAGTAGCCATATTATAATTAATATCGCGATATTATTTATTATCTTTACTGATTTAATAATAACTTACCTACTAATAATAAATTCAAATGCTTATCTGCCTATTATTTTTTATTCAAATTGTCTTACCCATGACTCATTTTATCTCTTTTTGCATTTGACGCAGAAGTGAGCGGACCTTCCGGGCCAGGTGAAGGTGAGTAACGAGCTGTGTTTGTGTACTATAACGAGTGCTTGAAGCGAGGAAGTGAAGCGAGGTGGTTGTGCGGCGGCGCACGCAGCGCGCGGCGCGCGGTGTGCGGCGTCGCTCGCTCCGCTGCCGCGCTCCACTCACATCAACAATATAAATATTAACCCCCAAATTCATAGAGATTTTAGCCAGTTTACAATAGATTTGAAAAGCATTTTTAGGAACAAATGAGATTTGTAATTCCACTGCAAGTCGATCATAACTTTCTATGAATTTGGGGGTAAGTGTATTTTTTCAATGCCTTATATCAATGCTTTGTTTTGTTGTCAGGTCATAAAAATCATTAGTATGGCGATACGAATAATAAATGGCACACGTTTAACACAAGCATGTTCCTGGTATATGATCATAATTTATTTTTTGTCTAAATTATAATATTTCAATGTTGTAAATAAATCTATATTTACTCAAGCATTTACATAGTTTCATTTTTAATTCAAAATAGGCAGGCTGTGCTAGTAGGCCGATCAAGCATTTTTGACCCCAGTTAGACATGCTTTCTAAAATATGGACGTACAATATCCCGAGCTAAGGAATCATAGCATAAAGTCGGAAACCTACCGCGGCGCACAGAGTGGCCACGCTCGTGGGTCAAGCTTCGCTTTGCAAGAAAATGTATGTAACCGTAACCACCGCGGCGCACGGAGAGGCTACGCACGAAATGACGTCTCACATACATTTTCTTGCAAAGCGAAGCGTGGCCCATGTGCGTGGCCTCTTCGTGCGCCGCGGTGGGTTTCCGCCTTAAAGCGAAGACAGACAAGCGAGTATAAAGTAATTAAAAAACCGGACAAGTACGAATAGGACACGCGCCCCGAGGGTTCCGTTGTATTATGTTTGTAGATAAGTAGTCATCCCGAGTTTCGAGTCTCGACGATTTTTGCCTGTTTTCGGAACAATACATATAATTACAACGTCTATGTTTGTATAATTTTTTTCATATTTGAAAATGGAGCCATAATGCCGCCATTTTGATTTTATTTAAAAATAATATACCCAGTGTTACCCGGAATAATGTAAGGATTCTATGTTGTTCATGTTTGTATGTGAGATTCTTTATTTCACGACAACTTTTAAATCCCTGAACAGATTTGTATTTATGGGGTATCGTTAGAATCCTCACATTATTCCGGGTAACACTGGGTATATTTATTTTGGAAAAAATCTAAATGGCGGCATTATGGCTCCATTTTCAAATATGAAAAAAAATATATCTTCAATTATTACAATATGGTTTTCAAATTGAAGACCTCGATGAGCACATTTCAAAAATATATAATTTAATGGCCTAATTTTACATAGGGTACATACATACATACATATACTCACGCCTGTATCCCAAGGGGGTAGGCAGAGACTATTGATTGCCACGTGCTACGATTCTGACACACCTCTTTTGCTTCATCCACATTCATACATCTTCTCATGCACTGCCGTCGGTTGAGGGTGCTACGGACTTGACCTTTCTGGAAGAGACCATTGATTTGGCCGTGCAAAGTTCTCCTTGGGCGCCCTCTTCCGACGCTCCACTTACTTTCGCTCCGTATATCTCTTTCGTCAATCGACTTTCACTCATACATTTACATAGGGTGTACATGCAAAACAAATATTTCATTTTGGCTGCAAACTATTAATATAAAACTTGTAACGTATAAACTTGTACTAAGTATTTAGACATTTTTATAGATAATCATCTGATCTACAATTTTTGTCTGAACTAATTTTAGATTTCCATACATGAAGCGTAGCGATTGGAACGAACGCTCGTAGCTCGTAGACGTCAGCCACTTGTCTAGCCCTTCAGTTATAACATTATGTCTATGCGTTCCGACGTCAAAACTGAGTGCTCGGGCGCGTCATGCGCCTGATGTAAACGAAGCTAATGATGTTTGAGGAGAGCTTAGTGCGGCACACCACCGGTTTTAACTAGAGCAATTGACAGCGGCGCATATACGGCCTGACTCGATCTGGGTTGTACCACCCTCTCACAGCAGACCGGTGTAAAGCATCTATTACAGCTGCCTTTCGTACGATGAGTGAGAGAGCCGGAAGCCTAAACCCCACCCCTCTTCGGGTTGGCAACGTGCGAGCAATGCCTTTGGTGTTGCAAGCATTTATAAGCTACGATTACTGCTTAACGTCAGGCGGGCAGTACGCTTTTTTGCCACCTGAGTCCTATAAAAAAAAACCAACTGTGCGTGACACCTCCCGCAATCCTCCCTCCCCAGACGCCCTACAGGTTCTCAGAAGCCCTTCCAGCCCATTATCTGGCAGCCCACGTGACAAACTGCGCAATGCGCCGCGTTCATACTGAAGTTTTACTTAACATCCACGTAGATATCAACTGGTAGATCACTTGAATCAATATTATTCACTTACATATTTATATACTTCCACTTCTGTGCAGTAAAATGTATTATCTTGTAGTCAAAGGCACCTTGTATACCAAAAACTTACATAAATAAAAAATTAAAAACACGACTGCCCTGCCAAAAAACGAACTAAAAGGTATAAAACAAGTGCAGTGTCGTTGCAGTCGGGGGCCTCTCAGATTAAATATGTTTCACAAAACGGTCCCCCCACTGCAATGACACTGCACTTGTTTTATACCTTTTAGTTCGTTTTTTGGCAGGGCAGTCGTGTTTTATATTTTTAAAATTATTTATTTTATTTTATTCATTTTAGTGACACAGCCTAAAATTCAATGTTTATTTTGCATGTACACCCTACCTATGTTAAATTATGCCTATAAATTCTACAGTTTTGGAATGTGCTCATCAAGGCCTTCAATTTGATACCCATATTGTAATAATGGAATTAAAAAATATTTTTTCACATTTAAGAATTGAGCCGCCATATTGATTTTGTTCAAAAATAATATACCCAGTGTTACCCGGAATGATGTAAGGATACTAACGATACCCCATACATCCAAATCCGTTCAGGCATTTATAAGTTATGGTGGAATAAAGAATCTCACATACATACAAACAAACATACATGAACCCTAAACACATATACACTCCTTTTTCTGGCCAGTCGTGTAAAAAATAGCCCAGATAAACTTTTCCTATAAGTTGAAGTAAACCAGCGGTTCCCATTTCGTGGCGTTGAAAAACAAAATACCGGGTCGCTAACCAAGTACCTAGCTAAACAAACCAAGTAGCTCATCAAGCAATAACTGTTTTAATGCCTTTTGTCACAACCTATATATGTGAAGCCGTGTTTTCAACATTAGTTTACCTTAAAAATAACAACTTAAAAAGGGACTGTAGACTAGGGGTGAACAGGTTGGGCTAGGAATCAGAAGGTCCCAGGTTCGATCCCCGGTGGGGCATGCACCAATGGATGAATTTTCATCTATGTGCATAATTTACAGTTCGCTGACGGTGAGGGAAAATATCGTGAGGAAACCTACCTATCCCTCGGGATTAAGTAATAGTCAGTTCCTGTATACACGGCGACAAGGTTCACCACCTGTCACGTTGGGTTCTGACTATCTGGTGAAACGTGGGCTTTGAGTTGGTTAATACCTCCACAATGTGTGGTGTATGGCCACTCAAGCCTCTGACTACCCCTGAATGGGGATAAAAGTCGTGACGTTACATAAAAATTAAAATAGTAAACGAATTGAAGTGAAACCAGGGGGCTTACCACGAACTCTTATTGCGATTCAATTACAGGAACGTTTTAACGATTCAGCGTCTTTTTGTGCAATGACGTACCTTATTGTCATGACAATAAGAAACGTCATTGCACAAATGGCCGCTGAAACGTTAAAACAAAACTGCTATAAGAGGTGGTGGTAAGCCCCCAGGCCTCCGGATAAAACTGTCATCATTTTTGGCGAACTTGGATTCTTTGGTAAAAAATATTGAGTGGGTCACGAAGAGGTGCCAATTACTGCGCCATGGCAGAACAATGCTTGGGAAACACTGAATTCTAAACGATAGTTCATATAAAAACTAAAACCCGACTACGGAAAAAACGCGCTCTAAAAAGTATGAAACAAGAAAATATTCTCATCTAGAGGATAGCCGTGGTCCGTGTAGGTCTTTTAGGGCCAAATGGCACATGAACACGGACCACGGCTATCCTCTAGATGAGAATATTTTCTTGTTTCATACTTTTTAGAGCGCGTTTTTTCCGTAGTCGGGTTTTAGTTTTTAAACTTACTTTTTATTTAATTATTTTGGAGTTATAGGTAACAATATATATATTTTTGAAATGTGCTCATCAAGCTCTTTCATTTGATACGCCACACGGTTTCATTAAAAAATGTTTTTTTTAGTTCATGACATTATGTCCTCTAGAGGGCGCCATATGCAATTTTATGTGACGGCACATAGCCTATAACCAGCGCGCCATTAAGCCGCTTCTGACGATACCTCATTTGTCAAATTACGACAAGTAGTTTGGAAGTTAGGTGGGAACAGATGCACATACATACATACATACATACATACCGGTCAAAATCATAACGCCTCCGTAGTCGGGTAAAAAGTAATTTTAATGGGTGCACACTGTAATAAGTGAATAAGGATGGTATTCCACTCGTCAAATATCTTTATCCAATGTACATTTTGACTACGGAGGCGTTATGATTTTGACCGGTATGTATGTATGTATGTATGTATGTGCATCTGTTCCCACCTAACTTCCAAACTACTGGTCGTAATTTGACAAATGAGGTATCGTCAGAAGCGGCTTAATGGCGCGCTGGTTATAGGCTATGTGACGTCACATAAAATTGCATATGGCGCCCTCTAGAGGACATAATGTCATGAACTAAAAAAAACATTTTTTAATGAAACCGTGTGGGGTATCAAATGAAAGAACTTGATGAGCACATTTCAAAAATATATATATTGTTACCTATAACTCCAAAATAATTAAATAAAAAGTAAGTTTAAAAACTAAAACCCGACTACGGAAAAAACGCGCTCTAAAAAGTATGAAACAAGAAAATATTCTCATCTAGAGGATAGCCGTGGTCCGTGTAGGTCTTTTAAGGCCAAATGGCATATGAACACGGACCACGGCTATCCTCTAGATGAGAATATTTTCTTGTTTCATACTTTTTAGAGCGCGTTTTTTCCGTAGTCGGGTTTTAGTTTTTAAACTTATTAGTAAGTGTTACTGATTTGGGGTTAAAGGAAAGATCTTCCAGCCAGGCGGGTGGTATGCCTGGCGGGGCCGGCCGCTATGCGCCGATAGTTGTCGGGGTCTTCTAATAGTGAGTGCCTCGCGAATCTTGCTTGCGTGGTTCAGGACTTCATTTTGTACAGAAGCGTGCACGCACTCAGCGCCATCTATTGGTGGAGTCGTGAATGTATGTATGTTCGCTATACTGACATTTGAGACTTTTTTTTATTTATTATACGAAATTTTAGGACATTGGAGATAAGGCGGGAGGGGCCGCGGGCACTTATAAGTATTTAGTCAAACTATTATATCGAATTATCATATCCGTATTTGCTGAATGTCTCGTAAATTTCAGCTATATTTAACTAGATGGTTGGTCACGGCCATGTGGGTTAATTTTAATACCTAGGTGTTGAAAATTTGGTATATAAGCGCAGAGCCAGCCGACGATATTCAGATCACATCTGAGAACTCAAAACTTTCAAAATGTTCAAACTATTCGTCTTCGTTTTCGTCTCTGCGCTCCTGATTTCAGAGGTAAGTTGCTAATTTACATTGTACTTTTGTGGCATCTTTGTTGGTTTTTAAATTAAGTTTTTTCACTTTATTTCGTAAACATATTAACTTTGATAAGATACCTACTATACTTATACTAGGTATCTTATTTGTTTTCGAGATGTTTTAAACCAAAACAAAATTTAGGCCGTACCCAATATTTTGAAATCTTTAACCCAAATATTAATTGTTTCAGAGCCTGCAAGTCGTGGGTAGTAAGTTCAATCAATCTTTCTTCAATTGTATTATTTTATCTGTAGTTTTCCCAACCTACCTATCACTCAGGATTAGGTATTAGTCAGTTCCTGTATACACGGCGACAAGGTTCACCACCTGTCACGATGGGTTCTGACTATCTGGTGAAACGTGGGCTTTGAGTTGGTTAATACCTCCACAATGTTGTGGTGTATGGCCACTCAAGCCTCTGACTACCCCCAAATGGGGATAAAAGTGACGTATATGTATGTATGTATGTAGTTTTCCCAAATCAAGTATATTGCATACATCAAGTATCCATTACTTGCTTATGAAGGAAAATATCGTAAGGTAGCCGCATGTCTTGGTAAATGCAACCACCAACCCGCACTGGGCCAGCGAGCTGATTATAGCCTCTCCCTCATATTAAGGGAAAGCCCTTATCCAGTAGTTGTACTAAGTGCTAATTGTTTTTTTTTTTTACAGATGTCATTACATCTCCTTCCGATACTTCCCAATTTGACGCTAAATTAGTCAAAAGTAAGTATACGGACACAATACAAAAAGTAATAACAAAGTACCTTATCTCAGTAGCCAGTATTAAAAAAATATTAACTACTTATTCAATCACAAAATGTAGGTATTTATTTGACCATCTTTACATAAATCTTACATGAAATTCTGAGGAAAGAGTATTATTATTTCGGAGGGCAGCACACTGGGGCTATACAGAATGGTGACGACATAAAGACAATAAATTAAAACACGATCCCTGCAAGTCGAACCCAACACATTAAAATTATAAAATAAGGTTTACATCAAAAGTATACATAAGTATCTAAAAATAATAATAATAATACATATCTACAAATAAAATAGACAAGCCCCCTGTTTCCTGCCGGATCTTCTCAGTCGAGGTCACGTTTCCTATCCGGAGCTAGAATTAAGTAAAATAAAACTATTTGTTGATTTTTATCGTTATTCATAAATATAAATCCATATTATGTTTATTACAGCTACCTCGTCAACTGCTAGTGAAGGTAAGATTTCAATCATAAAATTAAATATAATATTTATTTGTCTTTAATTATGTGATGATTCATCTACTTACTTCACTACCTTATCAGACTAATATTTTTGGTCAAAAGTTTTTTATAACGTATTTTATCTCTTTTTCAGTTAATCCCATTGACGCTAGAGGGGGTCCTTCAAAGAAGGGTGCTGGTGAGTACGAGCTGTGTTTGAGTACCCAAATGAGTGTTTGAAGCGAGGATGCGAAGCGAGGTGGTTGTGCGGCGGCGCACGCAGCGCGCGGCGCACGGTGTGTGGCGTCCCTCGCTCCGCTGCCTCGCTCCACTCACTTCAACATACTTCAATGTTTAGTGTACCACTTACTTATTTCAATAATTTCTTTGTTCTCAGTTTCTGTTTGTTCTGTGGGCTTTGAGTTGGTTAATACCTCCACAATGTGGTGGTGTATGGCCACTCTAACCTCTACCTCCGAATGGGGATAAAAAAAAGTCGTGACGTTACATTTTTGTTCTCAGGTCACGGGCCATAAGCATTGTAGGGACACCAATGAAAAATGGCTAACGACAAACACAACCATGCTCCCGTTTTCAAATTCTTTATAATTAAAATTGTATCAAAATTATAAATAATTCATTTTATAAATAAATCCATATACAAGCATTTCTCTGAGTATTATTTACACAATCTTAGATTTAGAGTGAAATATAAATGAATATACCTCAGCGGCACGAAAAATTGAGCAAGTTAAAAATTTGATGTTGTATCTATCTACACTAATATTATAAAGAGAAAAGATTTGTATTTTTGGATTTTTGTATGTTATGAATAAACTCAAAAACTACTGGACCGAATTCAAAAATTATTTCACCACTAGCTGTGCCCGCGACTCCGTCCGCGTCCAGTCGGTGAAACCCTTAAATATAATTTTGTCTATCGTCTAATCTGTATTACGTCAGTCTGCATCAGTCTTTGTTCGTCTGTCCGTGGCTGTCTATCTGTACCAGTCTATACCAGTAAGGTGGTAGAGTCTGACCAGTAAGGTGGAGATCGGCATTCAAGTAGCTAATTTACCTTCGTTTCGTATGATGAGGGAGAGAGCCGGAAGCGCAACCCAGCCACCTCCCCGTCCCCTCCCACTAACCCCACTCCCCTTCAGGTTGGAAACGTGCTACCGATGCCTTTGGTTTCAAGCATCTATAGGGTACGGTAACTGCTTAACAACAGGTGGGCCGTACGCTTGCCTGGCGCCTTAGTTGTATAACAAAAGTTTGACTTTATTTGTCTGTGTGTATCAGTTTAGCTGTAAGTATCTGTCTGTCTGAATCGGTCTGTCTGTAATCTATCGGTAGGTGAGTATCTCTGTCTGTACCAGTCTATCTGTATCCGTCTATCTATATCTGTAGTTACTCACAGTATTACGACGGAGCGGTTGGACTCCAGAGCTCAATGTTTAAGTTTGTACTTGATACCCATGTTCCTTATTTAAAATGAGTGAGTGCTCCAGACTCACGGCTTAGGTAAGAGTCACTTCGCAACATCGTGCTTAAAAAGTTAGAGTCCGGAGTTTATCGTCTAAGTCAATAGTCAAAGCGTTTATTTTATTTAGGCCTAGGAGGGCACTAAACTTATAAGTAGTCATTTTACATGTTTTCCTTAAATTCTAGCGCCGGATCGGAAACGCGACCTCGCCTGAGAAGTTTCTACTTGATACCCACATTGCTAATTCAAAGTTAGCAGGTCCTCTAGACTTACTTCTAGGTAGGTAGCTTCCCTACGGCATTAGTACTGTGGAGATGAATTCCAGAGTTAACGTCTAAGATTCCGCGTGATACAAAGACCCGCTTAATGTTTTTTATACGTAATTAGGAATAAAAAAACTAAATTTCTTGAAGCAAGGAAGATATTAAATTTTGACATGTGGTGCAAGGCAGGTATTGTCTGATTTTAAGTATAGCGACATCTAGTTAAGAAAAACGAACCTTAAGATTGTAGAACGCAGCAATAAAATATTTATTATTATTATTAAAATTAAGATTATCTATTCCAAATAGTGTCGGATCACACACAACGTAGGGCTCCGTAGGGCTCCGCTCTAAATAGACGTATTTCAATAACTAAAACTTATTTGTTGCTAGAATTTCTGTGTGGTCATAAAAATTTACAACCTAATATTTTAGAAAAAAATATCCTAGATGTTAAGTTGGACTATTAGTCATATCCATGCCAAATTTCATTGAAATCAATCCATTGGATTCGAAGTTGTGCGTGTTCGAATATTTAGGTAGTTTTTGAATGTTTTGTGGCAACCCTTAACTTTACCGAAAAAAAAAATGCTAGATGTTAAGTTAGACTATTAGTCATATCCATGCCAAATTTCATTGAAATTAATCCGGTGGATTCAAAGTTGTGCTCTTTCAAACATTTAGAATTGTTAAGTAGTTTTTTGAATTTTCTGTGGCAACCCTAAACATTTTCGAAAAAAAAAGTATCCTAGATATTAAGTTAGACTATTAGTCATATCTATGCCAAATTTCAGTGAAATCCATCCGGTGGATTAGAAGTTGTGCTCTTTCGAAAATCTGAGCAAACATACAAACATACACACAGACAAAAAATCTAAAAATGATAAAAATGAATTCTGCTGGTCCATCTAAGTCCCCCCCACTATTTTTTTTCCAAATATTTCGAATGTACAGACGCGACCAATTTTACATTCTTATTATATGTATAGATTAGAATGCTACATCATCGCTAAGTAACATAGGCTATATTTATTACTAGAAAAAATTAGGGATCCCTACTAAAACTTCAATAATGTAACCCAAGGTGTAAAAAAAAATAGCCGTAAGATGCCTTTCATCGCATGCGCTACTGAAACTATTGATGATAGAACAAAAAAATGTTCTACAATATTAAAGAACATATCAATATCTACAAAAAACTTTGCGATACCATATGCCCAACTATTGTAGTTACGTTACTATAACTACTTTTTTACATTTTAAAAGTTGATAGAAAAGCCGACCAAAATCAGACCATGTTATCCATACCTTAGTATGAACCCTTATCCAAATAAATCATTTCATATTTGAGACTATTTTAATACCTGTAGATTACTTTTTGAATTATTTAAATCGGACATTCCATTCAAAAGATATTACGAATTTAAAAAAGGGCGTTAAATCGGAGATTAAGGTTTATATGGAAGTTCGTCATTTTTGAAGTTAGGATGATGAAAATTCGTCTGGAGGTTTCTTTTTATATAAAATAAATATAAACTTCAGCGTTTTTGAAAATTTAACCCCTAAGGGGGTAAAATAGGGGGTTAAAGTTTTAATGGCGGTACCGATTCCGGCTAATCTCCGAAGCGGCTGGACCGATTTTGAAGGGACTTTTACTGGCAAATACGATACGGGATCGGGAATCCGGACTGCGGGATCCGAGATCCGAGATCCGATAGTTTTCCTTTCCTTTAATTTCCCATGTTTGTTAGAGTGATTTGATCCTTGTGATTGATCCTATCGATTGATGCCATAAAAGTACAGAATGTTATTTTTTGGGATTTTAGCCGGTTTGATTCCCGAGTGTGGCAAGCGAGTTTTCGAAAATCTTTGAATGCAATTCGTATTATTTTTAAAATAAAAATGAAGTCTTCATTCAGTAAAATTGACTATCTACAGTATTTAAGGTACTTTCCCTCCATGTGGCAAAGTTGTGGGACACCCTGTATAGTGAGTGCCTCGCGAATCTTGCTTGCGTGGTTCAGATTTTCGATTTGTACTGAAGCGTGCGTGCACTCAGCGCCATCTATTGGTGGAGTCGCGAATATATGTATGGTAGCTACACTGACATTTGCGACTTTTTTTATTTATTATACGAAATTTTGGGACATTGGAGATAAGGCGGGAGGGGCCGCGGGCACTTATAAGTATTTAGTTAAACTATTATATCGAATTATCATATCCGTATTTGCTGAATGTCTCGTAAATTTCAGCTATATTTAACTAGATGGTTGGTCACGGCTACGTGGGTTAATTTTAATACCTAGGTGTTGAAAATTTGGTATATAAGCGCCGAGCCAGCCAACGATATTCAGATCACATCTGAAAACTCAAAACTTTCAAAATGTTCAAACTTTTCGTCTTCGTTTTTGTGTCTGCGCTCCTGATTTCAGAGGTAAGTTGGTATTTTACATTGTACCTATCTTTGTTGGTGTCTTATTTATTACTTTTTCATCACTCATACGCGGACAGTAGGTCGAAAGGTGCCTGAAGAGCCGACAGAAGGTGAAACTTTTTAGGTCGGGCAAAATCGTTTACAGAATAGGCACAATCGTATATCCAGAAAACGATTGGGCCCGTTCTGTCAACGATTCTATCAAGTTATAAAAAATACGAGTCTCTATTTAACCATGTTCCAACCAAAGAGAACTTAATAGTTCCAACCTTCTTACAGCGCGATGTAAAATTGAAATAACATAAAGTTAAGTCTTAATTAAAGAATATATTTTTTCAAATGAATTTATTATAATTTACTTTCAACTATTTCTTTAAAATAACATAGATTTGGGCAAAATATTTAGCATTTTTCCCTAAATCAACCACAAATCGTTCCTGCTCCGAATCTATAATCACAGACTAAAACCTTTTATAATGTTTGAAAAAGTACTGGCCTCTAAAAAAACAAAGTGACAGTGACAAAATATCAAAAAACAAAATAACGCAATCTACGTCAGTATACATGTGTTTGTATGTGTAAATGTTCACTATTTTTTTCTTTAGCTACTAAATTATTTTATTATTACTTTCCTTGTATACGTGATGAAAAGCACAGTGTTTCCCTCGGGTTAAAGTAACTTATTATTGGTCCCTCGAACTATTAGAAACCCCGTCTCGGGACCAATTAATAAGTTACTTTTCCCCTCGAATAACAATGTACTATTACTATAGATTTGGCTTTATTACTGAGAAATACTATAGGTACTAGTTTTGTCACTTTATTTCGTAAACATATAACTTCGATAAGATACCAGCTATACTTCTACTAGCTTATTTGTTTTCGAGATGTTTTAAACCAGCACAAAATTTTGGTCATACCCAATATTTTGAAATCTTTAACCCAAATATTAATTGTTTCAGAGCCTGCAAGTCGTGGGTGGTAAGTTTTAATAGTTTTAATCTATATATCTATCTTCTACCTATATACATATAATAAGAATGTAAAAACGTCGCGTCTATACATTAGAAATATTTATAAAAAAATAATAATGTTGGGGACTTAGATTGACCTACAGAGTGCATTTATGTCATTTTTGAAATTGCATTTTTGTCTGTTTGTATGTTTTTTTGAACACGCACAAGTCAGAACCTACTGAACAGATTTTCATGAAATTTGGCAAGGATATTACTGATATTCCACCTTAACATCTAGGATATTTTTTTTTCGAAACTAGGGTTACCACAAAACATTCAAAAAACGCCTAAATATTTAAATTTACTAAGTTCAGACATATGATATTTGTTGTGTAGGCGCTTATATTTGGCGGAGAGCCCTAGGTTGTGCGTGATCCGAAACAATTTCCGATAAAAAAGGAACCTCATGGCAAAATTAAATAGGTACCTTCATCTTCTTTCTTCCACTTGCTTCAAGAAATTTTGTCGATGTACCTTAGTAAGTACGTCAATAAATAGCGGGTCTTTGCTTCAAGTAATGTGATGAAATAATAAAATGAATAATAATGAAACCTTGGACACGGATCCCCCAAGACAATACAATATTATAATTCAACGCTCGATCTTTGAACACGATGCTGCCTACCTCAGCTGTGAATGTGGAGGACCCATTGAATTTGAACTAGAAATGTATCACGTGGAATCTTAGGCGTTAACTCCGGTCTCCATTCTCACAGTCCTGGGGGCTTACCACCACCTCTTATAGCAGTTTTGTTTTAACGTTTCAGCTACTTTTTCGGTCCTGTAATTGAATCGCGATACGAGTTCGTGGTAAGCCCCCTGATGCCGCAGCAACTGCCTATCTTAGCCGTGAGTCTAAAGGACCTGCTGATTTTGAATTAGTAATAGAAACTTAGGCGTTGAACTTTGGTCTGCAACCCCTCAGGACTGATTCTACTGGGTAACTGCCTGGCCAAAGCATAAGTCTGGAGGACCAGCTAACTTTGAATTAACACTGTGGGTATGATGTATAACATTTGAAATTGAACTCCAGACTATGAATTCTCAGTCCTAATGATGCTGGGTAAGGGCCTACCTAAACCGTGAATCTGGAGGACCAGCTAACTTTGAATTAGCAGTGTGGTGGGTATCAAGTAGAAACTTAGATATTGAGCTACGGATACCAACCGCTCACTCGTGATATTTCAGAGTAAATACCTGACTGATACAAACATGCTTTATTTACACAACTAAGGCGGAAAACAAGTGTACGGCCCGCCCGATGTTAAGCAGTTACCGTAACTTAAAGATTGCAATACCAAACTTGTAATACCAAAGGTATCACTCGCATTTTGCCAAGCTGGAGGGGAGTGGGATAGTGGGGAGGAAGGGATTGGGATTCTGGCTCTCTCACTTATCTTGCAAAACCCAGCTATATTAGCTTCTTTACACTGATCTTCTGTGAGAGGTGGTACTACCCCGGTCGATCCAGTTCGAATATGAGCTGCAGTATATTGGCCATTGCTTGCCTCTACCACCTTATTGGTACAGACTGGTACAGAAAGACAGCTACAAACAGATTCAGATGGACGTTATACAGATTAAATGATAGGCAGAATTATAGTTAAAGGCTTCACCGACTAGACGCGGACGGAGTCGCGGGCACAGCTAGTCATCAATAAATGTTTCTTCAATTGCATTGTGTTAGGGCGCTAACACGCTTTTTTGCATCGGCGATCGGCGATTTAGTCGCTTTTAGCATCGGATCAGTCGCTGCGTCCGAACGCAGAGAGTCGCCAAATCGCGATGCAGCATCGATACAGTCGCAAAATCGCCGATCGCCGATGCAAAAAGTAGCATATCTGCGATGTCCATTAGCTGTATTCTGTATGTATATGCTGTATTTCCCAAATCAAGTATGTGCTGTATTTCCCAAATCAAGTATATTTCATACATCAAGTATCCATTACTTGCTTATGAAGGAAAATATCGTAAGGTACCCTGCATGTCTTGGTAAATGCAACCACCAACCCGCACTGGGCCAGCGAGCTGATTATAGCCTCTCCCTCATATTAAGGGAAAGCCCTTATCTAGTAGTTGTACATTAAAGGGCATTTTTTTTTTTTACAGATATTATTACGTCTCCTTCCGATACTTCCCAATTTGACGCTAAATTAGTCAAAAGTAAGTATACGGACACAATACAAAAAGTAATAACAAAGTACATTAACCGAGTAGACAGTATAAAAAAAAAACTACTAATTGAATCACAAAATGTATTTATTTGACCATCTTTACATAAATCTTACCTGAAATCCTGAGGAAAGAGTATTATTATTTCGGAGGGCAGCACACTGGGGCTATACAGGATGGTGACGACATAGTGACAATAAATTAAAACACGATCCCTGCAAGTCGATTCCAACACAATAAAATTATAAAATAAGGTTTACATCAAAATTCAAAATTTTCTAATTTTCAAACAAATTAAATGCCGAAATAGTCTAAACGAAACACGTCGAAACGAAACGTATCCTTTATAAACGTCTACCGACCTCATAGACTGACCTGCAAGTACAAGCGTGGTAACATCGCTTCGGTGTCGGTGATTTTAGCGGTACCTTTGTAGGCGTAAAGTTAAACTAGTCAAAATAGAAAAGCAATCCCGTGGCAATACCTTTGAATATAATTTAATAATATTTTATGTGCGAACTACTAATGTGATACCCAGTATGTCCCTGATGTCAGTATTATCCTGATGTCGTCACCAGCCTGTATATTTACCAAAACCATTGATCTATTACCGCGGCTACAGACTCTCTAGGAGGCATGAGGAGGCGACGCGAGCACGAGAGTGTAGATTGCACGCTCGCCTCCTCTTGTATGTCTCGCCTCGCCTCCGGCGTGCTCCGCTCCGTGTCGGTTTTTTTGACCGGAGTCAAAGGACGCGTGGCGGGAGGCGGGCGAACCAAGTGTTGGGAAAATTAAATTTCAGAACAATTAAAAATTTACAATTAATAATTGATAATTTTTGGAAGTCACAATTAGTTAATTGTAATTGTGACTTCCAGAATTTCCAATTTCCAATTAATTAATTGTAATTATGACTTCCAGAATTCCCAATTAACAATTGATTAATTGTATTTTTACAATTAACAATTAATTAATTGCATTTTTTACAATTAATAATTAATTAATTGTATTTTTTACAATTAACAATTAATTAATTGTATTTTTTACAATTAATTAATTGTATTTTTACAATTAAAATTTTATTAATTGTATTTTTACAATTAAAAATTAATTAATTGTATTTTTTACAATTAACAATTAATTAATTGTAATTCTCCCAATTATCAATTTTTATTTACGTGGAGGGGGGGAATAGGAATGGGGTTGAGGGGTTAGAGGAAGAGTAGGGGGGATTTGGGATTCTGGCTCTATATACCTACCTACCTAAACACGCATTCACCGAAGTAGTATCTAATTCTATATGCCTATTTATCTATACATGCATCCACCTAAATAGATATCTGTGTACATGTACCTATTGTACGAGGCTAATAATTGTTAGTAGTAATAGATTTTTTCACAGTTAAAAAAAATAATTGCAATTGATTTTAATTGAACCTCACAATTAATGTACTTTAATCTAAATAAATTAATTGCAGAGTGCAACAATTACGATTAAAAGTTTAATTGATTGAAAATTTAATCAATAATTAGTGCCCAACTCTGTCACTGAATAAAACGAGAGTGTGGATAGGCAGCACTCGTGTAGCCTCCGTTGGCGCGGCTCACGCGAGGGCCTCCACGAGGCGTACTCGCGAGAGTGTATTTGCCCCATTATAATTTACGTTCGTGACCAAATCACGCTGTAATCAAATAAGAAAGTGAACATTTCAAAAGTATACATATCTAAAAATAATAATAATAATACATATCTACAAATAAAATAGACAAGCCCCCTGTTTCCTGCCGGATCTTCTCAGTCGAGGTCACGTTTCCTATCCGGAGCTAGAATTAAGTAAAAAAATAACTATTTGTTGATTTTTATCGTTATTCATAAATATAAATCCATATTATGTTTGTTGCAGCTACCTCGTCAACTGCTAGTGAAGGTAAGATTTCAATCATAAAATTAAATATAATATTTATTTGTCTTTAATTATGTGATAATTCACCTAGATAGTTCACTACCTTATCAGACTAATAATTTTGGTCTAAAGTTTTTTATAACGTATTTTATCTCTTTTTCAGTTGATCCCACAGACGCTAGGGGGGGTCCTTCAAAGAAGGGTGAAGGTGAGTGCGAGCTGTGTTTTTGTACCCAAATGAGTGTTTGAAGCGAGGAAGCGAAGCGAGGTGGTTGTGCGGCGGCGCACGCAGCGCGCGGCGCGCGGTGTGCGGCGTCCCTCGCTCCGCTGCCTCGCTCCACTCACTTCAACATACTTCAATGTTTAGTGTACCACTTACTTAATCCAATAATTTCTTTGTTCTCAGGTCACAGGCCATAAGCATTGTAGGGACACCAATGAAAAATGGCTAACGACAAACACAACCATGCTCCCATTTTCAAATTCTTTATAATTAAAATTGTATCAAAATTATAAATAATTCATTATATAAATAAATCTGTATACAAGCATTTCTCTGAGTATTATTTATACAATCTTAGATTTAGAGTGAAATATAAATGAATATACCTCAGCGGCACGGAAACTTGACCAAGTTCAAAATTTGATGTTGTATCTATTATTGGTATAAAAAACGTATTTTCATAAGACTATGTATGAATCAGTCTTTTAAGTAAAATTAATTGTAATTGTTGATAAAAAATTATGCACATATTTGGAAAAAGGACATACTGAAAAAATGCGTTTATAACAAAAAAAAAAATTTGTTGTCATCTTTTAATTTGACAGTTTACCTACTTAATAAAATGTCTTATCAAGTATACAGGTGAAACCTTTCCTTGCTCTAATCACTCTCAGTATTAATGTGGCATGGTTTTAAGAATGCAGCATGGTTGCAATGTATTAATGTGGCATGGTTTTAAGAATGCAGCATGGTTGCAATGTATTAATGTGGCATGGTTTTAAGAATGCAGCATGGTTGCAATGTATTAATGTGGCATGGTTTTAAGAATGCAGCATGGTTGCAATGTATTAATGTGGCATGGTTTTAAGAATGCAGCATGGTTGCAATGTATTAATGTGGCATGGTTTTAAGAATGCAGCATGGTTGCAATGTATTAATGTGGCATGGTTTTAAGAATGCAGCATGGTTGCAATGTATTAATGTGGCATGGTTTTAAGAATGCAGCATGGTTGCAATGTATTAATGTGGCATGGTTTTAAGAATGCAGCATGGTTGCAATGTATTAATGTGGCATGGTTTTAAGAATGCAGCATGGTTGCAATGTAATAATGTGGCATGGTTTTAAGAATGCAGCATGGTTGCAATGTATTAATGTGGCATGGTTTTAAGAATGCAGCATGGTTGCAATGTATTAATGTGGCATGGTTTTAAGAATGCAGCATGGTTGCAATGTATTAATGTGGCATGGTTTTAAGAATGCAGCATGGTTGCAATGTATTAATGTGGCATGGTGTTAAGAATGTAGCATGGTTGCAATGTATAAATGTGGCATGTCAATGTCACGCTACATCACTACCGCAGAAAGTCCTAGCTCTTAGAGACTTTTTGGAGGTCTTCGAACACTCTTAACGAGCCTTTTTAACATGTCATAAACATGTTCTATGAGATTCGTGTCTGTCCGTCTGACTGTCGGCGGGCTGTATCTTACGAACCGTAATAGCTAGAGACTTGAAATTTTCACAGAATGTGTATTTCTGTTGCCGCTACAACAAATACTAAAAATAAAATAAAATTTAAAAATAAAGGGGGTCCCAATTCAAGAAACTTGATATTTTTGACGTTTTTATTCTACGGTGTTACGGAACCCTTTAAGTGCGAGTCCGACACGCACTTGGCCGGTTTTTTTCTCTTTCGCGCCTTCGAAACTACCAAACCTAAAGACCTGAAATTCAGCACATGTATTTCTTTTAGTCTAGATTACAGACAAGAACGGATTCCCAAAATGTCGTGTCTAAATGGGTCTAATGGGGGTCAAAATTTGTATGGACCATTTTATTTTGTAGTCTAAGCGACGCAAAGTAAAGTATGAAGACTGTTCAAAACAATAAAACATGTATTTTAAAGTATTTGGAAATGCACCCTATACCAGCCGGCACATTAAAAGGCGTGGTAGGTCTTCAGGGTATTTAATAATATAGCTAAGTTGATGTACAATTGGCTTTTCACACGTTAATTGTATTGGGCGAGAGAACGCGATACGCGTCCGCCGTCGATAGTGGAATTTCGTGACTAAGCGCTGGCCGCCGCGCGTCGCTTGCGCTGTCGTCGCGTACGCCGCCGCCTCGCTGCTCCCTCACCCCCGCAGAGTAACGGCAACGTTTAGTTGCGTGAACACACCCCCAATAGGGTCGAAATGGGTACTCCATAGCCATGGCGACGTCGCCAGCCACGCATCCAACTAATTCGTATTGAAATGTATGACAAGTATCACACCCGGTGACCACTCCAGTCAATACAAATTGTTTGGCTACGGTGGCTGGCGACATCGCCTTAAGTCCCGGTGTGTTATGACCCTAAAATTTGTATGATTCATGGAGACTATGATAGATGATTCCTCTTGGCATCTAGATGAGAGATTATTTATCTATTTAGTCAGCCAGAAAATTAGTGACCTTTCACTTTATACAGATTAACTAATACAACTTGTTTTGTACTTTTTTGTTTGTTTTTGGTAGGACAGTCGTGTTTTTTTTTTTTTTTTTTTTTTTTTATAGGACTGCGGTGGCAAAAAAGCGTACGGCCCGCCTGATGTTAAGCAGTTACCGTAGCCTATAGATGCTTACAATACCAAAGGTATTGCTCGCACATTGCCGACCTGAAGGGGAGTGGGATGGAGGGAGGGGGAGGCGGGGTGGGCTTACGGCTCTCTCACTCATCGTACGAAACGCAGCTGTAATAGCTGCTTGACGCCGAATTCTTTTGAATATATTTCCTATGTTTGCTGATTGTCTGGTGTCGACGTGACGCTGACGGCCACATGAGTATATATTTACTGAAATAAATAAATAAGCTAATTACCGAACATTCTGTATATAAGCGGCGAGCCAGCCGACAACAGTCATACTGAATCTGAAAATTAAAAACTTTCAAAATGTTCAAACTCTTCGTCTTCGTAATTGTCTCTGCGCTCCTGATTTCAGAGGTAAGTTGATATTTTAGTTTTTGGTATCATTTTGTTGTTAGAACTTATTGAGTCTAACATGGATTTATATCGATGGGTTCAATCGTAGATTTCTATAAGTTTCGGGTGCGCCCTATTAAACTAAAAAAAAACTAATTAAGTTAAAGCCATATACCGCCCCACTAACAAAAATCATTCAATTATTTGAATGATCTTTGCAGAATTTTTTCCGCCATGGCGGCAAAAATTATCGTCGCAACACGTCAGTTTCATTAATTTATTACTGTCAGATGTACTGAAGTACGCTGACTTCGGCGTAGTGTCAGTCTCCATCTAGTTTGCCCGCGCCCTCTCGCAAAACAAAATTAATCTATGGGTTCAATGTTAGTTTTAACCGACTTCCAAAAGGGGGAATTCGACTGTACTACTCCACCAAGCCAACTAGGAACCTGTCAAATGTGACGTCACCCGCACAACAAGGCGGTGGCGGTGTGCGGGAGGTGTGGTGGGCGGGAAGCCGCAGGCGGTGGAGGGCGTGCAGGCGGGGAAGCCACATTCCATCCGAGTTCCTAGTTGGCTTAGGGAGTAATAAGTATGTTGTTTTTTATGTTATATCATTAACAGCCATAACATATTTAATATGGCTTATTCCCAAAGTACTCCATTCCATTGATTAAAAAAAATAAGAATCTCATACATTGGCCGATTTCCGACTGCACGGCACGGCACCGGCACCGGCACAGTGACAGCTATTTGCGGGGTTTTCATTGGTCAGTAACCAATGACAACTGGTCACTGACCAATGAAAAAGCTGCCGCCATGCCGGTGCCGGTGCCGTGCCGTGCAGTCGGTAAACGGCCATTAATTCCCAAGTTACTCCAAGGAAATTTTGTTTTTTTTAAATACTAAGTATTTTCTTCCTATTCTACTCCATAGGTATCAGGAATCAAAGTACTCCACTGCTTATTCGTTATCGTTGATGGATTCTTAGTTTTTAAAATGTTTTAAACCACAGCAATGTATTATTTGTTTACAATTTAACACTAATATTTATTGTTGCAGAGTATCGCTGCCATACTTTTAGGTAAGTTCTAATCGTTAAAAAGCGATTCTTCAATCATATTGTGTTAGCTGTATCTTTTAGCTATAGTTAAAATATTCTCAAATATGACTTGCTAGCGGAAAAGGACGATATTACGATATATTAGTAAATCTGACCGCCAACCCGCTAAGTGCCAAGCTGTAGACAACTGCTGGCCTACTCCGAAATACGAACCTAACGTTTCGGCTGACGGATTGTCGTGATTTGACATTTCTTCTTTCGTTTTTCTCTACGATTTGACATTGTTTTGATCGTAAATCGAATCCGTACTTCGGACGATCCGTCAGCGACGTATTTCGGAGTAACCCCCCTGACTGCAGGTCATATACGGGCGGCTCGACCAGGGGTAGTACCACCCTCTCACAGAAGATCGTCGTAAAGCAGCTATTACAGCTGCGTTTCGTACGATGGCTGAGAGAACTGGAAGCCCAACGCGCTCCCCTTCCCCTCCCTCCGTCTCACTCCCCTTCAGGTCGGCAAAGTGCGAGCAATGCCTTTGGTATTGCAAGCATCTATAGAATGCGGTTAATGCTTAACATCAGGCGGGCTATACGCTTGTTTGTCACCTCAGTCCTGTAATAAAAACCCGCACTGGCAGCGGCCCGAGGTGTGATTCCCAAATTTTTACATTAGAGCCTCCGCAGACATGCTACTTTTTGCATCGGCGATCGGCGATTTTGCGACTGCATCGATGCTGCATCGCGAGTTTGCGATTTCCTGCGTACGGACGCAGCGACTGCTCAGATGCTGGATCGGGTTGGCTGTAGTGGTGTGTTCCGCAGATGACAAATCGCTGCGACCGGCATCCGACAGTGTGCGGGGTGTAGCGTTCAATCGCTGCATCGAGCTTCCGAAAAGCGACTCAGTCGCTGCGTTCGGCGTTTTTAAGGTTGCGACGTCCGAAATCAATACGAACCTGCTGGGATTTGAAACGCGTTCGTGCGTTACCGCTCATCTCGGGTTGATACCGCGCGTTTCTGCAACCAATTCGTCGGAAGAAAACGTATCCAATGTGAGCACTTAATTCGTACGACGACGATCATACGTCGACGTACGATGAAAATTCGTGCCCAAAGTGAGCACGGCCTTAAACTCATGGTAGTAAGGATGTTTGGCCTTAGAGAATTACATAGCCAATTACAGCCTGAATCCCTCTCGCGTTAAGAGGAGGCTCGCACCCACTATTGGGACATTAAACAAGTAATTATTATATTTCTTTTGACAGTTGATGCTCGGAAGGATGAGGAGGCCTACGCGGCGTCCCGCAATATGACTATGGTAAGTATACGCACACAAAACCATTGACCTATTACCCCGTAGACACTTAACACTACAGACGTAGATCTACATGCGGCAAGTGTATTCTTATAATCCGTGGATATTACAACTGAAATATTTGATCAAAGGTCTGGTATCCAAGCCATATTGGTCGGCCATGATGTTTCAACGTCAAGTGTCAGTCTATAACCAATGACAGCTTGACGATGACAGGGATGAAGGAGCGTGGATGCTCGCGCTCGCTCGCTCCAGCGTTACGAATGCGTACTAACGAAACATAACATATAAATAATATGAATTTATTCGACTAATGATAAAAATGCAAGTAAAAGCTGTGTGATGGAAAACCTTGTTTTAATTATCAACTTCCTTGGCGATTCCACTCTCTGTTAGTATTGCGTGTGCCAAAATGTGCGCGCTCCACCGCCGTCGATGCCGGGCGTCGTTCATTACACTTAAAATAATGCTTAGTTGTGCCGTATTGAGCTGTAAAAACTCCACAAGAAAAGTAGACCGAGTTAAAAAGATAAAAGGCTCATAGTAGGTAGAAATAAGTGGCACGCTTGGTTTTCATACAAAACGAGGGACATGCGTCATCTATTGGTGCGTTCCACTCGCTGTTAATTTTGTAATTTTCGATCACAAATCTCGTTCCACTCGCACCAACTTGTACTGAAAGTGATCATTATTATCGTTTTTAACACTTTTTGTGGACGAAAATAACAAAATTAACAGTGAATGGAACGCACCATATTTAGATCTATGTCTGTGCTTAACACCCATATTATGGACGAGTGATTACTGCCATACAAATTCTCTGTTCGACGTTTCGACAGACAATCTTTCGGGATTGTGAAATAGGATTTTGCTAAGAACTTACTTAAGAACAATTACTTGTTTAAAGATACGGAGGTTAGTACAGGGCAAACGCTTTTAGATACCACTGTTTTGCAATAGCAAAGGTATTTTGCTCGCACGTTGCCGAACTGAAAAGGAGGGGATAGAGGGCGGGGGAGGGCTGGGGAGGGGGGGGGGGGGGGTGTAAGCTAACAGAATTTAGGAAAATAGATCATACTTATATGAATTTATACGCACTAATGTTTGATCAGTTGCGACCGATCTGTGACTGTGTACGTGTCAGGATTTATCATGAACTTGTCCGCACCAATAAGCATTCAGTACCCCGCGCCCGCACACCTCAATGAGTTGACCGAAAAGTTTGAATTACGAACAAAAAGATAGTTATTAGGCGTCTACTGGGTTTGAAGTCAATGGCTAAAAGACAATAGCAAAACGTATATCGGTGCAGATAGCAATAAAATAGTTTATATTATGATCATCGTTACATGAGAAATGGAAACTTATTTTTGAGTAAATTTGTTAATTAAGTAAGAGTCTCGAGCACACTGGTAGTAATCAAATAACTGTTTGCGTAATCCTGAAATAATAAACGTCGTTTTCATTACATAACCTTAAGCCCGCAAGACGCGTGCTTATCTAATCGGCTATCACTACTTCTAATAATAATAAAAATTTATTGGGATAGAACAATTATTACAGATAGAACCATTCACTTTAATAGACCGGACATAACAATATTAGACAAAAGTAACAAAATAGTATTTATTATAGACATAGCAGTATGTAACACGCATAACCTCCTCACTACATACACGGAAAAAATGACAAAATATATAGACCTGGCTACAGAAATAAAAAGACAATGGCAAGTAGATACAGTTAAAATCATACCTATAGTTATTTCCACAACAGGCGTTATCCCAAGCACACTCCAAACCAATCTCAACACTCTTCAAATGCCCAAATCAACCTTCTCACTCATTCAGAAAGCCGTTATACTCAATACCTGTCGTCTCACACGCAAGTTCCTTCAAAACTCATCATCACCTTAGTCTCAGTAGAAGCTGGCACACTTGGTCGAGGCCCGTGTGTCAGTTACTTTACCCCTTAAACAGGGAGAAGAAAAACAAAAACAAAACAAAAAATAATAATATTGTAGATTCTAAATATAACTAAGGCTAAGCCCGCACCGCGAATAAAATCCGCTCGATTTTTATTCGCGCGTATTATATTCCGCACCGCACCTTGTCAAATTGCGCGAATTTAAAAACGTCAGTGCGTATACCTTCATATGATTCCATGTGTTATAGTTCTTGCAATTCACGGAGGCGACTGGCCCTTGGTTGTGTTCGACATGTACATACACAATCGTGACAGTGTGCGTGCGTGGCGGAGCCGCAAACGCATACATTAATACGTATACAGATACGTCTTTACACAACCAAGGGCCGGTCGCCTTCGTGAATTGCAAGAACTATACAGAATTGCGATAAAAACCACGCGGATTTTATTCGCAGTGTGAGCTTAGCTTAACAATGGGGTGTATTTAAGTAATTTGTTTTTTTTTTTTAGGGCTAGAAACCTCCACAACGGCGGAATATAACATGAAAATTGGCTAACGAAGAACACAAACCAAGTTTCTGATTTTTTTAATAAACGTTTTTTTTTTTTTTTAAATTTGTAATATTTCATTCTATAAATAAATCCGTATGTACAAGTATTGCATTGTTTAATTATTTATTCGACACCCTTGGAAATAAAGTAAAATAATTTTACTTTATAATTATATTATAATTTTTTTTTTTTTTTTATTAGTTAATTAATTTACTTACCGATTTTTAGTTCGCTGGCGGTGAGGGAAAAACATCGTGAGGAAACCTACCTATCCCTCGGGGTTAGGTAATAGTCAGTTCCTGTATACACGGCGACAAGGTTCACCACCTGTCACGTTGGGTTCTGACTATCTGGTGAAACGTGGGCTTTGAGTTGGTTAATACCTCCACAATGTGATGGTGTATGGCCACTCAAGCCTCTGACTACCCCCGAATGGGGATAAAAGTCGTGACATTAGATATTTTTTTTATTTACCGAAAAGGGTAAATAATAATAATAATAAACCGTTTATTTCAGACAACGTCCATAAATTGTTAGTGATACATGATTTCTAAAACTAATCTATCTAAAACTAATAATAATAATAACAACACTCAGCCACAGTTATGACTGTAGGTACCACTACGGCTGAAAGGTTCAAGGTGGTAGAGCCAAGCTGTAGCCAATTGACTGCAGCTCATAAATGGGCTGGCTCGACCGGGGTAGTACCACCCTCTCACAGAAGATCGGCGTACAGTGGCTATTACAGCTGCGTTTCGTACGATGAGTGAGAGAGCCGAAAGCCCCCCCTCCCCCTCCCTCCATCCCACTCCCCTTCAGGTCGGCAATGTGCGAGCAATACCTTTGGTATTGTAAGCATGTATAGGCTACGGTGAAGAACTGATGGCCGATGGGGCAGAAAGGTTCTTGAGTGGCGACCACGTACCGGAAGACGCAGCGTGGGTAGGCCCCACAAGGTGGACTGACGACCTAGTGAAGGTCGCGGGAAACCGCTGGATGCAAGTGGCACAGGACCGGTCGTTGTGGAAATCCTTGGGGGAGGCCTATGTCCAACAGTGGACGTCTTTTGGCTGAAATGATGATGATGATGATAGGCTACGGTAACTGCTTAACATCAGGCGGGCCGTACGCTTTTTTGCCACCGCTATCCAATAAAAAAAAAGTGGCTTGGGCCGAGTGCAGCCGCAGCCAGTGCTCGAGCATCGGAGAGTCCCAGCACTCCGCCAACGCACTCAGGATGCCGTTCGGGCTAGACCTAAGCCACTTCAGTTGCGAGGCACAACGTTTTCTTATTATGGCATGGAAACCGTCAACTTGCCTCTCCGCAAACTTGGCTGAGGCAATGGCGATATGTTTTTTTTATAAGGTCACGACTTTCATCCCAATTCGGGGGTAGTCAGAGGCTTGAGTGGTCATACACCACCACAGTGTTTTTTTTTTATTTTATTTTTTTATTGGACTGCGGTGGCAAAAAAGCGTACGGCCCGCCTGATGTTAAGCAGATACCGTAGCCTATAGATGCTTACAATACCAAAGGCATTGCTCGCACATTGCCGACCTGAAGGGGAGTGGGATGGAGGGAGGGGGAGGGGGGGGTGGGCTTACGGGTCTCTCACTCATCGTACGAAACGCAGCTGTAATAGCTGCTTTACGCCGATCTTCTGTGAGAGGGTGGTACTACCCCGGTCGAGCCAGCCCGTTTATGAGCTGCAGTCAATTGGCTACAGCTTGGCTCTACCACCTGGAGACCTCATTGTGGAGGTATTAAGTCAACTCAAAGCCCACGTTTCACCAGATAGTCAGAACCCAACGTGACAGGTGGTGAACCTTGTCGCCGTGTATACAGCAACTGATTATTACCTAATCCCGAGGGATAGGTAGGTTTCCTCACGATGTTTTCCCTCACCGCCAGCGAACTGTAAATTATGTACATAGATGAAAATTTATCCATTGGTGCATGCCCCACCGGGGATCGAACCTGGGACCTTCTGATTGCTAGCCCAACCTGTTCACCCCTAGGCTACAGTCGCTCGTTATGGCGATGATATGTATTTATTAAATTTATTTTAACAATTATTTTTAATATAATTTCCGTGTTTACTGATCGTCTGGTGAATTGCGGCCATACCTACATGGATCTTACATGGATCCGTCACGGCCACGTGAGTATATATTTACTGAAATTAAATAAATAAGCTTAATATTGAAAATTCTGTATATAAGCGCAGAGCCACCCGACGAGTCACACTGCAACTGAAAATTCAAAACTTTCAAAATGTTCAAACTCTTCCTCTTCGTTTTTGTCTCTGCGCTCCTGATTTCAGAGGTAAGTTAATATTTTACAGTTGTTTTTATTTTTTTACGTTGTCTTATTAAAATGGATATAATCATTAACTTATATTATGGATGGTTTGTTTTATTATTTTATGTCGTATCCATAAAATATGTGATAATATTAGTATCATAGATGTATTTTAGTATTAATTTAAAATATTTTAAACCAAAAACATATAATATTTTTAACAACAATTTATTGTTGCAGAATCTGCAAGTCGAGGGTAAGTTGTAATCGCCAAAAAGCGATTCCTCCATCATCATATTGTGTAAACTGTATTTTTTTATTTATTTCGATAACAAACAGTCTTATACATATATGTAAACATACTGGGTGTTATTACAAAAAAGTTAAACACGTTTTGAAGGCGTGTGTAGTCAAATTTCCCTTGTGAGCATAGACTTAACTCTAATCTGACATATTTTTTTGTTATTACACGGACTAACTTTAATAGTAACTGAGAGCAGTGCCTACCTTCGATTCTTCTTATCTCAATAAGTATGCTTGCCTTAAGTATGTAATAGGTAAAGAAGTTTACTTTTAATATATTATAATTAATAATGTCAACTTAGCACGCAACATCATAACTTCAGCAGTGCCTTAATATTAAAATAATTTAATTTCTCCAGAAAAATATCAATGTCACATAGTATTGTGTTGTATGGATCAGGGCTGTGTATAAAATTTGAAATGTACATGAAAATGTAATGGTTTATTGCATTGTTAATCAATTCAAGTATTTTCAAATATGACTTGTTTGTGGTGAGGAAAGATTTTGTAAGGAAACCTGCATGTCTTTGTAAATCTAACTGCCAACCCACACTGAGCCAACGATCCGAGATGTGATTCCCTAATTGTTACATCAAACTCATGGATGTTTCAACCTAGACTTCAGTCTTGAAAACAATTACAGAGGGCCGTATCAATAGTGACATCTCACGGATGTTTCGACGAACTCGTGGTTGTGTGGCCTTAGAGAATAGATGTGTCCATATGGCGCGCATGCCTCACCCGAGCACTCATATTATGACATTGTGTCTATACGTTCCAACGTCAAAACTGATTGCTCGGGCGAGGCATGCGCCTGATGAAGACGCCGCCAATCACATGGCTGATTATGGCCTAAATCCCCCTCGCGTTAAGCGGAGGCCCGTATCCAGTAGTGGGTCATTAAACTGTTTTTTTTTTTAACAAATGAAGGTTCACATTCTTCTGGTTCAAACAATCAACAATTTAACGCCGCCAGCGTTGTCGACCGTAAGTATACGCACTTTTTTTTTACAAAAGCATCGACCTAATTGCCCCGTAGACACGAAACCGTATAGACAAGTCGTTACTCATTCTTGAGTAGGTACATTCAAAGCACACCTATCTCACGAATCCGTTTTGACAGATTTTTCATAGAATATGACCATAGATTTACTAGATACCGCCCTACTAAGAAAAATCATTTCCAGAAATGAGGCAACTTATTTTCGACGCGGCCTGTCAGTTTCATACAATAGTTGCTGTCAGATGTAGTGAAGTACTCAAAAATTTGAGCATTATCAGTTGCCGCATTTTATTAGTGCGCATGCTCCATCTAGTTGGAGCGCCGCGGAAACTAAAATTAATCTATGAATATGACAATATTCTAAAGAGAATCTGTCACAATTGGATTGTCAGTTAGGTTTTCTGCTTAGAATTTACTTAAGAACAATGACTTGTTTGAAGATACGGAGGTGAGTACAAGGCGAATGCTTTGAGAAACCATTTGCATGTTAAGGGAGGGGATAGTGGGAGGGGAAGGAAGGAGGTTAGATCAATAAATATTAGGAAATAAAACCCGACTAATGAAAAATCGCGCTCTAAAAAGTATGAAACAAGAAAATATTCTCATCTAGAGGATAGCCGTGGTCCGTGTAGGTCCTTTAAGGCCAAATGGCATATGAACACGGACCACGGCTATCCTCTAGATGAGAATATTTTCTTGTTTCATACTTTTTAGAGCGCGATTTTTCAGTAGTCGGGTCTTAGTTTTTAAACTTACTTTTTATTTAATTATTTTGGAGTTATAGGTAACAATATATATATATTTGAAATGTGCTCATCAAGCTCTTTCATTTGATACCCCACACGGTAACATTAAAAAATGTTTTTTTTTTAGTTCATGATATTATGTCCTCTAGAGGGCGCCATATGCAATTTTATGTGACGTCACATAGCCTATAACCAGCGCGCCATTAAGCCGCTTCTAACGATACCTCATTTGTCAAATTACGACAAGTCGTTTGGAAGTTAGGTGGGAACAGATGCACATACATACATACATACATACCGGTCAAAATCATAACCCTCCGCCGTAGTCGGGTAAAAATAGATCTTACTTACATGAATTTACACCCACTAATGTTTGATCAGTAGCGACCGATCTGAGACTGAGTCCGTGTCAGGATTTGTCGTGAACTTGTCCGTTAAGTACCCCGCGCCCACGCACCTCAGTGAGTGTTTACAAAAGCGCCATCTCTTGTTCATGTCTGCTAAAGTGCTAACACTTATTACAGAACCCCACGAACGTAAATACATACCTGGACTGTTCACTACTGCACAAAAAACGAGCCGAGCGAGAGGCCCCAGTTGGGACCGTGTCCCTCTCATTTCGAGTTGCCATGCCAAAATAATATTATCGTTGGGTAGTGATTGTTAGTTTTTAAATCAAGCAAATAAATCAATTTATTATTTATCGTGACTATTGTTTTATCATATAAACAATGGTCACGATAAGTACTAAATTGATTTATTTGCTTGATTTAAAAACTAACAATCACTACCCAACGATAATATTATTTTGGCATGGCAACTCGAAATGACAGGGACACGGTCCCAACTAGGGCCTCTCGCTCGGCTCGTTTTTCTGTCTTAAGAATTGTCAAGGTATAATAGACCTTAAGTCAGCAGAATAAAGTTGAATTTCTTCTTAACCAAAAAAGTAAGTTTAAAAACTAAAACCCGACTACTGAAAAATCGCGCTCTAAAAAGTATGAAACAAGAAAATATTCTCATCTAGAGGATAGCCGTGGTCCGTGTAGGTCCTTTAGGGCCAAATGTCATATGAACACGGACCACGGCTATCCTCTAGATGAGAATATTTTCTTGTTTCATACTTTTTAGAGCGCGATTTTTCAGTAGTCGGGTTTTAGTTTTTAAACTTACTTTTTATTTAATTATTTTGGAGTTATAGGTAACAATATATATATTTTTGAAATGTGCTCATCAAGCTCTTTCATTTGATACCCCACACGGTTTTATTAAAAAATGTTTTTTTTTTGTTCATGACATTATGTCCTCTAGAGGGCGCCATATGCAATTTTATGTGACGTCACATAGCCTATAACCAGCGCGCCATTAAGCCGCTTCTAACGATACCTCATTTGTCAAATTACGACAAGTAGTTTGGAAGTTAGGTGGGAACAGACGCACATACATACATACATACATACATACATACATACATACATACATACATACAAACATACATACATACATACATACATACATACATACATACATACCGGTCAAAATCATAACCCTCCGCCGTAGTCGGGTAAAAACTCAAGTGATAAATCCTTCATTATACATCCGTGCAGAGCCCTACTTCAACTTTTAATCGTTTTCACTAACTTGACAGTTGAAGGGTTACCAGTTTTTGACGAAAAAAAGATAGTGGGGTGGTGTAAGAATGAAAAAAAGTACATTATTTAAATGAACTTAAATAACTTAAAAAACAAGTACAATTTCACGATATTTATTTTTAATTTATTTCTATTAGAAAAAATAATAAAAGCAAATAACTTTTATTAATACCTATAAATTATTCTTATATTCCACATCTTACACACGACTTTTCGAAGTTTTATTTAATTAAACCATTTTTATTATTCGTAGAAAATTTCAACTCTCTACATATTACGGATCATGAGATACAGCCCGCTGACAGACGGACAGACGGACAGACGGACAGCGTAGGCTTAGTAATAGGGTCCCGTTGGCACTCTTTGGATACAGAACCCTAAAAAAGAAACGATTTTTTTAGTAAATTTGTTAAAATCTCGGACATACTGGTAGTTATCAAATAACTGTCTGTGTAATCCTGAACTAATAAACGTTGTTTTTATTACAGCTAATTTAACCCCTGGTTCAGGTAAGATACCAATAATTAAATTAACAACGGATTTACTTGTTATTGCGATATCTTTACTGGTGTGATAATCGACTTACTAAAGTTATAAGTTCAAGTGCTTATCGGCCTATTATTTTTGATTTAAACATACTTTCCCAATTTTATTTCATTTTTGCAGTCTCCAAAAAGCAGTGGTAGCCGATTGGTTAAGCACGCGTCTTGCGGGCTCAAGGTCCTGGGTTCAAACCCTGGCTCACACCTCTGGATTTTTCGAAATCTATGTGTGAATCATAACTTTAATATGATTATCACTTGCTTACGGTGAAGGAAAACATCGTGAGGAAACCTGCATGTCTTTAGACATGTGAAATCCACCAACCCGCACTAGGCCAGCGTGGTGGATTATGGCCTGAATCCCCCTCGCATTGAGGGGAGGCCCGTGCCCAGCAGTGGGACGTTAAAAGGGTTAAATTATTTTATTTTTATTTGCAGTCTCCGCCAAAGAACCCAGTGGTCCTTCACATCCTAAAGGTAAGTAACAAGTTGTGTTTGTGTACACTAGAACGAGTGTTTGAAGCGAGGAAGCGAAGCGAGGTGGTTGTGCGGCGGCGCACGCAGCGCGCGGCGCGCACACTGTGCGGCGTCGCTCGCTCCGCTGGCTCGCTCCACTCACATCAACATACTTTAAAATTTAGTGGTGTGATGAAACCACGATTGGTCTCGTTCAATTCGGGAACGAATATGTAAAAGTTTTTACAAATATACGTCTTATTCTTATCTTATGGTTAGTGGCCAACCTGGGGGCTTACCACCATCTCTGATAGCAGTTTTGTTTTAACGTTTCAGCTACTTTTTGTGCAATGACGTTTCTTATTGTCATGACAATAAGGTACGTCATTGCACAAAAAGTCGCTGAAACGTTAAAACGTTCCTGTAATTGAATCGCTATAAGAGTTCGTGGTAAGCCCTTGGTGTCAGAGTTGTTCTGCCGAAGGCCTCTGGCGCGACTTTACGATTGCTGCGTAGATGACAACAACTGGGTCCGACTTTTTACGTGCCCTCCGAAGCACGGAGATGCTCAGTTCAAATACCACTAGATGGTCACCCATCTCTGGCTGACCTCACCAAGCGTTGCTTAATCTCCAATCGTTTACGGAACAGTGAGTGCAGCTGGCTATGAGTGCCTCAAACAAGTAATTTAATTTTTTTTTTTGTTCTCAGGTCACTAGAAATAAACATCAACAGTGGACGGATACGAAATAAAAATGGCTAACGACGAACGCAAGCATGTTCCTGTGTTTTTTTTATAAACTTGTTTTATTTTTTTCAAAATCGATAATGTTTAATTCTATAAATAAATCCGTATGAACAAGTATTGCATTGTTTATTTATTCACTCAACTCTCTAAGAAATAAAGTAAAATATAAATTACCGAAAAAGGTCAATGTCACAGAACGAAAACCGACCGGTGTCGGACACAAATAATAGTACATTACTGCGGCCATAAATTACGTGAGGTGATTTTTGTGATTTTTCGACCCCCCCCCCCCTACCCCCTTGATGAGATGTTGTGAGATTTTGCTGGACCCCCTCCCTCCCTCTCTAATCTCACGTGAGATTTTTCAAAGGCTCTAGTGAATAATATACGGCAGAGTGATGAGCTCCTCGCTGTGCCTGCCCAAATCGAGAGTCGAGAGATCAGGGGGCTTACCACGAACTCTTATCGCGATTCCATTACAGGAACGTTTTAACGTTTCAGCGACTTTTTGTGCAATGACGTACCTTATTGTCATGACAATAAGAAACGTCATTACACAAAAAGTAGCTGAAACGTTAAAACAAAACTGCTATAAGAGGTGGTGGTAAGCCTACAGAGGGTCGATCACTATAGCAGCTCAATGGCAATGGCTAAGCGACTTAGAGCCCTGCTCTATTTCGCTTTTGTCAGCGGTGGGTATTTCTTACACGACTGCCCAAAAGAGGAGTGTATATGTGTTTAGGTTCATGTATGTAATAATAATAATATCCTGGGACATTGATTACACACGGCTACCTGATCCCAAACTAAGCAGAGCTTGTACTATCGAAACCAGATAACTGATATTACTACATATACTACTTTTTTGTTTGTAAATACATACTTAATATACATATACACCCAGACTCGGGACATACAGACATGTTCATGCACACAAATGCATGTCCCGGGTAGGAATCGAACCTACGACCTACAGCGTGAAAGTCGCCACCGCGCCAACCACGCTAACGGGCCCGGGCCGGTATGTATATATCTATGTATGTTTGTATGTGAGATTCTTTATTCCACCATAACTTTTAAATCCTTTAACATATCTGGTATGGGGTATCGTTAGAATCCGTAGATCATTCCTGGTAACACAGGGTATATTATTTTTGAAAAAAAAAATAACAATATGGCGGCATATGAATCCATTTTCAAATGTGAAAAAAAATCTTCACTTATTACAATATGGATATCAAATTGAAGGCCCCGATGAGCACATTTCAAAAATATATAATTTATTGGCATAATTTCATATAGGTAGTGTGTACATGCAAAACAAACAATTCGTTTTTGGCTGCAAACTACAAATATAAAACTTGTCACCAAAATGTATAAAATAAAAATATAAAAATATAACGTCACGACTTTTATCCCCATTCTGGGGGTAGTCAGAGGCTTGAGTGGCCATACCACCACATTGTGGAGGTATTAAGCCACTCAAAGCCCACGTTTCACCAGATAGTCAGAACCCAACGTGACAGGTGGTGAACCTTGTCGCCGTGTATACAGGAACTGACTATTACCTAATCCCGAGGGATAGGTAGGTTTCCTCACGATGTTTTCCCTCACCGTTAGCGAACTGTAAATTATGCACATAGATGAAAATTCATCCATTGGTGCATGCCCCACCGGCGATCGAACCTGGGACCTTCTGATTGAGCCCAACGTGTTCGCCCCTAGGCTACAGTCGCTTTTTAAAAATATAATTTTAAAAATTAAAAGGACTGCCCTGCCAAAAACGAACAAAAAAGTATAAAAAAGTGCAGTGTCACTGCAGTCGGGGGACCTTTTAGATTCGTGTTTTTAATTTTTTAAATTATTTAAAGAGGTGCGAGCCGGGATTTAAACTCCGCGTTTCCATCGCGTGCGTTCCACCACTTGGCTAACAGCACTTGGTTAATAGAACCACTCTCACAGAAGATCGGCGTGAAGTCGCTACACAATAAGCTCATTACCCATCACGTGTACATTAAACAAGTTACACGTGACCATGTGCGAGGTGATGTGAGTATGGGCTGCAGCATCTGAATCAACAGACTAGCTCGTGCACGCGGATGCACCCGTCGCTGCGCTTCTCTGATATAGGCAGCTTTACAATACTCCAATATGATAAATATCAAACTTTGGTATTATTTCGGGGTAGTACCACCCACTCACAGAAGATCGGCGTAAAGCAGCTATTACAGCTGCGTGTCGTGCGATGGGTGAGAGCGCCGGAAGCCCAATACCCCCCCTTCCCCATTCTCCGTCCCACTCCCCTTCAGGTTGGCAAAGTGCGAGTAATGTCTTTGGTATTGCAAGTATCTATAGGCTACGGTAGCTGCTTAAGATCAGGCGGGCCGCATGATTGTGTGACACCTATCCTTTAAAAAATAAATAAAAATAAACACATACAATAAATAAATAAATAGGTATCCCGGGACATGTACGCCTACACTGTCCGTCTGTCCGTCTGTCAGAGGACTGTATCTCACGAACCATAATAAGTAGAGATTTGAAATTTTCACAGAATGTGTATTTCTGTTGCCGCTACAACAACAAATTTAATAAAAATAAAGGGTGTCCCCATACAAGAAAATTGATATTTTTGATGTTTTTATTCTACGGTGGTACGGAACCCTCCATGTGCGAGTCCGACACGCACTTGGCCGGTTTTTTTACATAATTATTATACCCAGACTTGGGAAATGCATAGTTCATGCACACAAATGCATGTCCCGGGCACGAATCGAACCGACGACCTGAAACACAAAGGCTGTGGTCTCCTATTAAATGACATCGGCCGCTTACAGCGTCACGCGTACGCCGCGTCACAATGCTTACTATAGAAATGTACTATTGTGGTCTCTTTCACACGCCGACGTCACTATAGTAACATTGTGCCGCGGTTTACGCGTGACGCTGTAAGCGGCCGATGGCATTTAATAGGAGACCACGGCCGAATGGACGTAGAGGGTTCGGAAATGGCCATTTCGTAATTTGCCCTGGTAAAGTTGACACTGGCTCAGTTGGCTCAGTCGCAGTACAGCTTTCCTGAGGATGCCTCGTTTAGAGGCGAAACACGTGTCGAATTTATTTAGGATTCGCTTTGTCTGCGGAGAATTGCTAACTGTTAGGGTCCGTGACTCATGACAGACATACTCTCGACTGACAGGGAGTTAGGTCTTGTTGGCTTCTTCTATTATCGATCAATTCATTTGGTTTATAATATTGGAGGTTGACAATTCCGGGGGTGAGTGGTGGGTCCCTCTCTATAATTGTTTAACTGGGATCGAGTCCAGCCCACAGTTTGGTTAACAGCTTTGCTTAGTTTGGTACCATACAGTTGGTGTGATAGTCCGGTGATATGCACTTTTTTTATTTGAACAATTATTTTCAATATAATTTCCGTATTTGCTGATCGTCTGGTGAATTGCGGCCATACCTACATGGATCTTACATGGATCCGTCACGGCCACGTGAGTATATATTTACTGAAATTAAATAAATAAGCTTAATATGAAAAATTCGGTATATAAGCGCAGAGCCAGCCGACATCAGTCACACTACAACTGAAAATTCATAACTTTCAAAATGTTCAAACTTTTCCTCTTCGTGTTTGTCTCTGCGCTCCTGATTTCAGAGGTAAGTTGATATTATACAGTGTGTTATGAAAACCCTGTCCGACCCGTGAAGGTATTATTGGGTACCGAGATTAGATTCTATTTATGTAAAAAAAAACAATTTTAATTTATTCTTTTTTTTAGCCTATTAACTGTCACACTGCTGGGCAAAAGTCTCTACTTTTCTTTTTGAAAAAAAAAAAATACCCCGTATTACATATTTTTTTTCATAGAATGACGCTACACGATCTTAAATAATGACTACAGGTGACAGGGTTGTCATATTTTTAAAATTGGCTACATTTTGGGGGAAAAAGCAAAAAAAATGCCATTTTAAATTTTTATATTATGTTTACTATCATGGATATTTTTTATTTGGTCATTTTTTATTTGGTCATGTGACTCATTGGGAAAACCTATATAACGGTTTCGGGTCTGACTGGTTTTTCTTAACACACTGTATAGTTTTTGGCAGAAATTTGTTGATGAATTTTTTTACGTTATTTTATTAAAATGGATTTAATTGCTGACTTATCCTCCAATGTTATGTTATTTTATTATTTTATTTCGTCCATACAATATTTGATAATATTAGTATCATAGATGTGTTCGTAGTTTTTAGGGTTCTGTACCCAAAGGGTGCTAACGGGACCCTATTACTAAGGCTACGCTGTCCATCCATCTGTCCGTTCGTCTGTCTGTCTGTCTGTCTGTCTGTCAGCGGGCTGTATCTCACCAACCGTAATAGGTAGAGAGTTGAAATTCTCATATAATATGTATTTCTGTTGCCGCTACAACAACAAATACTAAAAATAAAATAATATTTTTAAAATAAAGCAGGTCCCCAATGCAAGAAACTTGATATTGTTGACGTTTTTATTCTACAGTGGTGCGAGTCCGACACGCACTTGGTCGGTTAAATGTTTGAAGCCAAAAAAAAATAACATGCTAACACAACTATATATTGTTGCAGAGCCTGCAAGTCGAAGATGGTAAGTTGTAATCGCCAAAGAGCAGTTCCTCTTCAGTTATTACGGACACCGGGTGTGATACCCTCCATACAGAATGTAACGTCACGACTTTTATCCCCATTCGGGGGTAGTCAGAGGCTTGAGTGGCCATACACCACCACATTGTGGAGGTATTAACCAACTCAAAACCCAAGTTTCACCAGATAGTCCGAACCCAACGTGACAGATGGTGAACCTTGTCACCGTGTATACAGGAACTGACTATTACCTAATCCCGAGGGTTAGGTAGGTTTCCTCACGATGTTTTCCCTTACCGTCAGCGAACTGTAAATTATGCACAAAGACGAAAATTCATCCATTGGTGCATGCCCCACCGGGGATCGAACCTGGGACCTTCTGATTGCTAGCCCAACCTGTTCACCCCTAGGCTACAGTCGCTTACAGCTCTATACAATATGTTAAGAAAACCCTGTCCGAGCCGAAACCGGTATTTACGTTTCCCAATCACATGACCAAATAAAATAAAATAAATTAAATATTCATGATAGTAAACATATTAAGGACAATTTAAAATGCCAATTTATTTGCCTTTTTCCCCCAATATGTAGCAAATTTTAAAAATATGACAACACCGTTACCGGCAGTAATTATGTTAGATCGTGTGGCGGCACCTCTGACCACAAAGTACGTAATAAAGTCATTTTATGAAAAAAAAATATTCATGTAAACGGGGTAATTGTTTCCCAAGAGGAGAGGCCTTTGCCCAGCAGTGGGACACTTACTATGCTAAAAAAGTAATATTTTTTCTTAATAAAAACAATGAAAAAAAAATTGTTTTTTTTTACAAAAATAGAATCTAATCTCGATACTCAGCAATACGTTTTCGGGTCGGACAGGGTTTTCTTAAGTACATTATTTTCATAGTACATTTTGTTGGTGGAGCGACTGGTTGCGCTACCACTGGTGTCCTCGTGCTATATAACCCTTAGAGAGGGTATCAATAGTAACATCTCACGAATGTGTCAACTTTGAACTCAAGGTTATAAGGATGTGTGGCCTTAGATAATCACATAGCTGATTATAGCCCGAATCCCCCTCGCGTTAAGGGGAGGCCCGGATCCAGTAGGTCATTAAACTGCTAATTATTAATATCTTTTGACAGATGACGTGACTACTACAGAGGCTTCTGGACCTACCGACGAACAAGTGGACCCCGGCAGCATTGTCGACCGTAAGTATACGAACACAAAAGCATCGACCTAAGGGGCATAACACACCGGGACGCCATAGCGACGCCGCCGGTCACGTATCCAAACAATTTGTAATTGACTGGCGATGACGCCAATCCGTCGCTAAGTGTGTTAGCTCCCATACACTTCAATACGAATACGTTACTATTTCTACAAAAACAGCTTTAACAAAAAGTAGAAATCTGCAAATATATTTTTGGGCTCATAATTACGTCCCGGTCACGTAATGAATAGGTAGGTGTTAAGCGTCTACGGGGTTTGAAGTCAATGGCAAAAAGGTATTGCAACACGACTATCTCAGTATAATATAATAGTATAATTATAATTATAATAGTTTATAGGACTATTATAACATGTAAAATGGAAACTTATTATTGAGTAAATTTGTTAATTATGGTATAATCTCGAGCATCTGGTAGTTATCTAATAACTGTTTGCGTAATCCTGAACTAAAAAAGTCGTTTTTTTTACAGCTTGCTTAAACAATGATACAGGTAAGATACCAATCGTTAAATTAATAACATGTTTATTTATTGTTTATTATGTTAGATAAAGATTATCCGCGCGCACGCGTGAAATTTTCCGCGGTTTTTATGTTTTACACGGAGCCCTAATTAGTTTTCTTAAATAAAAGTAGCCTAAGTTACTCCTTGTAATATCCACCAGTGAGAGACCCGTCAAAATAGGTCCAGCTGTTTAGGAGATTATCCGGAACAAGCAGCCTGACAGATATTTTTTTTTTAATTGTTTTTTTTGTTATAAGTATACTGTATACTTGTATACTTTCATAATCATTTAGTTAAAACCTGTTCTTTTGATATTATAAACAGACACTTCAATTTTATTTATTTGTATGTATATTGTATCGAGTTTAGTTGCTTATCTGCCTATGATTTTTTATCTAAACTATATTTCCCCAATTTTATTTTATTTTTGCAGTCACCGCCGAGGAACCGAGTGGTCCCTCAGATCCTAGAGGTAAGTAACAAGCTGTGTTTTGTGTTTGTGTACACTACAAGGAGTGCTTGAAGCGAGGAAGCGAAGCGAGGTGGTTGTGCGGCGGCGCACGCAGCGCGCGGCGCGCGGTGTGCGGCGGCGCTCGCTCCGCTGCCTCGCTCCACTCACATCAACATTTTTTGTTTGTGGTGAGATGAAACCACGTTTGGTCTCGTCGTAATTGGATACCTAAATGTAAACTGAAATCATGATTTTCGGGTTCCCCAAGAATTATGGTAATTTGTTCCGCCACGTTATTGATCTTGAAAATATACAAATTACTTGAGACTGGCTATATGCGAAAAGTAAAGCCATAATGAAACAAAAATAAAAATATAGTGGGGTCTAATATTTTTTTTTGTTCTCAGCGCATTAGAAATCAACAGTGGAAGGATACAACATGAGTATGGCTAACGACGAACACAAGCTTGTTCCTGGTTTTTTTTTTATAAACTTTCTTTTTTATCAAAATCGGTAGGTAATGTTTTGTTCAATAAATAAATCCGTTTATACAAGTATTGCATTGTTTTGTTATTCATTCGACCCCTTATAAATAAAGTAAAATATAAATTACTGAAAAAGGGCGAGATTCCACCCGGTGATGGACACAAATAAAAGGAATGAAAAATGATTTTATATACAGCGTGTAACGGAAAGGGCCTATCCGAGAGGGGTGAAAAGTTTATCTGATACAGAATATATATGTACAGGATGAAATTTTCCGAAACTATGAGGAATTGCAAAGGAGTCTCGGGCCCGATTTTGATGAAAACTTAAACTGCATCATTGAATTTTTGCAAATTCTATATTCCTAGCCAGGAATCGAACACGTTGATTTTGAAAACAACCCACACTCTATTATTACACACCATTCGATAGTGTCGCTAATAAGGAACGAATTATAATAATAAAACATTTTATACTTATGGATACGATTTTAAAACCCACCGTATAGTTTGGTATCATCCAAAAAAGCCGTGCACTTCATATGTATATGACGCCGGAAAATGTAGAAAGCAGGCATTTCACGTAATCACTGGAAATGTTGAATATTCCTGTTTATTAAAAAAAAGTGTGATATGTCGTTTCACTGAACTCATGTTTACTGATATGTCATTTCACTAAAATAAATCTAGTAAAATGGCAAAAAAGCAGAAACTAGAGAATAAAATTCCAGTCATACATTTGTCTCACTCCCACTCGTACTGGCTTGGGGCAGCCCGAGCAAGTCGACGGAACTCCACTTCGCTCCTATTTCTGCGTTCAGGGTCACCAGTAACCTATCACGAAGGGAATCATTCCCTTCGAACCTAACCCAGACGAATAGAGTGCCCCGAATTCCTGAGCTCGCTTCGCTCGCTCACGCGTGCAATATTAAAAATATTTTCATTCTAAACATATTCCATTATTATCCATTTAGTTTAGTGAAACAACCTATTATTATCACTGACTTTTATATTAGCGTTTTGTCATATCATTCATTCATTTCATTTCTAGCCTGTACTGTCCCACTGCAGGGCAAAGGCTTCCGCTCCCTTTTTCCACTTGCCACGGTCTATGGCTACCCGTGACCAATCCGTCCGTCCGTTTTGTCATATCACTAAACATTTTTAGTAAGAGTACGTAATAAACAAGAATATTTGACATTTACAGTTATTTCCAGAAATCCCTAGGGATTTGGTTTCCGCATTTCCCTGCGACATAATATACCGTTACTATGTAGAAGAGTATAGTTTCCTTTTTAAACCGACTTCAAAAAAGAGGAGGTTTCTCAATTCGACCGTATATATTTTTTTTTGTTTTTTTTTTTTTTATGTGTGTTCGCGGATAACTTCTTCGTTTATGAACCGATTTTGATGAATCTTTTTTTGTTGGAAAGGAGATATTCCAGCGGTGGTACCATGATAAGGAAACCAGGATCTGATCATGGCATCCCAGAGAAATCGAGAGGAACCTTCGAAAATCGTAGGGGCGACTAGTGCGTTTGTAATTTTTTTCATTAACTATTTTAAAGCACTACTATTTTATGAAGGTCTGGAGTCGATCTGATGATGGAGCCGAAAGACAGTCGAGGGAACTCCTCAACCATTTACAGCAATTACCTGGTGTTTGGGCTTGATTAATTTGTATTGATGAGAACTTTACACCCAGATGGGTTGTGACTGTCATTAGGGGTCTGATGATGAAGACGTAGGACAGTCAAGGGAACTCCTCAACGATTTACAGCAATTACCTGGTGTTTGGGCTTGATTAATTTGTATTGATGAGAACTTTACACCTAGATGGGTTGTGACTGTCATTAGGGGTCTGATGATGAAGACGTAGGACAGTCAAGGGTACTCCTCAACGTTTTACAGTAGCTACCTTGTGTTTGGGCTTGATTAATTTGTATTGATGAGAACTTTACACCTAGATGGGTTGTGACTGTCATTAGGGGTCTGATGATGAAGACGTAGGACAGTCAAGGGAACTCCTCAACGTTTTACAGTAGCTACCTTGTGTTTGGGCTTGATTAATTTGTATTGATGAGAACTTTACACCTAGATGGGTTGTGACTGTCATTAGGGGTCCGATGATGAAGACGAAGGACAGTCAAGGGAACTCCTCAACGTTTTACAGTAGCTACCTTGTGTTTGGGCTTGATTAATTTGTATTGATGAGAATTTTACACCTAGATGGGTTGTGACTGTCATTAGGGGTCTGATGATGAAGACGTAGGACAGTCAAGGGAACTCCTCAACGTTTTACAGTAGCTACCTTGTGTTTGGGCTTGATTAATTTGTATTGATGAGAACTTTACACCTAGATGGGTTGTGACTGTCATTAGGGGCCTGATGATGAAGATGTAGGACAGTCAAGGGAACTCCTCAACGTTTTACAGTAGCTACCTTGTGTTTGGACTTAATTCATTTCTATTGATGAGAGCTTTGCACCCATATCGTTTATAAGTGCCATTACAGGTCTGATGATGGAGACCATAGACAGTCGAGGGAATTCTTCAACGATTTACAGCAGTTACCTTTGTTGGGCTTACTTCATACGGTTCAATATGCCAAAATGTTCATTGGTATGGCGCCACTAAAAATCGTGAAATAAAATTATTTTTATAAAAAAAAACAAACCGACTTCAAAAAAACCTGATGCACTAAAAAGCCTGAAATAATATTTCTATTACCACCTCTGCCTACCCCTTCGGGAAAACCAGACGTGATGGTGTGTTATCGAGTATTTGAAGTCGGTGCCAATCTTGGTATGCCAAGTCTACCTACTATAAAAGTAAGAAGATAGATTCAGGTTTTTTTGGAGTCGGTTTGTTTTTTTTTATAAAAATAATTTTATTTCATTACATTAATATTTTCAGTTATTCTATCCAAAATCAATTCGGGATAAATCTTAAGCGAAGAAATTATTTCCTTTAATTGTGGCGCTTTGTGAAATACCTTACTGTACACGTGAAAAAACTACTTCACCAAGCCAACTAGGAACTCGGATGGAATGCGGCTTCCCGCCCGCCACACCTCCCGCACACCGCCACCACCTTATCGTACGAGTGACGTCACATTTGGCAGGTTCCTAGTTGGCTTGGTGTGTGTGTGTAACGTCACGACTTTTATCCCCATTCGGGGTTAGTCAGAGGCTTGAGTGGCCATACACCACCACATTGTACAGGTATTAACCAACTCAAAGCCCACGTTTCACCAGATACACCAGACCACAGGTTGGGCTAGCAATCAGAAGGTCCCAGGTTCGATCCCCGGTGGGGCATGCACCAATGGATGAATTTTCATCTATGTGCACAATTTACAGTTCGCTGACGGTGAGGGAAAACATCGTGAGGAAACCTACCTATCCCTCGGGATTAGGTAATAGTCAGTTCCTGTATACACGGCGACACGGTTCATCACCTGTCACGTTGGGTTCTGGCTTGGTGGAGCAGTTTATATATCACGTGTACATCAAACAAGTTACACGTGAACATGTGCGAGATGATGTGGCTTTGTCTGGCTGCCTTCTGTTTATTTTATTTTAACAATTAATTTCAATATCATTTCCATGTGAGCTGATCGCTTGGGCACTTGCAGCCATACCTAACTACATGGATCTTGCACGGCCACGTGAGCATATATTTACTGAAATTAAATAAATAAGTTAAATATAGAAAATGCAGTATATAAGCGCAGAGCCCGCTGACACAGTCACACTACAACTGACAATTCAAAACTTTCAAAATGTTCAAACTCTTCCTCTTCGTGTTCGTCTCTGCGCTCCTGATTTCAGAGGTATGTTGATATTTTACTGTTTTTGGTATCAATTTGTTAATGAACTGAATATGCTTTTACGGTGTCTTATTATGGATTTGAACAATGACTTATACCAATACGTTCATAGTTATTTTATTTCGTAAAGATCCATAAAATATTTTTAATAATCTACTATCATAGATAAGTTCCTAGTTTTTTAATGTTTTAAACCAAAAAAATATAATATTTAAAAAAAAAAATTATACAACGATTTATTATTGCAGAGTCTGCAAGCCGTGGCTGGTAAGTAAATAATCGTCAAAACCGATTCTTCCATCATATCGTGTCTGTTGTATTTTTTAAGAATTCAAGTAATATCAAATGACTTGCTTGCTATAAGGAAACCTGCATATCTTAGTACTACTTCACCAAGCTAACTAGGCACTCGGATAGAATGCGGCTTCCACGCCCGCTTACCCGCCACACTTCAACTTATGGATGTAAGGATGTTTGGCTTTAGAGATCACCTAGCTGATTATAGCCAGAATCCCCCTCGCGCTAAGCGGGGAACCGTACTCAGTAGTGGGTCATTAAACTGCTAATTATTATATTTCTTTTGACAGAAGGTTCCGATGCATCCGATTCTACCGACCAACAATTTGACCCCACCACTGTTGCCGACTGTAAGTACACGCACACAAAAGCATCGACCTATTACTCGGTAGACACTTACCCCGTGTCTATAGACAAGTCATTACTTATTATTGAATAAATTCTAAGCAAATATCTACCTCAGAAATCCGTTTTGACAGTTTTTTCATAGAATATTACAATATTCTTAAGATAATCTGTCACATGATTGTCAGATAGATTTTTGCTTAAAGAACGAACGAATGGACACGAATGGATGAATATCGCTCGCACGTTGCTGACCTGAAAGGGAGGAGATAGAGAAAGGGGAAGGAATGGGGTTGGATTAATGGATATTAGGAAAACAGGTTATAATTATATAAATTTACACCCACATATTTAATCAGTAGCGACCGATCTGGGACTCTGTATGTATCAGGATTTGTCGTGCACTGGTCTAGACCAATTAGCATTCAGTACCCCGCGCCCGGCACACCTCAGTGAGTTGACAGAAAAGTTGAATTACGAACGAATTAACAAATTTGTAGGTTTTAGGCGTCTACGAGGTTTGAAGTTAATGGCAAAACGGTAACGCAAAACTAATATCCAAGCAGATAATTGTTTTTTTTACCCGACTACGGCGGAGGGTTATGATTTTGACCGGTATGTATGTATGTATATATGTATGTATGTATGTATGTGCATCTGTTCCCACCTAACTTCCAAACTACTTGTCGTAATTTAACAAATGAGGTATCGTTAGAAGCGGCTTAATGGCGCGCTGGTTATAGGCTATGTGACGTCACATAAAATTGCATATGGCGCCCTCTAGAGGACATAATGTCATGAACTAAAAAAAAAACATTTTTTAATGAAACCGTGTGGGGTATCAAATGAAAGAACTTGATGAGCACATTTCAAAAATATATATATTGTTACCTATAACTCCAAAATAATTAAATAAAAAGTAAGTTTAAAAACTAAAACCCGACTACTGAAAAATCACGCTCTAAAAAGTATGAAACAAGAAAATATTCTCATCTAGAGGATAGCCGTGGTCCGTGTAGGTCCTTTAGGGCAAAATGGCATATGAACACGGACCACGGCTATCCTCTAGATGCGAATATTTTCTTGTTTCATACTTTTTAGAGCGTAATTTTTCAGTAGTCGGGTTTTAGTTTTTTGTGATGTGTTGTGAGTTAATTTGTTAATTAAGTTAGAATCTCGAACATATTGGTAGTTATCAAATAACTGTTTGCGTAATCCTGAACTAATAAACGTCGTTTTTATTACAGGTGGTATAAACCCTGATTCAGGTAAGACACCAATCATAAAGTTAATAAAATGTTGATTTATCATTACGATATCTTTACAGGTGTAATAATTGACTTACTAGCTATAAGTACAAGTGTTTATCTGCCTAATATTTTAATGAAAACTTACTTATAAGTAGGTAACCATGTTTATTCCATTTTTTCAGTCGCCGCCTCAGATAAGGTGCGTTTTACTGGTGAGTAAGAAGCTGTGTTTGTATATACTAGAATGAGTGCTTGAATTTGAAGTTTATTTGAAGCGAGGAAGCGAAGCGAGGTGGTTGTGCGGCGGCGCACGCAGCGCGCGGCGCGCGGTGTGCGGCGTCGCTCGCTCCGCTGCCTCGCTCCACTCACATCAACATAATTTAAAAATGTAGTTGAATGTACATATTTCAATAATTCGTTTTTTTTCTCAGGACCCTAGAAATAAACATCAACAGTGGACGGGTACAAAATGAAAATGGCTAACGACGAACACACACATGTTCCTGTTTTTTTAAACTTATTATTTTTTCAAAATTCGTAATGTTGCATAGTATAAATAAATCTGTACGTAATTATTATTAATTCGTTTTAATGATTATTCATTTAACACTCTTAGAACTCTCTTTCTTATGGTCAATGCTTAGTAACATTATACGTCACGACTTTTATCCCCATTCGGGGGTAGTTAGAGGCTTGAGTGGCCATACACCACCACATTGTGGAGGTGTTAAGCCAGCCACCATCAGATAGTCAGAACCCAACGTGGCAGGTGGTGAACCTTGTCGCCGTGTATACAGGAACTGACTATTACCTAATAGGTACCTACCGGATACGTAGGTTTGCTCACGATGTTTTCCCTCATCGTAAGCGAACTGTAAATTATGCACATAGATGAAAATTCATCCATTGGTGCATATCACACCGGGGATGGAACCTGAAAAATTCTGATTGCCAGCCCAACATGTTCGCCCCTAGATTACTTTGTCAATGCACATTTGACAGGTTCCTAGTTGGCTTGGTCAATTAGTATTTTGCCGTCATAATTAAAAAGGACGTATCTAACAAAATTACAAAACGGAGAAAAAAAATGTTAAGTATTTTTGAAATTTAAAAATTCGCTGTGCTAAAGGTAATGATTTTTTTTTTTTTTTGTAGTGTAACAGCGTGGATTAAGGTTAAATCTATTTTAATACATATACAAATGTAGTAATATTAATTTAATGAATTAAATAAATTAAATTTTCCCTTTATTTTTAGCAATAAAAATACAATAAAATATGTGGTACTGCAATGACGTTTCTGGGTAGATACTTCCTTTTAACTTAGTAATTTCTCGTTTCTCGTCACCTAGCAGTATCTGCACCTGCAGGCAAAAGGAAAGTACGAGGAAGAAGCCAAGAATGCTCAGATCAACAGTTGGTAGGGATTCTGTGACAAACAAGATAGGGAACCCGTATCGGAAGGCATCTACAGGGTCATAAAAAACACTACCAGAAGGCAAGAAGACCTTCCATTGGCGAGAGACGGCACTATATTGGGGCAGCAAGAGTCTGCCAAACGGTCTTCTTCCCAAGAGACCTGGAGACGGAGAACAACTTAGACCAAAAAAGCACTGGACATACACAGGCAAGCCGATCCCACTCTCGCCTATGTGAGGGAATGGGGTTTCAGGAATTAGCTGAAGTTTGAACCTCACAAAACGAGCGCGATGGTTGTGACACGAATGCGTATCTACGACAGCCCCCTGCTGACCATGGTAGGGATTGATATTGGTATGACCAATGAAATTAAGATCTTGGGGCTCACCATAGACCACAAGTTGACATTCAACAGCCACACAGCAAATATATGCAGAAAGGCTTTTAATGTCTACAAACAGCCGGCAAGGGTCGCTAAAATCAGCTGGGGTCTTCACCCGGAAGTAATCCGGGTGCTCCACACTGCCAACATTGAGCCCATCATCCTGAATGCAGCCAGTGCATGGTCGTCATCGACAAACAAGATCACTGCCCAGAGGCAGCTGAACTCTGTCCAAAGGGGCTTTGCGCTAAAGATGCGCAAAGCCTACAGAACAGTGTCCCTAAGCGCGTCGCTCGCTCTGACCGGGCTACTGCCCCTCAACATTCGTGTACGCAAAGCGGCCATCATTTACAAGGCCAAGAAGGGAGTACCCCGACCAGAGCTAGGAGACATCGAAGTTGAGGGCAGACTGGCATGCAGGAGTACTGCGAATCAGGCAAAACATATGGACCTCAAGTTCATAAGCCTGATGGATCAGCGAGACGTGACAACCAATGTATGCAGCGCAGTTCGCATCTATACGGACGGCAGTAAGAATGAGGGCGGCGGGCAGGTCGGCCCTTCACTATCCATATGGAATAGTGAAACCGAGACCAAGTCCTGACTGCCTGGGCGCAACTGACCGCACAGTTCACGCCGCGAACCCCACTACACCCCGCACAACTAGCAATACTAACTAGAAAAGACGCAACTGCCACTTGCGCCTAGCTGTTTTTTTATAATACTAAGATGAAACGGCACAACTAAGCAGAACCGTCTTTTCTTCTTATGAACATGCAGTAATGTATTTCCTTTTTATGACTTAACCGTATATTTTGCAAATAAATAAGGCGGTTCTGCTCAAATGCGTCACTTCAACTTATTATACATCAGTAATGTCATTCCTATTTAGTAAATATTATGACATGTAGCCGATGCGTCTTATTCAAAAGTAAGATTTATAGGGTTGTGGTTGTTTAAGCCAAAATAAAAAAATACTGGTAGATGCTTCTTTTTTTTCTGATTCCGACAATGTATGTAACTCAATTTCGCAAAAAATGACAGATACGTCTTTTTTTATGACGGCAGTATTATATATCACGTGTACTTCAAATAAGTTACACGTGAACATGTGCGAGGTGATGTGGCTTTGCCATCTGTTTATTTTAGTTTAACAATTATTTTCAATATCATTTCCGTATTTGCTGATCGCTTGGTGACTTGCAGTCATACCTAACTACATCTTTCACGGCCACGTGAGCATATATTTACTGAAATTAAATAAATAAGCCAAATATAAAAAAAAACTGTATATAAGCGCAGAGCCCGCTGACACAGTCACACTACAACTGAAAATTCAAAACTTTCAAAATGTTCAAACTTTTTCTCTTCGTTTTCGTCTCTGCGCTCCTGATTTCAGAGGTATGTTGAAATTTTACTGTTTTTGGTATCAATTTGTTAATGAACTGAATATTTTTTTACGTTGTCTTATTAAAATGGATTTGAACACTGACTAATACCAATGGGTTCATAGCGTATTCCAATTTCTATGGTTCATAGTTTTTTTATTTCTTATGCCGTGTGTCCACTGGCCAGTAACTTCCGCAATTTCTTGCACAAGTCACTTGCCGACGTGTTTCCACTGACTGCAATTTTATACAACCGTGTACATGTGGGACTTGCAGCAAGTTCGGCAAGTCGCTGAAGTCCACTTGCGTGAGAGTTTACACATTGGAAGTCGCTTGCGCAAGTAAACTTGTGCAAGTTTTCTTGCCAGTGGACACACGGCATTAAAGATCCATTATAATATTTGGTAATATCAACTATCATAGATAAGTTCCAAGTTTTAAAATGTTTTAAACCAAAAAAATATAATATTTTTTAACAATTTAATACAACGATTTATTGTTGCAGAGTCTGCAAGCCGTGGCTGGTAAGTAAATAATCATCAAAAAGCGATTCCTCCATCATATTGTATTTGTTGTATATTTTTATGAATTCAAGTAATTTCAACTATGACTTGCTTGCTGTAAGGAAACCTGCATAATCTTACTACTCCACCAAGCCAACTAGGAACTCGGATGGAATGTGGCTTCCCCGCCCGCTTACCGCCCGCACACCCGCCACCGCCTGCGGCTTCCTGCCTGCCGCCACCGCCGTCTTCTGCGGGTGACGTCACATTTGACAGATTCCTAGTTGGCTTGGTGTGGTAGTAAATTTATCCGCCAACCCCAGTGGGGGTTTCATTCAAACGGGGTGGGGGTTGGGGTGGGGGTTTTGTGGGTGGCGCAGTGGCGCCAACGGCCTGGGATGTGATGCTCTAATTTTGCCATCAAAGTTACGGATGTTTCAACGTTAAACTCATGGTTTTAAGGATGTTTGGCCTTGGAGAGTCACATAGCTGATTATGGCCTGGATCCCCCTCGCGTCAAGGGGAGGCCCGTACCCAGTAGTGGGTTATTAAACTGCTAATTATTATATTTCTTTTGACAGAAGGTTCAGATGCATCCGATTCTACCGACCAACAATTTGACGCCACTAAAGTAGCCGACTGTAAGTACACGCACACAAAAGCATCGACTAAGGGTGCGTTTCCACTGACGCGGAGCTCGGCGGAGTGGAGCGGAGCGGACCGTGAATTGGCCAATCGCAATGTTCGAAATCTCCACTCCGCTCTTGCTTGGCCCATCATAGTTGGCCAATCACAGTGCTCTTCTCCGCTCCACTCCGCCTAGCTTTGCGTCATTGGAAACGCACCCTAATCCCCCGTAGACACTTACTCCCGTGTCTATTGACAAGTCTTTACTTATTACTGAGTAAATTCTAAGAATATATAATATACATTCATAGAATATGACAATATGACTAACGAAACTGTCTTTACTGTCATTTACTTAAAAACAATGACTTATTTGCTGATCATAATATGGAGGGCAGTACAGAGTGAATGCTTTGAGATACCACATTTTTGCAATACCAAAGGTATCGCTTGCACGTTCCGACCTAAAAGGGAGGAAATACTGGGAGGGGCAGGGAGGGGGTTTGGCTACTAGAAACAGATCGTAGTTATAGAAATTTACACCCACTAATGTATGATTGACAGCTATTTGACGGGCCCGTTGGCGTGGTTGGCGCGGAGGCGCCTTTCACGCTGCAGGTCGTAGATTCGATTCCTACCCGGGACATGCATTTGTGTGCATGAACATGTCTGTATGTCCCGAGTCTGGGTGTATATGTATGTAGATATTGAAGCACTATCCAGAACAAAAGTCTTTTCTCTTCTTATATTTTTATTTTCAATCACAAACTTCGTTTCTCATTCATAAATCTTTGACAACTTCACTACTACTTTGACAGTGACGTTTAACATTATGGCGTCTTTAGTGTTGCCAGTAGGAACAAAATAAAACAAACAAAAAATAATACAAAATTAAAATTAATTCTTGACCATTCGACACGGCCGTCCTGTTCATTCATCTGTCCCGGATGAATCGTCTTCTGGCGAAATCCAGGGTTTCATATAATCGGCTGAACTAGTTGTATTAATTGGGCCTTCGCTGTTTCCAACTTTTTTCACGATGTATCTATCGTTTCCTTTGTTTTTTACAACTTCGTAAGGTCCAAGATACTTGGGATATAATTTGGCACCTTGTGAAAACTGCGTCTTCTTGATAGCTACCAGATCGCCCATCTTATACGAGTTAGCTTCTTTTCTCTTTCGGTTATAATTTCTTATGTTTTCTTCCTGTACTTTTTGTATTGATTCTTTTGCCTTCTCTCTAAGTTCTTGTCGTTTTTCATTGTAAATTTCTATATTTTCTTGTTCTATCAATCTTTGTAGGTCATCGTCTTTGTCTCTAATTTTAATGCCAAACATTAACTCAAATGGCGTCATTCCAATGCTTCGTTGGTAAGTCCCGTTCAAGCAGCGCTGTAGATTAGGCACCCAGCGGTACCATTTCGTGGGGTCATCCGCGCTAAATTTACTTAGTACGGCAATCATAATTTGGTGAACCCTTTCGACTTGGCCATTTCCTCTTGGTTGGCCAGTAGTTATAGTATAGTGTGCAATATTCTCATCTTTACAATATTTTTGGAAGTCACCTGAAGTGAACGCGGCATTTCGGTCTGATATTATACGTTCAGGTGAGCCAAAAGTCTGCTGCTGTAGTCTTAATTTGTCTAAAGTCTCTTCTGTGGTTAAAGTCTTAACAGGATAAATCCAGGTGAATTTGGTATAGGCGTCTACAACGGTCAGGATGTATTTATAGTTCTTGTGGGTTGACGTCATAGGTCCCAGATGATCGATATGGTATGTCGAAAGTGGAACGTCACCTTTATCGATTGGGTGCAGTAAACCCTCCTTTTTGCCTCTTTTGTGTGAAATAAGGATGCATTCTACACAATTCGTTATCACTTTCTTAATCTTCTCAGGTAAATTTTCGATGTAGTATTCTCTGTTAATCAGTTCTTCAGTTTTTTCTACTCCGAAGTGTCCTTTCTCATGAGCTTTCCGAATAATTTCATATTGCATTCTTTTAGGTACAACGATATTCTTAACTCCATTCTTTTCCTTGTATAGTAAGCCGTTTTGCATTACAAAATCACGATATGGTTCGTTCTCTATAACCTTTATCAAAAGTTTAATATGTTCGTCGTCATTTTGAGCTTTTTTCAATCGGGCAGTAGTTTCTGTATTACACATTATAAAACAAGTAGGATATCGGCTTAATGCGTCTGCGTGTTTCATCCTTGAACCGGCTCTGTGCTCTATTTTGTAGTCATATTCTTCTAAAAGCAAAGCCCAGCGGGCTACTCTGGGTGGTAAATCCTTTTTTTGCAAGGTCATAGTCAGGGCTGCGCAGTCAGTTACTATTTTAAAATGAATGCCTAAAAGATAGACTCGGAACTTCTTTATAGCCGCGGCAATGGCCAAAATCTCGAGATAGTAACTGTGATATTTTCTTTCAGCTGGAGTTGTTTTCTTGCTCATATAATGAATTGGATGAAGTTGATCGTCTTTAGGGTTCTTCTGTAGTAGAACAGCTCCGTAGCCATCAGCGCTAGCATCTGTGTGTAACTCAGTTTCTAATCCTGGGTTATAAATCCGAAGAACTGGTGAACTACATAATATTTGTTTCAGTTCTAGAAAAGCCTTTTCGCAATTGTCATCAAAGTCAAACACAGCGTCCTTTTTCAATAAATCCGTCATCGGTTTAGCAATTAATGAATAGTTTCTGATAAACTTTCTGAAATATCCTGTCAATCCAAGGAATGACTGAACAGTCTTTACATTGTTAGGTTTCTTGAACTTTGCTACAGCATTAATCTTCTCTTCGGATGGTCGGACTTCGTTATCGCAAATAAGGTAACCTAAATACTGAATCTCTTTCTTCAAGAAATGACATTTCTTCCAGTTAAATTCTAGACCAAATTCTTGTCCTCTCTTTAGCACCTTCTCCAGTTTTTCTAGTCCCTCTTCTTCTGTTCTAGATGGAATTATCACATCATCGAGATAAACCAGCAGTGTACCATCGGTTATTAAATCATGGAAGATGTCATTAATAAATCTTTGAAATACAGATGGTGCTGTACACAATCCAAACGGCATTTTCTTAAATTCATATTGACCTTGTGGAGTAACGAACGATGTGTACTTCTGACTGTCTTTATGTACTTTTACGTGTAGAAAACCGTTTTTTAAATCGAGAGATGTATATACTTTGGCTTCTTTTAACTTGTCAATCTGATCTTCTATTATAGGAAGCGGGAAACGTTCTTTTATAACTTTCTTATTTAGTCTTCTATAATCAACGCACAATCGTCGTGATCCATCCTTCTTGTCAGCCAGCACTATAGGACATGCGAAATCAGACTTGCTAGGTGTAATTATTTCTTTATCTGTCCATTCTTGAATTTGTTTGTTCACTAAATCCATTTCTAAAGGCGACAACCGTCTTGGGTTTTGGTAAACAGGGTCTTCATCGGTAAGTAATATTTTCAATTCTACATTGCTTTCTTTCTTCTTTTCGTTAGGTTTATACTCTTCGCACATCTTATTAATTTTGTCTTTGTATTTAGAATCTTCTATGTCAAATCGTTCATTCTTCTCTTCCACCAAAAGTGTAAGATGTTCAATCTTATCCATGTAGATGCCATCTGGAGTAAAGTTAACTTCAAAATCTTTCAGTATTGGGTTTCCGATTATAATGTTTACAGGTGTTTCATTATCCTTAACAACATGGAACTTAACATCGGCGTAGTGGCTATCAATCTGTACGTTTGCAGTAAATGCTCCTTCTGTGTAAAGTTTCTTCTCGGCTATTCCTGTTAGACATGTTATCGCTTCTGTATCGTAATTCTTAATTCCTTCTTCAATCTTCTTGAACTCTGACTTTGACATCAAGTTGACGTCGCTTCCGGTATCTATCAATGCCGTTATTTCTACGCCATTAATTTTCATTTTCTTATAGGGTACTTTCTCTTTTCCATTGGGATTTTGGATATTCAGAGCTTTCTTGGCTTTATTAGAGCACTCAGTTGATTTGTGTCCAAATTCGTTACATTTAAAACATTTGATTCCTTTAGTACACGTAGGTGTCTGGTGATCTAAGTCACCACAGTTGTAACATCTTTTCCCCTGCTGCGGCTTGCGATTGGAATTACTAGTAGAGGCGTTACCAGACGGTGCAGGTTTATTAGGCATTTTCTTCCTAAAATCACTGTAGATGTCCAACTTCTTGCGAAATTCTTTCATGTCTGTAGCACCATACAAAATTGCCTTATTGGACTCAAAATCACGAATACCATCTATGACATATTCGATAAGTGCAGCGTCTTCAACTTTACCATGCAGTGCTAATTCTTTCATAGAGAGGAAGTACTGTTGATAAGTCTCATCATTCTTCATTTTACGGGAAGCCAATTTCTTATGGATAACTGCACTATTAATCTTCGGTCCAAATTCTTCTTTAAGTGCCTTCTTCAAAGTAGCGTAGTCTTTTACTCTTCCAAAAGATCGTAAAAATAATTTGGCAGTTCCATCTAAAAGTCTTTTAGCATAAACCAGCTTCTCAATCTTGCTCCATCCCATAACGCTTGCAGCATCTTCAAATTCGTCGATAAATGATTCAATCGGGTAAGTGTCATCGCCGGTAAAAATTGTCATCGCCTTCTCCAAATCTTTAAATGAAATCTGTACGTCGACCTCATGTTCTTCATCTTCAACATCTTGGGAGTCTTTTTTCGGTGGCATCTTGTTTCGTAGAGATCGTCTTTTAGTCGGGCAATACGTCGGTTTTGTTGGAGTCATCTGATATTTTCGTTAAATCATTGCAACATTGGCTAAAATATTTGTACATTTTCGGCATCCATAATCTGGCAACATTTACGTCTTACGTCGTCGGTAAAGCAGATCGGTCTAGCCATAGACACTCGGATGAAGCTGTTCCGCTATTGGTCGGGCAGGCAGCGTCGGTAAAACAGGGCAACGACCGCCATTACCTGGAATCTTCCAAGGCCAAATGCAGATTTTTCATCGATGTTTCTTACGCCTTTCAACGGGATCTGTTCTAGAAAATGTCAATCCCGGACGAGCCCCCAAAAGATGTAGATATTGAAGCACTATCCAGAACAAAAGTCTTTTCTCTTCTTATATTTTTATTTTCAATCACAAACTTCGTTTCTCATTCATAAATCTTTGACAACTTCACTACTACTTTGACAGTGACGTTTAACATTATGGCGTCTTTAGTGTTGCCAGTAGGAACAAAATAAAACAAACAAAAAATAATACAAAATTAAAATTAATTCTTGACCATTCGACATGTATATTAAGTATGTATTTACAAATAAAAAAGTAGTATATGTAGTAATATCAGTTATCCGGTTTCCATAGTACAAGCTCTGCTTAGTTTGGGATTAGGTAGCCGTGTGTACATAAATGTCCCAGGATATTATTATTATTATTATTATTGAAAGAGAGCTCATCCCTAAAACTTTTCCCCGCTTCCTCCTACCAAGGGAGGAAAGCGTAAAGAACCAGTTGTGTATAATGTTTGATCAGTGGCAACCGATCTGGGAATGGCAATGGAAACTTATTTTTGAGAAGGTAAATTTATTAGTTAAGGTACATATGAAATAACTGTTTGCGTAATCCTGAACTAATAAACGTCGTTTTTATTACAGCTGACTTAAACCCTGACTTAGGTAAGATACCAATAATAGCGTTAATCAAATTTTTATTTATCATTACGATATCTTTACGGGTGTGATATGTAAAATGTAACGTCACGACTTTTATCCCCATTCGGGGGTAGTCAGAGGCTTGAGTGGCCATACACCACCACATTGTGGAGGTATTAACCACCAGGTGGTGGTTGTGATATTGACTTACTATAATAGTTATGAGTTCAAGTTCCTATCTGCCTACTATTATGATTTAAATTTTCTTATAAGAACCCAATTTTATTCCATTTTTGCAGTCTCCACCTCGGAACCTAAAGGGCCTTCAAAGGGTTTTGGTGAGTAACGAGCTGTTTGTCTATACTAGAACGACTAGAACAAGTGCTTGAAGTTGGCTTGAAGCGAGGAAGTGAAGCGAGGTGGTTGTGCGGCGGCGCACGCAGCGCGCGGCGCGCGGTGTGCGGCGTCGCTCGCTCCGCTGCCTCGCTCCACTCACATCAACATAATTTCAAAATTTAGTGTACATAATTAAATTCTTTTTTTTTTCTCAGGACACTAGAAATACATGAAAATGGCTAACGACGAACACAAACATGTTTCTGTTATTTTAACTTCTTTTTTTTTTTCAAAATTAGTAATGTTGTATTCTATAAATAAATCTGTACGTAATTATTATAAATTCGTTTTAATTATCATTAATTCAACACTCTTAGAAATAAAGTAAAATATAAATGACAGAAAAAAGGTAACAGTCACAGGGAAAAATCCGACCCTGAAACGTATAAAACTTCCCGTCTTCTGTTCGTCTCCCACGAGACGAACACGGGACGTGTTTTTTAGGCCAAAACAACTGAAAACCCGTACCGTGTTCGTCCCCTCGCGGCGACCTAATCGAGACGGGGTCTTCAGCCTCAATATGCGTTACAGTGACAGTGGTTGTTGTCATCTAGGCAGGAGTCGTTAAGCCTTGTCAGAGGCCTTAGGGCAGCTTGAACAACTCTGACACCAGGTTGGCCACTAACTATACGATAAGAAGAAGTGACTAGAAACCCGTACTCAATACACCCACTGATAGTTGACGAACTCATACATACATACATATACGTCACGACTTTTATCCCCATTCGGGGGTAGTCAGAGGCTTGAGTGGCCATACACCACCACATTGTGGAGGTATTAACCAACTCAAAGCCCACGTTTCACCAGATAGTCAGTACCCAACGTGACAGGTGGTGAACCTTGTCGCCGTGTATACAGGAACTGACTATTACCTAATCCCGAGGGATAGGTAGGTTTCCTCACGATGTTTTCCCTCACTTTTTTTGACGAACTCGGTACGGTATTTCAGAACCATCGCAAATATTATTCCTGAAATATGTACGTACACTTCTTGGCTTTGTACACATTAAATTGTGATAATCGTAAAAAATACCTTGTATCCGTATCTAGTCGTAATTGGGTAATGGCGGCTGAGGGCCTACTCTGTTTCAAACGAAAACGAAATTTCGGACGAAATTTGCGTATTTCCTACTACGTTTTTCATTGATTCCGATATTTCTTACGAACGAAAATTGTTTGACGTCTCTATCGTCGACGAATCTAAACGTCAAATAATTTTCGTTCGTAAGAAATGTCGGAATCAATGAGAAACGTAGTAGGAAATACGCGAATTTCGTCCGAAATTTCGTTTTCGTTTGAAACAGTGTAGGCCCTCTGGACTGCAATGGATTTCTAGAGGACGGCAGTATTTTGCTGGCACGCTGAAGCACGACAATAATGAAATCTTATACAACTTTGATGGCGCATATTTCCAGCGCAGCAACATCGACTTTGCTTGAAGGTTTGCAATATAATGACAACATTATAAGGATTTTTGAGTATAAATAGATTATCAGATATGTAAGTAGGTACTGTATTGGTGGAAATTAACCAAAAATATTCCTCGGTGGATATAACTAATTTGCACAGTTGCTAGACTTGTTTTTCAGACATGATATGATATTTGCATACTTTCAGCAGTTGTTTAATTTGGTACCGAATATCCAATTTCACGCTACACATATGGTAAATAAAATCGATTTTAACAATAAAATCGATTATTTACAATGTAAATGAAGTTTTATCTGCAAATATATTTCTGACGTACCTATATTGTTTACTGTACACGTGACAATATAACTAGTTATGACCGCGGCTCTGTCCACGTGGAATTTAGTATTCCGATCGTATGAGCTATCATAGTGACCAACTTGATTTGGTGGTAAACCAAACTATAGCCAATTGACTGCAGCACATACACGGGTTCGACCGGGGTAGTACCACCCTCTCACGGAAGATGGGCGTAAAGCAGCTACTTATTATAGCTGCGTTTCGTACGATGAGTGAGAGAGCCAGAAGTCCAACTCCATCCCCCTCCCCCTCCATTCGTCCCACCACCCGTCAGGTCGGCAACGTGCATGCAAGTGCTTAACATCAGGCGGGCCGTACGCTTGTTTGCCACCTCAGCTCTAAGCCCATATTATTATTTCAGACTAAAACATTCTATACAGTCAGACGTAAGTTGATACATAAAAACGTAGTAAAATAAAACTATTGTTTATGGTAGCCACAGAGCTTACAAAACCGATGGTATTAAGGGCCTCCGCAGACTTGCTACTTTTAGCATCGGTCATCGCCGATTTTGCGACTGCATCGATGCTGCATCGCGTTTTGGCGACTCTCTGCGTTCGATCGCAATATGAAAGTCGCGCGCAACTTCATGCGATCGGACGCAGCGACTGCTCCGATGCTGATCCGGTAGCCTCTAGTCAACATGAAAAATCGCTGCGACCGGCATCCGCAATTGTGCGGGGTGTAGAGTTCAGTCGCTGCATCGAGCTTCCGAAAAGCGACTCAGTCGCTTCGTCCGGCGTTTTTAAGTGTGCGGGGTTTAGCGTTCAGTCGCTGCATCGAGCTGCTGAAAAGCGACTAAGTCGCCGATCGCCGATGCTAAAAGTAGCAAGTCTGCGGTGGCCCTAAACAGGGTCAAAAAGGGTTCGTTATATTATTCTAAAAATAATGTTGTACTTATACAATACATTGCCTTTTGATCATACATAGGAAGATTTTAGAATGTAATTTAATACCTAGCTGCACGCCATATGAATCAATATTTAACTTATTTTTAAATCCAAAATAAATACCTATCTAGAAGAAATCAGTATATAAGCTGGGTTCTACCTGACAACGATACAGTACTTGCACGTCGCCAACGTTCAAAATGTTCAAGATCTTCGTTCTCGTGTCTGCGCTCCTGATTGCAGAGGTAACTATAAACAAGGCTTAACAAGGGTTTACATTAGCTTTACACAACATTGTTAATTATCTGAAAAGTAAAAAAAATATATACAGGGTGAATTTGAAATCATGGGCATCCTTTTAAACTATGACTCTAAACATGATTCAGAATATTTTGGGAAAAAAAATAAAAAAAATCTATTGATGAAAAAATATTGCTCGAGTAAGCAAATAAGCAAACCCGTTACCTGCTATTCCTTACATAGGCAATCATTATTTTTTTATCAATTGATTTGTTGATTAATATTCCCTAAGTATTCTGAATCATGTGTAGAAACCCCCTTTAAAAGGATGCCCATTATTTCAATTTCACCCAGTATAAGCTAGGCCCGTATTAATAAATCGATCTCAAAACTGAAATGTAACTTAAGATGCTGTTTTGGACAAATTATCCATACTTTAATCGTCAAAACTGCATCTTAAGACCGATCTTAACTTTGAGATCGATTTAATAATACGGCCGTAGAGTCAGCACTTATGAATCGTTAACATTTTGTGCGGTTAACAACAATTGTTGGAAGAGCCAAGCTGTAGCCAATTGACTGCAGCTCATATACGGGCTGGCTCGACCGGGGTACTACCACCCTCTCATAGACGATCGGCGTAAAGTAGCTTCAGCTGCGTTTCGTACGATGAGTGAGAGAGGCCATACACCACCACATTGTGGAGGTATTAACCAACTCAAAGCCCACGTTTCACTAGATGACTATCTGATGAACCCAACGTGACAGGTGGTGAACCGTGTCGCCGTGTATACAGGAACTGACTATTACCTAATCCCGAGGGATAGGTAGGTTTCCTCACGATGTTTTCCCTCACCGTCAGCGAATTGTAAATTATGCACATAGATGAAAATTCATCCATTGGTGCATGTCCCACCGGGGATCGAACCTGGGACCTTCTGATTGTTAGCCCAACCTGTTCACCCCTAGGCTACAGTCGCTTATTCAAGCCTCTGACTACCCCCGAACGGGGATAAAAGTCGTGACGTTACAATACATTACAGTGAGAGAGGAATCCTAACCTCCTCCAGCCTTCCCCTCCGTCCGTCCCAGTCCCCCTCAGGTCGGCAACGTGCCAGCAATGCCTTTAGTATTAACCACAGAGTAAAGACTAAAGACAGAGGTGCCCTTACTAGATATATGTATGAAAAAAAACGTGGTCATTGTTTTTTCATTTTCATTGTTCTATCTACCGGTAAATAGTTGAACTACTCGCTTCGTTTTATGTCGATGTTAGTACTAGGCCGACCACTCGGCCGAGTTGCTTAGGGCCAGTCCCCTTAGTAATTGGTCCATGGTATTAACCCTCAGGCTACGGTAACTGCTTAACATCAGGCGGGACGTACGCTTGTCTGCCACCTTAGTTATATGTATTTGTTTTTGTTTCAGAGTCTGCAACTCAGCGTCCCCGGTAAGTTCAAATAAAATTCCCTTCATCCCTTCAGCCCATTAGCCCCCCTTTAGCCCTTTAGCCTTTAGCTTTTCAGTTCATTTAATACTTACTAGTCATTGGCGGCGTCTTCATCAGGCGCATGCCTCGCGCGAGCACTCACTTTTGACGTCGGAACGCATAGACGTAATGTCATAATATGAGTGCTCGGGTGAGGCATGCGCGCCATATGGACACATCCATTGGCGGCGTCTTCATCAGGCGCATGCCTCGCGCGAGCACTCACTTTTGACGTCGGAACGCATAGACGTAATGTCATAATATGAGTGCTCGGGTGAGGCATGCGCGCCATATGGACACATCTATTGGCGGCGTCTTCATCAGGCGCATGCCTCGCGCGAGCACTCACTTTTGACGTCGGAACGCATAGACGTAATGTCATAATATGAGTGCTCGGGTGAGGCATGAGCGCCATATGGACACATCTATTGGCGGCGTCTTCATCAGGCGCATGCCTCGCGCGAGCACTCACTTATGACGTCGGAACGCATAGACGTAATGTCATAATATGAGTGCTCGGGTGAGGCATGAGCGCCATATGGACACATCTATTGGCGGCGTCTTCAACAGGCGCATGCCTCGCGCGAGCACTCACTTTTGACGTCGGAACGCACAGACGTAATGTCATAATATGAGTGCTCGGGTGAGGCATGCGCGCCATATTAGAATACCATAGATACGGAATATCGCGTACACTCATGCTAAGGATACACTAGACACTAGACACTAAATCACTCAGTGTATACATTGAGTGTCTACGTGTGTCTATCACGACTTTTCTATCGACAAGTTATTACAGATACAGTCAGATACACTCGCTTTGTTTTATGTAGATGTTAGTACGTAATAATAATAATATAATAATAATAATTAAGCCTTTTTAACGTCCCACTGCTGGGCACGGGCCTCCCCTCAATGCGAGGGGGATTCAGGCCATAATTCACCACGCTGGCCCAGTGCGGGTTGGTGGATTTCACATGTCTAAAGACATGCAGGTTTTCGTCACGATGTTTTCCTTCACCGCAAGCAAGTGATAATCATATTAAAGTTATGTTAGTACGTAGTTTAACTTTGTGCACTAGATGTCACTAAGTACAGTTCGCTGACGGTGAGGGAAAACATCGTGAGGAAACCTACCTATCCCTCGGGATTAGGTAATAGTCAGTTCCTGTATACACGGCGACAAGGTTCACCACCTGTCACGTTGGGTTCTGACTATCAGGTGAAACGTGGGCTTTGAGTTGGTTAATACCTCCACAATGTGGTGGTGTATGGCCACTCAAAAAACCTCTGACTACCCCCGAATGGGGATAAAAGTCGTGACGTTACACATGTCACTAAGTGTAGGATGGTAAAAGGGACGTACAAAGTTTCGCCATCTAGTGTCGATATAGAATTAGTTTTGGGATGCGAATGTTTGCAAGACGTCTGCACAGGACGAACGCCGACAGCACACTGACTTAAGCCACGCCTACTGTGATGACGTCGTGAGCCTAGTGGAGTCTTCGGGCCCGGGTGCTTAGACCCAGTCCTCTTAGTATTAGGTCCATGACTGATACTAATTTTAGTAGAACTAATTACCGATACGCAGTGTAAGACAAAATATACTTTATGCATCTTGTTTACACTAACGCAAATAGCCTTGGGTGTATCTCGCTTACACAGCTGCTAAAGTATCCAAAGCGAATCTATCTTTTTTTTATTTTATTTTTTTACCTCTATGATACTAGGATACATAAAAAATCGCACTCTAAAAAGTATTAAACAGGAAAATATTCTTATCAGGAGGATAGCCGTGGTCCGTGGTCATATGCCATTTTGCCCTAAAAGACCTACACGGACCACGGCTATCCTCCTGATAAGAATATTTTGTTGTTTCATACTTTTTAGAGCGCGATTTTTCAGTAGTCGGGTTTTAGTTTTTAAACTTACTTTTTATTTAATTATTTTGGAGTTATAGGTAACTATATATATATTTTTGATATGTGCTCATCAAGCTCTTTCATTTGATATCCCACACGGTTTTATTAAAAATTTTTTAGTTCATGACATTATGTCCTCTAGAGGGCGCCATATGCAATTATTTTATGTGGCGTCACATAGCCCATAACTAGCGCACCACTAAGCCGCTTCTAACGATACCTCATTTGTCAAATTACGACAAGTAGTTTGGAAGTTAGGTAGGAACAGATGCACAGACATACATACCGGTCAAAATCATAACCCTCCGCCGTAGTTGGGTAAAAATCACATTCCAACATCGCTCTCATACTCTATCTATTGCAAATGGTTAAGATCAATGAAGCAAAACTAGTTGCGGATAAAGAACATTATTTCCTCCATCGCAATTGGTTGCGAAACTTGGCTGCGATGGCATTTTGTCACAATCTATTTTTTCTCACAGGTTTGGACGGAAAAGACAGTCAGAACGGTCTTGAACAACAAGGTGTTCAAAACGGCGGTGTCGGCCAGCAAGTTGGCAAAACCGGTGATGTTGCCCAACAAGGCAGTGTGAGCGAAGGCGGTGTCGTCCAACAAGGTGGTGAAAGCGGTGATATTAGCCAACAAGGCAGTCAAAGTGGCGGTGTCGGCCAACAAGTAGGCCAAACCGGTAATGTTGTCCAACAAGGCGGTGTGAGCGGCAGCGGTGCCGTCAAACAAGATGGCGAAAGCGGTAGTACTGGCCAACAAGGAGGTCAAAGCGGCAGTGTCGGCCAAAAAGAAAGCCAAAGCGGTGACGACCAACAAAACAATCAAAGCGGCGGTGTCAGCCAAAAAGATGGTCAAAGCGGTGTCGGCCAACAAGATGGTCAAAGCGGTGTCGGCCAAAAAGATGGTCAAAGCGGTGTCGGCCAACAAGATGGTCAAAGCGGTGTCGGCCAACAAGATGGTCAAAGCGGTGTCGGCCAACAAGATGGTCAAAACGGTGTCGGCCAACAAAGCAATCAAAGCGGCAGTGTCGGCCAAAAAGATGGTCAAAGCGATGACAGCCAAAAAAGCAATCAAAGCGGCGGTGTCGGCCAACAAGGAGGCCAAACTGGTGATGTTGCCCAACAAGGCAGTGTAAGCGGCGGCGGTGTCGTCCAACAAGACGGTCAAAGCGGTGTCGACCAACAAAACGGTCAGAGCGGCAACAAAGATCAACAAGACGGTCCCAAGTAATAATACTGCAGTAAAATAATAGTGATGTAAACTCTTTATGTGATTTACATCAGTTTTGTCTTCTACAGGTAATTGAAAACCGTTTAATCAAACAGAAAATGGCTGAAGATAAATTAATGTTTTTTTTTTAAATACAGTGTCTTTTGCGTTATATCTTGCCATTTGTGTAAATTCTTCTTTTTGTATACATTTCATTATAACAAATTAAATTTTTCCAACTGAATAAACATGTTATAATCCATTATATTGTGCCCATTTTTTTAATTCAAGATTATTTTGGTGTACAATAAAACCGACATACCCCAAAAAGATTAATAATAATAACCATTTATTTTCAGGCTACTAGGCCCATAGATACATACCTTACAGACTAACATACATATATATTATTAAACTTAAAACTAATTTGATGGTGTTGGTGACGGCAGCTTCCCCCGAAAGCGCCTGAACACCACACCTTTCGGCCAGTACTGCTCCTGCATGAAAGTGGCCAGCTTTTCAGTGGGGACCAAGACCACAAACTCCTTGAAACTGGCGTTGTGACTCGAGGCCAACAGCTGCACTCTCAATGTGACATTGCTCTTCAATCTGATGTACTCAGCAATGTCCCCCGCCTTCATGGTGTAGTGGAGGCGGGACAGGTAGACTGGGGATAAGTCTAGCGATAAAATAAAATGGTAAACTACCAAATTATTAAGCAGGGGAAGTGTATCATCATTGTGAGTCATCGGTGTCCACCCCCGCATTTTGGCGTTTACTTTAATAACCTGAACTTTAGAGTTTCGTAGTCCCTACGAGGAAAAGTCAAACTCGCTACTTTTTGCCTCGGCGATCGGCGATTTAGTCGCTTTTAGCATCGGAGCAGTCGCTGCGTCCGAACGCAGAGAGTCGCCAAATCGGGATGCAGCATTGATACAGTCGCAAAATAGCCGATCGCCGATGCAAAAATATCATCCAGTCCGTCCGTCCGTCCTAGTCAGAGGGGCTACTCTGTTTCAAACGAAAACGAAATTTCGGACGAAATTCGCGTATTTCCTACTACGTTTCTCAATGACTCCGACATTTCTTACGAACGAAAATTGTTTGACGTTTAGATTCGACGACGACGAAGACTTCATAAAATTTTCGTTCGTAAGAAACGTTGGAATCAATGAGAAACGTAGTAGGAAATACGCGAATTTCGTCCGAAATTTCGTTTTCGTTTGAAACAGAGTAGGCCCTCAGTAACAGTGCCATAACTTCTATATTTGTTGGCGTAAGTTGATGAAATTTGGTACAGAAATACCTGTCTCTTAGCTCTTAGCGCCGCCATACACGGACTGCTCGACAGCTCTAAGAGCAGTTGGTTGCAGTCGACGGCAAGTTTCAATACAAAATTGACATTCACCATTCAAGGACCGCTCAAGCAGTCGGCGGGCGGTCGATGCGGTCGACCGCAACCAACTGCTCTAGAGCTGTCAACAAGCAGTCCGTGTATGGCGGCGCTTAGATGAAAGCGATTCTAGAACATAAAGCAAGATCTTGTAAGTCACAATAGTTTTGTGTCCGGTAATCCGGGTGATACATTCTGCTTTTCATCCACCCCTATGAGGTACGGAACCCTAAAAAGTAAGTTTAAAAACTAAAACCCGACTACGGAAAAAACGCGATCTAAAAAGTATGAAACAAGAAAATATTCTCATCTAGAGGATAGCCGTGGTCCGTGTAGGTCTTTTAGGGCCAAATGGCATATGAACACGGATCACGGCTATCCTCTAGATGAGAATATTTTCTTGTTTCATACTTTTTAGATCGCGTTTTTTCCGTAGTCGGGTTTTAGTTTTTAAACTTACTTTTTATTTAATTATTTTGGAGTTATAGGTAACAATATATATATATTTGAAATGTGCTCATCAAGCTCTTTCATTTGATACCCCACACGGTTTCATTAAAAAATGTTTTTTTTTTAGTTCATGACATTATGTCCTCTAGAGGGCGCCATATGCAATTTTATGTGACGTCACATAGCCTATAATATATAGCTATAGCGCGCCATTAAGCCGCTTCTGACGATACCTCATTTGTCAATTTACGACAAGTAGTTTGGAAGTTAGGTGGGAACAGATGCACATACATACATACATACATACATACATACATACCGGTCGAAATCATAACGCCTCCGTAGTCGGGTAAAAATGACATGTTCGCGCGTTCTTCATTTGTTTTATCTCCTAAACAACAACCGGCGGCGCACTGCCCATCCCACTGACCTGCCCTGACAAGTGGCTTCATCTACAAGCGTTTCTACAAAACGCTACGCTTCATGTATGGAAATGACATAAGCCACGTGATCTTATCGACTTCTAATATAATTTCCATACATTTAAGGGCCCTAAGTCACCTAGCCATTGCGGCGCCACTGTGGTGTATTGCTATAGTGATCGCCCCTCTGATTGGGTGGTTGAATCAGACGCCGATCAGCCAGTGGGCTGACCAATCAGAAGGTCGAACACTCTGTCAGCTCAATGGCAATGGAACATTATTGATTCGCAAATATTCGTTTCGCGTTCGATGTCTTCACGGAGCACATGATACGAAAAAAAAAAAAAAAAGTCACGACTTTTTATCCCCATTCGGGGGTAGTCAGAGGCTTAAGTGGCCATACACCACCACATTGTGGAGGTATTAAGTCAACTCAAAGCCCACGTTTCACCAGATAGTCAGAACCTAACGTGACAGGTGGTGAACCTTGTCGCCGTGTATACAGGCACTGACTATTAGGTACCTAATCCCGAGGGATAGGTAGATCTCCTTACGATGTTTTCCGTTACCGTAAGTGAACTGTAAATTATGCACATAGATGAAAATTCATCCATTGGTGCATGCCCCACCGGGGATCGAATCTGGGACCTTTTGATTGCTAGCCCAACGTGTTCGCCCCTATGCTACAGTAATACGAAATAATATTATTTATTACTGCGCTCTATGAAAGCAGTCGACAAAAAACCAACTTTGCTCGCACTTTTTGAGCAATAAGACGTGGGATAAAAGTTACTTTTTAATTACCCGACTACGGAGGCGTTATGATTTTGACCGATATGTATGTATGTATGTATGTATGTATGTATGTATGTATGTATGTATGTATGTATGTATGTATGTATGTATGTGCGTCTGTTCCCACCTAACTTCCAAACTACTTGTCGTAATTTGACAAATGAGGTATCGTCAGAAGCGGCTTAATGGCGCGCTAGTTATAGGCTATGTGACGTTACATAAAATTGCATATGGCGCCCTCTAGAGGACATAATGTCATGAACTAAAAAAAAAACATTTTTTAATGAAACCGTGTAGGGTATCAAATGAAAGAGCTTGATGAGCACATTTCAAAAATATATATATTGTTACCTGTAACTCCAAAATAATTAAATAAAAAGTAAGTTTAAAAACTAAAACCCGACTACGGAAAAAACGCGCTCTAAAAAGTATGAAATAAGAAAATATTCTCATCTAGAGGATAGCCGTGGTCCGTGTTCATGTGCCATTTGGCCCTAAAAGACCTACACGGACCACGGCTATCCTCTAGATGAGAATATTTTCTTATTTCATACTTTTTAGAGCGCGTTTTTTCCGTAGTCGGGTTTTAGTTTTTAAACTTACTTTTTTGGTAGTTATTTTGGGCGGCCGCGGTACATTTGTGTAAATGCGCCTTGGTAGGCACGTCCATATTGTACTCGACCATGACTCAAAAGCCATGAGAACTTACAGTGGTTCCGCAAAAATAATATAATACCACAATTGTTGTACTTTAAACAATTATGAATGCAGCCACGTGAATAAATATTAAAAGAATGTGTGTACGTGTTAAAATTTCGGTATATAAGCGCCGAGTCAGATGACGATAACCACAGTTTATCTGAAAACTTCAAAATGTTCAAATTCTTCGTATTCGCCCTTGTTTCTGCACTCCTGATTTCAGAGGTAAGCAATATTTTTTCCTCAAACGTGTTTTTATTAATATTTAAGAACCTAAGTGCCGCCATAGACGGACTCACAGAGCACATAGTACATACGAACTAGAGATGTTTTTATTAGATTTCCCAATAGAGTAAAGACTAAAGAAAGAGGTACCCTTATTAGATTTCCCTATGAAACAACGCGTGGAAATTTTGCGCGGGGTGGCGCGGGTGGTGGGGGTTAAAAAATAGAAGGCAATTTACAAGATACCGCCCCCCCCGATCTACCGGTAAATAGCAGAACTACTGGGTTCGTTTTGTCGATGTTAGTACGTAGTTTAACTTTTTCACACTAGATGTCACTAAGTGTAGGTTCTTATAAAAAACGTACCGAGGGTCGCCATCTAGTGTCGAGTAGAATTATTTTGGGATGCGAACGTTGGACGCGTGCACAGGACGAACGCCGACAGCACACTGACTTAAGCCACGCCTACTGTGATGACGTCAGCGGCCTAGTTGAGTCATAAGTCCTTTCTATGTGTTGTCCATGGACGGACTGCTTGGAGCAGTCAGTGTCGACAGCTTGAAGCTGTCGCTGTTGGGTGATCTATAGTTTCAATACAAAATTGACATTCGTTGGTTGCGGGTTCGATTCTTGCTAGAGACAAATTTCGTAATTTGCCCTGGTCTGGGTGCCACTGGGATCACCCAGTCCATTGTATGGTATCATAGTACAAGCGTTGTTGAGTTTGGGACCATACAGTAAGCGTCCGTTCGCAATGACCGGCTCGGATAGAAGAGCATAATCTTTATCGCGTTTAATAAAGAGTTTTGGGGCATTGAAATAAGATTGATTTTTCATTTCACTTTAAAAAAAAATGAGAATACTTAAAACGCAATGTATGCAAAAAACAACTTTATTTCAATGACCCTAAACTCTTTTTTAAATGCTATAAAAACGTGCTTTCCTGTTGGAGCCGGTCTGAGAGAACGGACACAAATCAATCTTAAAGTTGAGATCGATCTTAAGATGCAGTTGTGACGTTTAATGTATGGAACATCTGTCAAAAATAGCATCTCAAGTTCGATCTCAGTCATGAGATTGATTTATTAATACAGGCCAGTTTGGCAATTTTTATTAATTTAATGTTGTTACCTCGTTGTTGCAGAGTTTTCAACAACTACAACAACAACAGGGTAAGCCAACAAAAGAAGGTTTTTTAGGTTATGTTATAAAATACACTATCACCCCTGTATTTCTGAATGGGTAGGCAGAAATATATTGCACATATTTTGATCAATGGTATTATGGACCCAATGTAATCTTTTGCCATCACACCGGGCAGACTCCCCCTATGAGGGGAGTTCGGGCCATAGTCCACTTCTTCTGTGAGAGGGTGGTACGACACCAGTCGAGCCAGGCCCTATGAGCTGCAGTCAGTTGGCTACAGCATGGCTCTACCATCAATGGTTACTTAGTTTGGGACCAGAGTTGACCACAGTTGTTGTTGCTTGTCTGGTAATGACTTCTATAGTACGTTTTTTTATACTTGTCCTATTTTGTAATCAAAGATGGCGTCCAACGGGGCGATTGCGTAACTTTTGGCAATGTTTCAATTGGTTTCGTTCATCCTGTGTCAATTATATACGAAACCAATTGAAACATTGACAAAAAGTTACGCAATCGCCCCGCTGGACGCCATCTTTGCTTACCAAATAGGACAAGTATAAAAAAACTTACTATAGACGAATAACATCCGGTAAAACCGCCACGCTCAGTTATTGTAACAAGATTTAATTGATGGAAATAAATAAATAAAAAACTAAATAAATTAACTAATTAAATTGGATTGATGGATCGATTGGTTGGGCTCAGTCGCAGCCCAACCATCCTCAAGGATGCCTCGTTTAGAGGCGAAACACGTGTTGAATTTATTTTGGATTCGCTTTGTCTGCGGAGAATATTGCTAATTGTTAGGTTCCATGACTCATGACAGACATACTCTCGACTAACAGGGAGTAAGGCCTTGTTGGCCTCTTCTATTATCGATCAATTGATTTGGTTTATAATTTTGGAGGTTGACAATTCTGAGGGTGAGCGGTGGGTCCCTCTTTATAATTGTGTAACCAGATTTGGATTGCTAACCGTTACAAAACCAAGCGTGGCTCGTTGCTTTTCCTTTCTGAACTCCGAATATATTGTTTCTCCTAGATGGTGGCAGCAAGAATCAAGGAGATCAGGGACAAGTTGGACTGAACGTTCAAAATGAACTAAATGGACAAAGCGGACAGGGTGGTCAAAGTGGAAAGGACGCTCAAAGCGGACAGAGTGGTGAACAGAGTGGTCAAGGCCAACAGGGTGGTCAAAGCGGAAAGGACGGTCAAAGCGGACAGAGTGGTGAACAGAGTAGTCAAGGCCAACAGGGTGGTCAAAGCGGAAAGGACGGTCAAAGCGAACAGGGTGATCAAGGCAAACAGGACGGTCAAAGCGAACAGGGTAGTCAAGGCAAACAGAACGGTCAAAGCGGACAGGACGGTCAAAGCGGACAGAACGGTCAAAGCGGACAGAGTGGTCAAAGCCAACAGGGTGGTCAAAACGGACAGGGTAGTCAAGGCGAACAGGGTGATCAAGGCAAACAGGACGGTCAAAGCGAACAGGGTAGTCAAGGCAAACAGAACGGTCAAAGCGGACAGGACGCTCAAAGCGGACAGAACGGCCAAATCGGACAGAACGGCCAAAGCGGACAGAACGGTCAAAGCGGACAGAACGGCCAAAGCGGACAGAACAGTCAAAGTGGAGTGAGCGGTCAAAGCGGACAGAACGGTCAAAGTGGACAGGACGGTCAAATCGAACAGGGTGTTCAAGGCGAACAGGGTGGTCAAAGCGGAAAGAAAGTTGAAATTGGACAGTACGGTCATTAGCATGTCCTCAGACAAACAAATCGGTAAGGCCGGTACCGCTTCTACTACACCACCAAGCCAACTAGGAACCTGACAAATGTGACGTCACCCGCACAAATAGGCGGTGGCGGTGTGCGGGAGGTGTGGCCGGCGGGAAGCCACAGGCGGTGGCGGGTGTGCGGGTGGGGAAACCGCATTCCATCCGGGTTCCTAGTTGGCTTGGTGGAATAATAGTAATTAGAACCGATTTTCAAGCAAATTATTGACAAACCATTATAATTTATTAGTTGGCGTATCGCGGTACCCCAAAAATGTTCAGTATGTATGTATGAATGTTCCTGGGGCATAGATTATTCAATCGTTACGCTTGAGTTTATGGAAATGACCATAGATTTATGAAAGTTTAGATACTGCTTTATTGTCACAACTCATTATTGTCACAGCACGTCAGTTTCATACATCCGTTGCAGTCAGATTACTGAAGTACGTTGACTTCGGCGTAGTAGCAGTTGCCGTTGCCGTTGCTGCACTAGTGCACAGGCTCCATATAGTTGGAACGCCCTGGCGGAAACCAAAATTAATAGATGGAAATGACGTCACTCTTGCCATTCCCATACATTTAAGCGTAACGATTTGTAGAAACTCTTGTAGATGAATTCACATATCTATTCCGATAACTTTGACACTGAGATTCTCATGGAGGTGGTAAATTCTGACTTATTGATTATCCTATTATACGACTTGACTTGAGTTGGAAACCCTTCATGAATCAAAATTTAATAATATATCATAAAATGGCTGTGGCTAAAGTAATAATACTTCTAAGATTACATTTCATGCGAAACGCAGAGTATTTTTTTTATTTAGCTACATTTAAGTTCCATTTTAATTTGCCACCGCCAATTCATAGTTTTGACACTGCACCATCTGATTTTCGTTGATCATCTCTACCAAGAGTTTATACGTTTGATAGAGTTCCTATTATTGTACATAACTGCTAATGACTAACAAGCATAAAATCTAGAGTAGAGCTATTTGATGACTGCAAAAATCGTAGTACAAAGTCAGATAAAAACGACTACGCGCTACGGTGCTACGCGCGTAGTCAGTACTGTGCTACGCCGTAGTAAAGATCGTACTACGCGCGTAGACAAGCTATGGTTCTTATTGTTTCTTACAACTTTCTTTCTCTTTACAGGCAACTGAAGAATCATAATCATATTATGAGAAAAGGCCGAACATTCCTGGGAATCCTTAATATGTCCTCAACAACTAATTTCCATGTATTATATGAAATCATCAACTCTGTAACTTTTTTCTCAGCATTTAATCGAATAAAAACTTCCTTCAATCAACTGTAATACTTTTGTTTTACTGCATAATAGGGGATTATCCTCATATCGAATAAAGTATATTTTTATACATTAACTCATTCATTGTTTGACGGTTTTAATATTGTAATGTGTAATACATTGAGGAAATCGGAAACCATGGGAGGTACAGGGGAGTTGATAAATATATCTCGAAGTTGAGATCGATCTTAAGATGCAGTTTTGAATTTTAATGTATGAAACATCTGTTAAAAACAGCGTCATAAGATCGATCTCGAGTTTAAGATGCATTTATTCTCAATTTTATGCATATTAAAGAACTTACGAAGATAAAATTAGAGATCTGTGGTTTCGCTTTAAACAATTGTTAGGAGACTCGAGGCCTAGGTGTTGGGGTCGAAATATCTACCATCGTCGACCAGAACACTCCCGTACGGCTTGCCTGATGTGAAGCAGTTACCGTAGTCTATAGATGCCTGCAATACCAAATGCATCTCTTGCACTTTGGCTACCTGAAGAGGAGTGGGACAGAGGGAGGGAAAGGGGGGGACGTTGGGCTTAATAGCTACTTTACGCCAATCTCCTGTGAGAGGGTGGAACTACTGCTTTAGAGCAAGGGATCGTCGTCAATACGGCCTGGCATTGGATAGTGGTGACCACGTACCGGAAGACGCAGCGTGGGTCCCCCAAAAGGTGGACCGACGACCTAATGAAGGTCGCGGGAAACCGCTGGATGCAAGCACAGGACCGGTCGTTGTGGAAAACCTTGGGGAGGTCTATGTCCAACAGTGGACGTCTTTTGACTGAAATAATGATGATGATGATGATTGGATAGTAAATTTGAATACAACGTGACTGCGCCACGTGTGTTAAGCATCCTTGCACATGAATAAATATTTAATTGTGTATACTTATTCGTTTTGTAAAGAATTACGTGGCGTAGACAAGGAAATTTGGCTATATAAGCACCGCGCCGGCTGCAACTAGCCACAATGTAACTGAAAACTGATATCTTTCAAAATGTTAAAATTATTCGTCATCGTCCTTGTGTCTGCACTCCTGATTTCAGAGGTAAGTTTTTGCTTATATTCGTGGTACTATCACGATATTAAACCTATATTATCCCACTGCTGGGCAAAGGTCTCCCCTAATATACTCCACAGGTCTCTATTTGAGGCCGCTTCCATCCATCCCTCCAGATAACAGTCGAGGTCATCACGCCATCTTTTTCTGAATCGACCACGACGGCGACGTCCGTTATCCGGTACCCATCCTGTGCATTTTTTGGCCCATCTGGTTTCATCCATACGGCACAGGTGGCACTATCACGATAAATTAATTAAATAATAATAATAATATAACGTCACGACTTTTATCCCCATTCGGGGGTAGTCAGAGACCAGCTTGTGGAGGTCCAACTCAAAGCCCACGTTTCACCAGATAGTCAGAACCCAACGTGGCAGGTGGTGAACCTTGTCGCCGTGTATACAGGAACTGACTATTACCTAGTCCCGAGGGATAGGTAGGTTTCCTCACTATGTTTTCCGTTTCCCTCACCGTCACAAACTGACAATTATGCACATAGATGAAAATTCATCCATTGGTGCATGCCCCACCGGGGATCGAACCTGGGAAATTCTAATTGCTAGCCCAACCTGTTCACCCCTAGGCTACAGTCGCTTTATTAATTAAATGTTGTCTTTAAATAATGTGCAGGTAAGAAATTACGAGTGTTTTTAATTTAACTCTAATTATTAACTTTTTTGTTGCAGAGTCTACAAGTCCCAGTTGGTAAGTTGTAACATACTCATTATGAACTCGAATCTTCTTCTTAACGTATGGTCAATGGCCAACCTAGTGTCAGAGTTGTTCAAGCCGCCCGAAGGCCTCTGACAAGGCTTAACGATTGCTGCCTAGATGACAACGACCGGGACCGACTTTTTACGTGCCCTCCGAAGCACGTAGACGTTCAGTTCAAATGCCACTAAATGGTCACCCATCTCTGACTGACCTTGCCGAGCGTTGCTTAACCTCCGATCGTTTACCAATCAGTGATTGCAGCTAGCTATGACCGCCTCTCGCACGCTTTGAACTCGAATGAGTATGAATACTCGAATGAGTATGTAATGTAACGTCACGACTTTTATCCCCGTTCGGGGGTAGTCAGAGGCTTGAGTGGCCATACACCACCACATTGTGGAGGTATTAACCAACTCAAAAGCCCACGTTTCACTAGATAGTCAGAACCCAACGTGACAGGTGGTGAACCGTGTCGCCGTGTATACAGGAACTGACTATTACCTAATCCCGAGGGATAGGTAGGTTTCCTCACGATGTTTTCCCTCACCGTTAGCGAACTGTAAATTATGCACATAGATGAAAAAGTAATGAGTATAGTGTGTTCAAGTGGGTCCCTTGCGACCTCACTTGACTGAGTGAAGTCAGATTTCAAATCTAGGTACGTACGGTCGCCTGCAACATATCCAAAATAAGCTGAGCTCCCTTTATTCATGACACTCGTAATCAAGAGAGCTCAGCTTATGATGGGCATATTACTATAGACCTGCAGTCGACCTACAACTACCTACAATTGATATTAGTTTCGGTCGTTTATGCTAACTAAAAAAAAAACAAATTTTTCAAATTCAATTTTTTTTATTCATGTAAGCAATAAGAAGTTAGCATAGGTAGCATTATAAATCGTAAAAAAACAGTATTTTAGCGCTACCACCGGTTCGTAATGTTGCTTCCATTGACATGAGTCGGCGAGAAACTCAATGGTTACTCTTTTCAAAAGAAAAAGAATAATTGTATACATTTTCAAACAGCAACGCTATGTGAGCAGGCAGGCATTAACACATTGTAAATAACAAATTTAAAACCAAAGACAGCCTAGAAAGCTGTGCATGTACCACTTCACTACATATTATAAAATAAAGTCCTCCGCCGCGTCTGTCTGTCTGTTCGCGATAAACTCAAAAATTGCTGCACCGATTTTCATGCTGTTTTAATCAATGGATAGAGTGGTTCTCGAGGAAGGTTTTAGTATATAATTTGTCAAGTTTTTGTATACATTGGCTAAAATATAATGATATTTGTTGGGGGTGTCGGAAAAAATAGGTCGTCTGGGAGCTTTCAACGAAAGCGCTGCCTAAACCCTTTGAAATATAACAAAATGATGTATGGTGGAATTGTGTATCTTATAATAGGTCTACAGAAAAGTCCGCAATAGCATATGTCTATCTCTTAAGGATGACATAATATATCCATTTAATACTTTAAAAAATGGGCAATTATAAAGCGGTAATTGGAAAGCTATTTACACAAATACGGTATTAATCCTTATCATTTTAAATAAGTTAGAGGCTTTAAGCATTTTATGCACATTATTTTACTCTTTTAAACTATATAATTAAAATGAATATCTTAGGAGTAATCGCAAAAAAATTGGGTTGCGGGAACGGGATCAAAATTTCATGATTACTTTTGGTCACGATAATCGACATCCACGCGGGCGAAGCCGCGGGCAACAGCTAGTTACACATATTTAAATAATGCTTGTCAATGACTACATGATTACCACAAGTTAAGAAGGTGCTAATTGCAAAGGGACGGGTAAATCTTGCAAAGGGACTGATGAGTTTAAAGTCAAAGTCAAAATATTTTAATTCTCGTAGACCAAATAAAGCCCTTATGATAGTCGACATAAAGCTTTGATCTCTTTAGCCTTTATACTAGTGAACGCAAGCGGTGTCTAGTCTTATTAGTCTCTTGGTGCTTATCTTTCCTTTTTCTTCGACAGACGTGTCAACTGTCAGTCAGGCCACTAAATCACCTCTGGAAGCCTCTGACCGCGTTCTCTCAAGTAAGTACACACTGCCTTCTTCTTGCAAAGGAACTGATGAGTTCAAAGTCAAAGTCAAAATATTTTTATTCATGTAGACCAAATAAAGCACTTATGAATAGTCGACATAAATATTTGACCTCATTAACCTTTATAATAGTGAACGCAAGCGGTGTCTTGTCTTATTTATCTTTGGGTGTTTATTTTTATATTTTTTTTACAGGCGAGGCAGTGACTGACAGTCATACTAAATCACCCTTAGAATACTCCTCTCGAAGCCTCTCACCTCATCCTTTCCAGTAAGTACAAACTGCCTTATTCTTGCAAAGGGACTGATGAGTTCAAAGTCAAAGTCAGAAAATATTTTTATTCATGCAGACCAAAACAGCAGTGGTAGCCGATTGGTTAAGCACGCGTCTTGCGGGCTTAAGGTCCTGGGTTCAAAACCTGGCTCACACCTCTGGATTTTTCGAAATCTATGTGTGAATCATAACTTTAATATGATTATCACTTGCTTACGGTGAAGGAAAACATCGTGAGGAAACCTGCATGTCTTTAGACATGTGAAATCCACCAACCCGCACTGGGCCAGCGTGGTGGATTATGGCCTGAATCCCTCTCGCGTTGAGGGGAGGCCCGTGCCCAGCAGTGGGACGTTAAAAGGGCTAAATTATTATTATTATTATGTAGACCAAATAAAGCACTTGTGAATAGTCGACATAAATACTTGACCTCTTTGGGTGCTTATTTTCCTTTTTTTGACAGGCGAGGTAGTGGCTGACAGCCAGACCACTCAAAGACCTGTCACCGTCGTTAAAGTAAGTTTACATACTGCCTTCTTCCTCCAAAAGTACTGATGAGTTCAAAGTCAAAGTCAAAATATTTTCATTCATGTAGGTTAACTTAAGCATATGAAAAGTCGTAATTTTTTTTTTTATTTAACACTGTTACGTAATGTTGCTTTATTGAGAAGAGCCGGCAAGAAACTCAATTGTTACTCTTTCCAATAAAATACTTGGGGGATTGGATAAGTATCTGGTATAGAATTAATAATAATATATGTTGTTCTCAGATCACTAACCTCTCATCAAGCGATATAGGATACAAATAAAAAAGGCTTACGACAAGCATGCTTTGTCAACTTCATAATATATGTTTCTCAAAATTTAAATTTATGTTCAATTTTGTAAATAAATTTGCATTACCATATTACTTTGTTTCATTTTACTCAATCTAATTATATAAGAATCAAAGTCCTGATTGACTGACTGACTGACTGACTGACTGACTGACTGACAGACAACGCACAGCCTAAACCGCTGATCGTAGAGACTTGAAATTTGGAGGGTGGGTTTGTCTTGATGTGTAGAGGTGTACTAAGAAAGGGTTTTTTGAAATTCAACCCCTAAGGGGGTAAAATAGGGGATGAAAGTTTGTATGGAAGTTCGTCATTTTTGAAGTTAGAATTATGAAAATTGCTGATTAGGTGTCTTTTGAAAAATAAAAAAAAATGGGTTTCAGGGTTTTTGAAAATTCAACCCCTAAGGGGGTAAAATAGGGGATAAAAGTTTGTATGGAAGTTCCGTCATTTTTGAAGTTAGAATTATTTAAATTGGTGAGTAGGTGTCTTTTCAAAAATAAATAAGAGTAATTTCAGGGTTTTTGAAAATTCAACCCCTAAGGGGGTAAAATAGGGGAATGAAAGTTTGTATGGAAGTTCGTCATTTTTGAAGTTAGAATTATGAAAATTGCTGACTTGGTGTGTTTTAATAATGAAAAAGATTAATTTTTTGGTCTTTGAAAATTCAACCCCTAAGGGGGTGAAATAGGGATAAAAGTTTGTATTGAAATTCGTCATTTTTGAAGTTATAATGATAAAAATTGTTGTTTAGGTTTCTTTTTACAAATAAAAAAGATTAATTTTAGCGTTTTGGAAAATTCATCCCCTGAGGGTGTAAAATAGGGAATGTAAGTTTGTATGGCAGTACCGATTCGGGCTAATCTCTGAAACGGCTGGATCGATACGATACGGGATCCGGGATATCCCAGACACGGGTTCCGATATCTGGGATACGGGATCTGGGATCCAGGAAACGGGATAAGGCTCCGGCAAACGGAAGCTGGGATCTGGGAAACGGGATCCAGGATTCAAAAAATGAGATCCGGGATACGAGACCCGGGAAACGAGATCCGGCGTATGAAATCAGGGCTATGGAATACGGGACTCGTGATATCCGGGATACGGGATCCGGGATCCGGAACACGGAATCTGGGATCCGGGGAACAAGATCCGGGATACGGGACCCGGGAAACAAGATCCGGGATATGAAATTAAGGATATTTGATACGGGATTCTCGATATCCGGGATACGGAATCCGGGATTTAGCAAACAGAATCTGAGAAACGGGATGCGGGGTGCGGGATATACGGGATCCGGAAAACGGGATCCGGGATACGGAATCTGGAAAACGGTATCCAGGATCCGGGCAACGAGATCCAGGATACGGGACCCGGGAAACGAGATTCGGGATATGGGTTACGAGATATGGGATCCGTGATATCCGGGATACGGGATCCGGGATTTAGCAAACAGAATCTGGGAACGGGATCCGGGATACGGGATCCGGGATCCGGAAAACGGGATTCAGGATCCGGGATCCGGAAAACGGTATCCAGGATTCGGGCAACGAGATCCAGGATCCAGGCAACGAGATCCAGGATACGGGACCGGGGTAACGAGATCCGGGATATGAAATCCGGGAAATGGGATCCGGGTTCCGATTTTTTAAATTTAAATTCTGCGCGGACGAAGTCGCGGGCAAAAGCTAGTTTAGAATATATATAAAACACATGATCCGCCCCTATGAAATTTCAGAGTTGCCCTCGATTTTTCTGGGATTCCATAACCAGATCCAGGTGGTCCCAGGACCCAGGACTCGGGAGGGTCCATTGGCACCAAGTATATCTTTTAATTAAAAAAATACTCGAATCGGCCCAGGCGTCTTACGTCTACGCAAAACACCTGCGTAGTGACGTACCTAGTCGTTCAAATACTCAGTCATTTTTTTTTTAATTGGTGGTAGAGCCAAGCTGTAGCCAATTGACTGCAGCTCATCAGGGCTGGCTTGACCGGGTTTGCACCACCCTCTCACTTAAGAAATGCGTAAATCAGCTATTACAACTGTGTTGCGGACGTACAGCCGACGACTAGCTAAATCTAGTAGAATGAATTTATAATGTAAACAATTAGTAATTATGTACTGACAAGCGCTATGGACTATGTGTTCTTGAAATAAATATGTATACCCTTGTGTGTTTCACTGCAGCGCCAAAGTAGGTATCCCTAAGGCATACAGCCCTTCACTGTCTATGGTCTCCATCATCAGACCTGTCATGGCACTTATAAACCATATGAGTGCAAAGCTCTCATCAATAGAAATGAATTAAGTCCAAACACAAGGTAGCTACTGTAAAACTTGGAGGAGTTCCCTTGACTGTCCTTCGTCTTCATGATCAGACCCCTAATGACAGTCACAACCCATCTAGGTGTAAATTTCTCATCAATACAAATTAATCAAGCCCAAACACCAGGTAATTGCTGTAAATCGTTGAGGAGTTCCCTCGACTGTATTTCGGCTCCATCATCAGATCGACTCCACACCTTCATAAAATAGTAGTGCTTTCAAATACTTAATGAAAATAATTACAAACGCACTAGTCGCCCCTACGATGTTCGAAGGTTTCCCTCGATTTCTCTGGGATGCCATCATCAGATCCTGGTTTCCTTATCATAGTACTACCCCTGAGATATCTCCTTTCCAACAAAAAAAGAATCATCACAATCGGTTCATAAACAACGAAGTTATCCGCGAACACACATAAAAAAATAAATATATATATATACGGTTGAATTGAAAAACCTCCCCCTTTTTGAAGTCGGTTTAAAAAAAAAAAAAAAAAAATTTATTCGGTCGAATTGAGAAACCTCCCCCTTTTTTGAAGTCGGTTTAACAAGATGCAAATGGACTGTATTTGCAAGAAGCTTTTATTTGATCCCTCCGTAGAGCCCCACAAAGTGCGTTTCGTACGATGAGTGAGAGAGCCGGAAGGCCAACCCCTATTGCCCTTCCCCTCCCTCCGTCCCACTCCCCTTCAGGTTGGCAACGTGGGAACAATCCCTTTGGTATTGCAAGTACTATAAGCTACGGTAACTGCTTAACATCAGGCGGGACGTACGTTTGTTTGCCACCTCAGTCCTATAAAAAATCGTAGCAAGTACGGAAATGACATTGATTTTATGACTACCGTTTAGCGCAATGGTTTGAGCGTATTCCGCTCGGTTTACTGCATCGGGTAGTCGCGGGTTCAAGTCCCGCCAGAGTCAAATTTCGGAATCGGCCTTTTCGTAGTTTTCACTGGTATGGGTGTCACTAGGATCGCCCCCAGTCCATAGCACGGGAGCCATAGTACAAGCGTTGCTTAGTTTGGGACCATAGAATTGGTGCGTAATGGCCGGCGCATAGTGAGGACGGCAGGGCATGGCATTTTAATTGTTATCAGTCGAATTTAATACTTATCCAATTGAAATAAGGTATATATTCCAATGCTCGGTGATCAACCTCGGAGCATCGCGGAGCATTTTCTCGGTGCACCCGCTGGAGCACCTTATTTCGATTGGATAAGTATTAAATTCGATTGATAAAAATTAAAATGCCCTGCCATACCGTCCTCACTGTGCGCCGGCCATAAGTCTGGCGATATTTATTTAGGCATTTAAAATTTATGGAAATAAAGTATAAGTAGGTATAGTAGGCGACAAGTCGAGATGACATTCGGGTTATGAGCTTTTTGCAGAATAAAATCCGAATCAAAATTAACAGGACCCGCAACGCAACAAAATAATTTAATTTAGTAATTTTGTGGGCGATTTTAATTGTTTATCGGGTCCTGCTAATTTTGATTCGGATTTTATTCTGCAAAAAGCTCATAACCCGAATATCATCTCGACCTGTCGCGAACTATACCTAATATACAGTAGGTATATTTAAATTTTAGTAAAATGAAACAACGTAATAATAGTTATACAAATTTATTTATAAAATTGAACATAAATTTTAAATTTTGAAAATACTTGATTATGCTTTAAAACATGGTTGCGGTTGTGGTAAGCCTTTTTTATTTGTATCCAATATCGTTGTTGATCAGTGGTGTCCTGGATCTGAGAACAAAATAAAACATTCAATATGTAATACACACACAACACAAATAAACTGTCGCCAACTGACTGCAGCTTATATATGGGCTGGCTCGACAGGGGTAGTACCACCCTCTCACAAAATATCGGCATAAATTAGCTATTACAACTGCATTTCGTAGGATGAGTGAGAGGGAAACCCAACCCCTCCCCTAGCATCCTGTGTCCCACTCTTCTTCAGGTCAGCAATGTGCGAGCGACGCCTTTGGTATTGCAAGCATCGGGTACGGTAACTGCTTAACATCAGGCGGGCCGCACGGCTAATAATATAATTATTAATTCTATACCAGATACTTATCCAATCCCCCCAAGGATTCTATTGAAAAGAGTAACCATTGAGTTTCTTGCCGGCTCTTCTCAGGCTTGTCGACTATTCATAAGTGCATTGTTTAGCCGACATGAATAAAAATATTTTGACTTTGACTTTGAACTCATCAGTTCTTTTGGAGGAATAAGGCAGTATGTACTTACTTATCACGACGAGGCGGTTAGAGGTTTGACTCGTCTGTCGAAAAAAAGGTAAGATAAGCAACCACAGACTAATAAGACAAGACGATACTTGTATTCACTATTATAACTGCTAGTAAGATTAAATATTTATGTCGAAGGTAAGATAAGCAACCACTGACTAATAAGACAAGACGATACTTGTGTTCACTATTATAACTGCTAGTAAGATGAAATATTTATGTCGAATATCCATAAGTGCATAGATTATAAAAGTTTTGCGCGTGCGCTTTAACTAGATACCGCTCTACTAAGAAAAATCATTTCCAGAAATGCGGCAACTTATTTTCGTTGCGGCCTTTCAGTTTCATACAATGGTTGCTGTCAGATGTACTGAAGTACTCAAAATTTTGCGTGGTATCAGTTGCCGCATTTTATTAGTGCGCATGCTCCATCTAGTTGGAGCGCCCTCGCGGAAACTAAAATTAATCTATGCATAAGTGCTTTATTTAACCTACATGAATAAAAATATTTTGACTTTGACTTTGAACTCATCAGTCTCTTTGTAGGTAGAAGGCAGTGCGAACTTACCGGAAAAGCCGAAGTGAGAGGCATCGAGAGGTGATTTATTGGTCTGGCTGTCAGCTGCTTCGTCTGTCGGAAAAAAAGGAAAGAACCTATAGACTAATAAGACAAGACGCCACTTGTGTTATGAATAAAAATAGTTTGACTTTGACTTTGAACTCATCAGTCCATTTGGAGGAACAAGACAGTGTGACAGTGTGTGTTTTTGTTACCTACCTTTTAATTTAATTTTACTTTAGTTTTATTTATATTAAATTTTTTTTTTACTTTGCAACTTTTCTGCTTATCGCAATAAAGTTTTTTCTTTCTTTCTTTCTTTCTTGTCGTATAGTACTTACCGGAGACGGCAACTCTAGAGGCGTCGGGAGATGTATCAACGGGCAAACGCTCATCTACCTCTGTCGAAAAAATACAGAGGTATCCACAGACTAATAGGCTAAGACGCTACATAGCGTTCACTATCGTAAGTTGAAAATGTTACGACAAATGTGTAAGCGACGGTACATAAAAGGGAAATCTGACTTCACTCAGTCTAGTGAGGTCGCAACGGACCCACTTGAACACACTATACTCATTCGAGTATACATACTCATTCGAGTATTCATACTCATTCGAGTATTCATAATCATTCGAGTATTCATACTCATTCGAGTATTCATACTCATTCGAGTATTCATACTTATTCGAGTATTCATACTCATTCGAGTATTCATACTTATTCGAGTATTCATACTCATTCGAGTATTCTTACTCATTCGAGTTCATAATGAGTATATTACTACTTACCGACTGGGGCTTGCAGACTCTGCAACAACCAAGTTAATAATTAGAGTTAAATTCAAATGCAAATTGTTTAAACACAAATTAAATTAATTTAGGGATAGTACCACCTTCTTATAAAAGATCGGTGTTAAGTAGATTATAAGCTGCGTTTCTTTCTGTAAACCAACGCCCCCCCCCCCACCACCCCTCTGTCCCACTCTTCTTCAAATAGCCACCTGTTAGCAATGCTTTTGATATAACTAGCATCTTTAGGCTGCTTAACATCAGGCGAGCCGTACGCTTGTTTGCCACCGTAGCAACATAAAATCACAACTGAGACACACTAAAGAGGAGAGCGATTGAGGAAGGGGTAGGGGAGAGGTTTGGCTTCCGGCTCACTCACTCGTACGAAACGCAGCATTAATAGCTACTTTACACCGATCTTCTGTGAGAGGGTGGTACTATTACGTCCAGCCAGCCCATATTTAAACTGAATTGGCTACAGCTTGCCTCCGCCAATGAAAATATAAATAGTTATTTAATTAATCATATAAAAAATAAAAGAAAAACTTACCTCTGAAATCAGGAGCGCAGACACAAAGACGACGACGAATAATTTGAACATTTTGAAAGATTTCCGTTTTCAGTTACACTGTGGCTAGTTGCAGCCGGCGCGTGCTTATATACCCAAATTTCCTTCTCTAGGCCACGTAATTCATTACAAAGCGAATAAGTAAACAATTAAATATTTGTTCATGTGCAGGCATTCTTAACACACGTGGCGCAGTCACGTCGTATTAAAATTTACTAATTTACACACCAAAACAATAGTTCGAAATATTCACCTTTGGGTTTAACTGTAAAGTGGGAGTAGGCATGCACAGCTTTCTAGGCTAGTTCTTATTTTTTTTTTTGTTATTTAAATACCTTATTTTGTTTTTTTTATACACTATGTGTTAATGCCTGCCTGCTCACACAGCGTTGCTGTTTAAAAATGTATAAGTACAATTATTCTTTTGAAAAGAGTAACCATTGAGTTTCTTGCCGGCTCTTCTCAATGGAAGCAACATTACGAACCGGTGGTAATGCTAAAATATTGTTTATCTTGACTATTTATAAACGCTTTATGAATAAAAAACTTTTGATTTGATTTGATTTGATTACTATCCAGTGCCGCGACAAGCGACTGTAGCCTAGGGGCGAACACGTTGGGCTCAATCAGAAGGTCCCAGGTTCGACCCCGGTGGGGCATGCACCAATGGATGAATTTTCACCTATGTGCATAATTTACAGTTCGCTAACGGTGAGGGAAAACATCGTGAGGAAACCTACCTATCCCTCGGATTAGGTAATAGTCAGTTCCTGTATACACGGCGACAAGGTTCACCACCTGTCACGTTGGGTTCTGACTATCTGGTGAAACGTGGGCTTTGAGTTGGTTAATACCTCCACAATGTGGTGGTGTATGGCCACTCAAGCCTCTGACTACCCCCCGAATGGGGATAAAAGTCGTGACGTTATATTTTATATTATCCAATGCCGCCGGGCCATTCGTATTGTCGACGATCCTTTACTCTAGAATTCCTTAGTTCTCACAGAAGATCGGCGTTAAGAAGCTATAACAGCTGCATTTCTAACGATGAGTGAGGGATCCGGAAGCCCAACGCCCCCCGCTTCTCATCCCTTTGTCCCACTCCCATTCAGCTTGGCAACTTGCAAGCGTTGCCTTTAGTATTGAGAGCAGCTATAGGCTACGGTAACTGCTTAATATCAGGCGGGCCATAAGCTTGTTTGCCACCTTGGTCACATACAAAAAAGTCTCCGGGGAGACGTTAGCTCTTTGTGCGTGCTCTATAGATGGGGAGCTGTAGAAGGGGTTTCTGGATTTGCACGAGCGCGTCAGATTAAGATAAGGGAGATAGCTTACATATTGATAAGAACCTCAAAAAATTATGAGCCCTTAATATTGGTGGGTTTGCTCAGGGGAACCAAAAAAAAAATAGACCATCTTAAAATACTCGAACTTGTCAGATTAAGATAAGGGGATTCATTACTAGCTAAGAAGTGTCAAAACTGTCAATATTGCTAATGTGATCGTCAGTCTAAGAAATGGGAGCATCTGGAAGTTACACTTTTTCACTTTTTCAGATTTTTATTTTTTTAATATAGGACTGCGGTGGCAAAAAAACGTACGGCCCGCCTGATTTTAAGCAGTTACCGTAGCCTATTTATAGATGCTTACAAAATCTGACGCGCTCGAGTATTTTTTTTTTTTTAATTTATCATGTTGGAGCATGAAAAGTATCAATATCTGACACGCTTGAGTATTTTTATGTCCTTGGTTTTAAAACAAAAAAAAAATTTTTTTTTTCTTTTATACGCTTCCCCCACCGCTGAAAGTGGAAACATCTAGAACAATGTATTCTTCCTATCATCTCATCTACCGAATCTACTAGGTTTGGACGACACTCGTGCAAATCCACGAATTGCACGCTCGCCTCCCCATCTAATACCGTCTCTCCCGCGGGCAGTGTTTTGATCATGGTGAAGTCACATAAAGGAGTCGGTCTAAGCAACCGGGCCCTATGACTCAACCAGGCCCTGACGTCATCACAGTAGGCGTGGCTTAAGTAAGTGTACTGTCGGCGTTCGTCCTGTGCACATCTCTTGCCAACGTACGCATCCCAAATATAATTCTACTCGACACTAGATGGCGATACTTTGTACCCTTATTCCATCCTGCACTTAGTGACGTCTAGTGTGAAAAAGATAAACTACGTAGTAACATCGACATAGAACGAAGCGAGTAGTTTTGCTATTGACCGGTAGATGGAAAATTAAAAGTGGGCGGCATCTAACCCCCCATCACCCGCGCAAAGTGACACGCGTTGTTTCATAATCTAATAACAACAACTCCTCTATCTATTTGCTTCGTGGTTCTATGAACTGTTTAGTTCGGTGCCACCATTACTTACTGCCATCGCACCCTTCGACGCTAGGAGAGTTTTGGCCCCCACCATGTGGAATCATCTCCCACCCGAAGTCTTTTCTTTAATCTACAACATGGGATTCTCCAAAGGGTATGTTTACAGCTAGTGTTGCGGTGCGGCGCTCGTATCCGCTCACACCTGGGACGTCTCCCAATATGACAGACGCTGGAGGTGGGAGGTTCCACACCTGCGCTGGTACGTCTGTCCCACGCACCCTGCAATGCGTAATCTGATGCCCGCTCTTCTACGGTGGATGACTTCGAAGGGACGAGGAGTTTCTTCAATTAAAACCCACTTTCACTTTGCACTTTTATTCAGGAGACTAGTTCGCTTTGATAGCACAAACTGGAATGCCGGTCCGCCAAAATCGGCCGGCTTATATACCTCGGTGCGGATCATCTATCCTTTTCTTACACATAACATTGTCTCACACCTTTTAGGCTTCCAGAAAGTTCGACCCTATTCGACGACAGTTGGTCGTTGTATCGAAATTTCTGGAACCTTCCCGAGTATTCCCGTTCATTCTATGGAATATTCTGGAAACATTCGAATGTTCTCGATTCTACTGGAACATCTTTCCAGAAAATTCGATACCTTCCAGAACATTCGATACTTTCCAGAACATTCTACATGGTTCTGGACTGCACGATTTCACAATACCAATAAATTATTATTATTACGGCTTGCAGTCCGGTTCGGTCGCCGACAGCTAGGCTATTCTGTAACGTCATACTCACTTCGCGCGTGAATTTTCTAGTGAAATGTCAAATTTCAATACAAAATTTGACATATCACCTGCAAATTGACACGTGCGAAGTGAGTTTGTCGTTACAGAATAACCTAGCTGGTATCTAAAAGGTCGGCGCCGCGACTGCTCCCTTTAAGTTGCAGATGTCCTGGGCGTCGGCTTTCACTTACCATCAGGTGGACCGACTGCCAATGTCCTCCTGTGTATCCTTGGTAATAAAAAACCGGCCAAGTGCGTGTCGGACTCGCACATAAAGGGTTCCGTACCACCGTAGAATAAAAAGTCTAAAATATCATGTTTCTTGTATGGGGACTCCCTTTATTTTTATTTTTCAAGTATCAAAAATTTCAAGTCTCTACCTATTACGGTTCGTGAGATACAGCCCGCTGACTGACGGACAGACGGACAGACAGACAGACAGACGGACAGCGTAGGCTTAGTAACAGGGCCCCGTTGCCCTTTGGGTACGGAACCCGAAAAACCAACAAAAGTTTAGTTAAATTAAACAATTAATTGTTGTAATTATGCAGATTTATTTATAAAACGAACATTTAAATTTTGACAAACATTTATTATGAAGTATACGAAACATGGTTGTAGTTGGCGAATGCCTTTTGCCATTTGTATCCTATCGTTGTTGATGAGTGGTTAGGGATCTGAGAACAAAATAAAACATTTAATAACACATACAACACAAATACAATTAATGGTGGTAGAGCCAAGCTGGAGCCAATTGACTGCAGCTCATTGGGCTGGCTCGACCAGGGTAGTACCACCCTCTCAAAGAAGATCGGCGTAAAGCAGCAATTACAACTGCATTTCGTGCTTCGCCCGCGTGGATGTCGGCTGTCGCGACTAAAAGTAATCATGAATTTTGGATCCCGTTCCCGCAACCCATCATTCGGCTTTATTAGCTAAAAACAGTACCTAGGCCAGACGGTGCGGGGGAGGGTCGGCGATGTATGCGTAGCTTAGCTCCTGAATTTTATTCTCGCGTCCGTAATTAATTTTGCGATTACTCTTAAGATATTCGTTTAAATTATATGGTGTTAAATAATGTGCATGAAATGCTTAAAGCCTCTAACGTATTTAAAAAGATAAGGATTAATACCGTATTTGTGTAAATAGCTTTCCAATTACCGCTTTATAATTGCCCATTTTTTAAAGTATTATAATGGTTATAGTAATGGTCTTATCCGTAAGAGATAGACATATGCCATCGCGGACTTTTCTGTAGACCTATATAAGATACACAATTCCACCATACATCATTTTGTTATATCTCAAAGGGTTTAGGCAGCGTTTTCGTTGAAAGCTCCCATACGGCTTATTTTTTTCCGACACCTCCAACAAATATAATTATTATATTTTAGCCAATGTATACAAAAACTTGACAAATTATATACTAAAACCTTCCTCGAGAACCACTCTATCCATTGGTGAAAACAGCATGAAAATCGGTGCAGTCGTTTTTGAGTTTATCGCGAACAGACAGACAGACAGACGCGGCGGAGGACTTTGTTTTATAATATGTAGTGATGATACATGCATAAAAATATTTTAAGTTTGACTTTGAAATCATCAGTTCTTATGAATGTAGAAAGCAATGTGTACTTACTGGAGACATCGAGAGATGATCTAGTGGTCACACTGTCATCTAAAAAAATAAAAATGAGCACTCACAGACTAATAAAACAACAACAAGGTTCACCACCTGTCACGTTGGGTTCTGACTATCTGGTAAAACGTGGGCTTTGAGTTGGTTAATACCTCCACAATGTGGCGGTGTATGGCCACTCAAGCCTCTGACTACCCCCGAACGGGGATAAAAGTCGTGAAGTTACATTTTTTAGAATAAAAATATTTAAACTTTGACTTTGAAATCATCAGTTCCTGTGTAGGTGGAAAGCAGTGTGTACTTACTGGAGGCATCGCGAGATGATTTAGTGGTCACACTGTCAGCTACGTCTGTCAAAAAAAAGGAAAGATAAGCACTCACAGACTAATAAGACGAGACGCCATTTGCGTTCATTATCATAAAGACTTAAGAGATCCAATCTTTACATCGACTATTCATAAGTGTTTTATTTAGCCTATACAGGGTGTCCCAAAACTTTGCCACATGAAGGGGAAGTACCTTAAATATTGTAGATAGAAAATTTTACTGAATGAAACTTCATTTTTATTTTAAAAACAATACGAACTGCATTCAAAGATTTTTGAAAACTCGCTTGCCACACTCGGGAATCGAACCGGCTAAAATCCGAAAAAATAACATCCTGTTCTTTTATGGCATCAATCGACAGGATCAATGATAAGAACCAAATCTCTCTAACAAACATGGTAAATTAAATGAAAGGAAAACCATGAAATCTAAACTTATAAATTCATGAATTCAAAGATAAAGTGTATCCACAAAAAATGGAGCTAATTTCGAGCAACAAATTAGTTAGTTTACCATTTTTGATTCGTTCAATTAAAATAAGTGAAGATTTTATGGTTTCCTTTCATTTTCAAAACTCGCTTGCCACACTCGGGAATCGAACCGGCTAAAATCCGAATAATAACATCCTGTACTTTTATAGCATCAATCGATAGGGTCAATCATAAGGATAAAATCTCTTTAAGAAACATAGTAAATTAAATGAAAGTAAACCCATAAAATCGTTACTTATTTTAATTTTCACTTATTGTAATTCTTATAAGTTAAGATATCACGGTTTTCCTTTCATTTAATTTCCCATGTTTGTTAGAGAGATTTGATCCTTGTGATTGATCCTATCGATTTATACTATAAAAGTACAGGGTGTTATTTTTCGTATTTTAGCCGGTTCGATTCCCGAGTATGGCAAGCTAGTTTTCAAAAATCCTTGAATGCAGTTCGTATTGTTTTTAAAATAAAAATGAAGTCTTCATTCAGTAAAATTCTCTATCTACAATATTTAAGGTACTTCCCCTCCATGTGGCAAACTTTGACTTTGAACTCATCAGTCTTTTTTCAGGAAAAAGGCAGTGTGTACTTACTGGAGACATCGAGAGGTGATTTAGTGGTCACACTGTCAGCTACGTCTGTCAAAAAAAGGAAAGATAAGCACTCACAGACTAATAAAACAAGACGCCACTTGTGTTCACTATCATAAATGCTAATAAGATCAAATCTTTACATTGACTATTCATGTGTTTTATTTAGCCTACATGAATAAAAATATTTTAACTTAAATTGAACTCATCAGGGGCACTACCACCACCTCTTATAGCAGTATTATTTTAACCTTTCAGCGACTTTTTGTGCAATGACGTACCTTATTGTCATGACAATAAGAAACGTCATTCTCTGTAAGGTTAGACTAATACTGCTATAAGAGGTGTTGGTATAGGCCCTGTTCCTTTGCAAGAAGAAGGCATTATATACTTACTGGAGACATCGAGAGATGATTTAGTGGTCACACTGTCAGCTACGTCTGTCAAAAAAAGGAAAGATAAGTACTCACAGACTAATAAGACGAGACGCCACTTCCATTTACTATCATAAAGGCTAATAAGATCAATTAATCTTTGCATCGACTGTTCATAAGTGTTTATTTGGCCTACATGATTAAAAATATTTTAACTTTGACTTTGAAATCATCAGTTCTTATGAAGGTAGAAAGCAATGTGTACTTACTGGAGACATCGAGAGATGATCTAGTGGTCACACTGTCATCTAAAAAAAATGAAAAATGAGCACTCACAGACTAATAAAACAAGACGCCACTTACGTTCACTATTATAAAGACTTATGAGATCAAATCTTCTCATCGACTGTTCATAAGTAGGTACTTTATATAACCTACATGAATGCCTTACACATTTTCAAAGACGAGAAAGAGGTATATGTATATAATTAAGTTGATGTATTATTTTCATGTTATTGTAATAAAATTTGTTTATTTATAAGTGATCATTTATGTTAGTACACCTCCGTATTATTTTTCTTTATATCCTCTCCATACAAAGGTTGTCTGGTATAGATCACTATTAATGATAAGGCCGCCCATTTCCCACTTTCGGTGTAAATTTGTATTTTTTAAATATCAATTTGTTATTTTTCTTGTAGTCGTGGAATAATAAAGAATTATCTATCTATCTGTGAATAAAAATATGTTAACTTTGACTTTGAACTCATCAGTTCCCTTGCAGGAAGAAGGCAGTGTGTACTTACTGGAGGCTTCGAGAGATGATTTAGTGGTCACACTATCATCGCGTTCTGCCGAAAAAAAAAAGCACTCATAGACTAATAAAATAAGACGCCACTTGTGTTCACTACTATAAAGGCTAATTATTAAATCAAATCTTCTCATCGACTGTTCATAAGTACTTTATTTAACGAACATGAATAAAAATATGTTAACTTTGACTTTGAACTAATCAGTCCCTTTGGAGAAAGTAGGTAGTGTGTACTTACTGGAGGCTACGAGAGGTGATTTAGTGGTCACACTGTCATCGCCTTCTGCCGAAAATAAAATAAAAATAAGCACTCATAGACTAATAAAATAAGACGCCACTTGCGTTCACTATTATAAAGGCTAATTATTAAATCAAATCTTCTCGTCGACTGTTCATAAGTACTTTATTTAACGTACATGAATAAAAATACACTTCTCATCAGAAAAATCGAAACACCTACATTCATTTATTGGATAAAAATTCGAAAATTTAAATTTGGAATTGTGGTACACCATTGTGTAGATTAAACTGCCAGCTATTATTTATTGGCGTATTTTTTTAATGATATCAATATTTTTTTTTATTTAAATGCCTGAATAGTACTTGCAGTACTAATTGATGGAATCAGGCGTAACTTTGCGGAAATCCATTGTTAAACAATTGTAGAGAGGGACCCACCACTCACCCTCGGAATTGTCAACCTCCAATATTATAAACCAAATGAACTGATCGATAATAGAAGAAGCCAACAAGACCTAACTCCCTGTCAGTCGAGAGTATGTCTGTCATGAGTCATGGACCCTACAATTAGCAATTCTCCGCAGACAAAGTGAATCCTAAATAAATTCGACACGTGTTTCGCCTCTAAACGAGGCATCCTCAGGAAGCCAATCCAGGAAGGCATCCTCTGATGTGAAGTGTACGTTAACTTTGACTTTGAACTAATCAGTCCCTTTGGAGAAAGTAGGTAGTCTGTACTTACTGGAGGCTACGAGAGGTGATTTAGTGGTCACACTGTCATCTCCGTCTGTCGAAAAAAAGGAAATATAAGCACTCACAGACTAATAAGACCAGACTATTCATAAGTGTTTTATTTAACGTACATGAATAAAAATATTTTGACTTTGACTTTGAACTCATCAGTATATTTGGAGGAACAAGACGAGACAAGACAAGACAAGACAAGAGAGTCGCCGTCTGTTGACAGACGGCGACTCTAGAGACGTCGGGAGATGAATCAACGGGCAAACTCTCATCTACCTCTGTCGAAAAAATATAAAGATAGGCATCCACAGACTAATAAGGTAAGACGCCACATACGTGCACTATCGTATGAGAATGCAATCATCGAAAATAATGTTGCTAATGTTACCAGAGACGTGCAGACGACCGTACCTAGAAGTGGAATCTGACTTCACTCAGTCAAGTGAGGTTGCGAGGAACCCACTTGAACACACTATACTCATTCAAGTATTCATACTCATTCGAGTATTCATACTCATTCGAGTTAATAATGAGTATATTACAACTTACCAACTGGGGCTTGCAGACTCTGCAACAACCAAGAGAAAGACTCATTATTTATTTACCTACAAATTATTAATTCAAAAGAATAGTAGCACCCTCTCATAAAAGATCGGCGTAAAGTAGATCAAAGGTGGCAAACAAGCACACGGCTCGCCTGATGTTAAGCACTTACCGTAGCTTATACCAAAGGTATCGCTCGCACATTACCGACCTGAAGGGGAGTGGGACAAAGGAAGGGGAAGGGGAGGGGTTGGGCTTGTGGCTCTCTTAACCATCTTACGAAACGCAGCTGTAATAGCTACATTTCGCCGATCTTTTGTGAGAGGGTCGTACTACCCCGGTCGAACCAGCCCGTATACAGGGTTATTGGTAAAACACTAACAACCTTGCAGGGGCGTATTACTGCCATAAAAAACAAAAACTTTTGTTCTATGACTTTTAACAAAACAAAAAAAAATACAAAAATCACACCCTAAAATGTATGAAACAAGAAAATATGCTCATCTACAGGATAGCCGTGGTGCGTTTAGGTACTTTAGGGCAAAGTGGAATACAACCACGTACCATGGTTTTCCTCTAGATGAGAAAATATTTATTTTTCATACATTTTAGAACATGATTTTATGTATTTTTTTTTTGTTTTGTAAAAAGTCATAGAACAAAAGTTGTTGTTTTTGATGGCAGTAATACGCCCCTGCAAGGTTGTTAGTGTTTTACCAATAACCCTGTATATGAGCTGCAGTCAATAGGCTACATCTTGGCTCTACCACCAATAAAAATATAAATCTAAATATATAAGAATCAAAGTCCTGATTGACTGACTGACTGACTGACTGACTGACAGACAACGCACAGCCTAAACCGCTAATCGTAGAGACTTGAAATTTGGAGGGTGGGTTTGTCTTGATGTGTAGAGGTGTACTAAGAAAGGGTTTTTTGAAATTCAACCCCTAAGGGGGTAAAATAGGGGATGAATGTTTGTATGGAAGTTCGTCATTTTTGAAGTTAGAATTATGAAAATTGCTGATTAGGTGTCCATTGAAAAATAAAAAAATATGGGTTTCAGGGTTTTTGAAAATTCAACCCCTAAGGGGGTAAAATAGGGGATAAAAGTTTGTATGGAAGTTCCGTCATTTTTGAAGTTAGAATTATTTAAATTGGTGATTAGGTGCCTTTTCAAAAATAAAATAGAGTAATATCAGGGTTTTTAAAAATTCAACCCCTAAGGGGGTAAAATAGGGGAATGAAAGTTTGTATGGAAGTTCGTCATTTTTGAAGTTAGAATTATGAAAATTGCTGACTAGGTGTGTTTTAATAATGAACAAGATTAATTTTATGGTCTTTGGTAATTCAACCCCTAAGGGGGTGAAATAGGGATGAAAATTTGTATTGAAATTCGTCATTTTTGAAGTTATAATGATAAAAATTGTTGTTTAGGTTTCTTTTTATTTTAGCGTTTTGGAAAATTCATCCCCTGAGGGTGTAAAATAGGGAATGAAAGTTTGTATGGCAGTACCGATTCGGGCTAATCTCTGAAACGGGTGGATCGATTTTGACGGGACTTTTACGGGCTAATACGATACGGGATCCGGGATATCCCAGATACGGGATCCGATATCCGGGATACGGGATCTGGGATCCAGGAAACGGGATAAGGCTCCGGCAAACGGAAGCTGGGATCTGGGAAACGGGATCCAGGATTCAAAAAATGAGATCCGGGATACGGGACCCGGGAAACGAGATCCGGCGTATGAAATCAGGGATATGGACCCGTGATATCCGGGATACGGGATCCGGGATCCGTGATATACGGGATCCGGATAACGGGATCCGTGATATACGAGATCCGGATAACGGGATCCAGGATACGGGATAAGGGATCCGGGATCCGATTTTTTAAAATTTAAATTTTGCGCGGACGAAGTCGCGGGCAAAAGCTAGTATATTATAAAAATACAAGAAAAAAAAACTTACCTCTGAAATCAGGAGCGCAGACACAAAGACGACGACGAATAATTTGACCATTTTGAAAGATTTACGTTTTCAGTTACACTGTGATAGTTTCAGTTATCGCTGTGCTTATATACCCAAATTTTCTTTTCCACGTAATTATTTACAAATTCAATTAAATACAATAACCAATTACTTAAATATTAGTGCATGACTTGCAATAATGTTTAAGACACATGTCGTAGTCACGTTGTATTAAAATTTACTATCCAATGCCGGGCCGTATTGTCGACGATCCTTTGCTGTAGAGTCCGTAAAACCACCCTCTCACAGCAGATCCGCGTAAAGTAGCTATTACAGCTACGTTTCGATCAGTGAGAGAACCGGAAGCCCGCCCCCCGCTTCCCCTCCCTCTATCCCTAGTACCTTCGGTTCGGCAACGTGCTAGCGATGCCTTTAGTGTTGCAAGTATCTATAGGCTACGAGTATTATTAGATATATTTCGAAAGGAGAGTCTAGTGTAGTATGGTTTTTATTTTTTTATAAAGATGCGATTTCGCGGAAAGCGGCAAACAGCAGTCGTCAGTCGGTCTCATACAAATTGTGGCGATGACATGTGCTGCGACGGCAGACGGCATAACAATTTGTATGAGACCGACTGACGTCTGCTTTATAGACTCGGCTCCGGCGAGCAGCTGTCAAGTCCATAGATGTCTGCCATTTTAATACCACCTACTTATAAATAATAATAATAATAACATAGATTAATTTTAGTTTCCGCGGCGCTCCAACTAGATGGAGCATGCGCACTAATAAAATGCGGCAACTCATAATACTCAATTTTTGAGTACTTCAGTACATCTGACAGCAACCATTGTATGAAACTGACAGGCCGCGTCGAAAATAAGTTGCCTCATTTCTGGAAATGATTTTTCTTAGTAGGGCGGTATCTAGTAAATCTATGAATAATAATAATATCCTGGGACATTTTTTACACACGACTACCTGATCCCAAACTAAGCAGAGCTTGTACAATGGAAACCAGATAACTGATAGTATTACATATCCTACTTTTTATTTATAAATACATACTTAATATACATACACACCCAGCCTCGGGACCACAGAGTAAAATTAGATATTTGTATGATACAAAACGTGGTCATTGTTTTTTCATTTTCATTTTACTATTTACCGGTAAATAGTTGAACTACTCGCTTCGTTTTATGTCGATGTTAGTACTAGACCGACCACTCGGCCGACTTGCTTAGGGCCAGTCCCCTTAGTAACTGGTCCATGCTCGGGACATACAGACATGTTCATGTTCACCATGGTTGCCTCGTGCGATATCGCGCTTAAGCGTAGCGATTTGTAGAAACGCTTGTAGAATAAGCCACTTGTCTCACTTGTTACTTTTAACCGGTGTTATGTTGAAACGCGCAATGTACAGAACTACGCTGACGTCCTTCAAATATAACACCTTTTTCTTTTCCTGTTCGGGCCACATAATTAATTACGAAGTAAATATGGACAGCCATTCAATAAATATTGAAGCATCTGGTTTGCCTGCAGTCACGTAGCTGGTATGATGGAAAAGTAAAATATTTATGGAAAACTTTTCCTTTATTCATATAATATATTCTTTTATTCTTCTAGACTTCTACATACCCACATCGACTATTGACTTGCATTGTATTTTAGTCCTAATTTTAATATCTTTGATATTATGATGCCTGCAATAAACGTTTATTGTTATTATTTAGGTTTCTAAAAATATAATAAACTAGATTTTCCCCACGACTTCCCCGCGTAGAATTTAAATTTAGAAAAATCGGATCCCGTATCTCGGATACCGTTTCCCATTTTTACCGGATCCCGGATCCCGTTTGCTGGATCCCGGAGCCCGGATATCCCGATCTCGTATCCCGGGTCCCAAAAAATATAGCCTATGTTACTCAGGGATAATGTAGCATTCTAATGGTGAAAGAATTTTTGAAATCCGCCCAGTAGTTTTTGAGTTTACTCATTACACACATACTTACATACAAAAATACAAATCTTTTCTCTGTATACTTTTAGTATAGAAGTATAGATATGACCAGACGACCACACCAATTATAGGGCACCTAACTAAGCAGCACTTGTACTATGGCATCCATACAATAGACTAGTGGCGATTCCAGTAACCCCAGACTCAGGAAAATTACGAAAACTGGTTTAAGCTTTTTGCCTATTGCGGGAATCGAACCCACACCCACCATGTAGTGAGCCCAGCGGTCTATACCCGAATCACTGTGCCAAGCGGTCTTCATTATCTTTTTAGGGTTCCGTAACCAAATGGTGCCAACGGGACCCAATTACTAAGCCTACGCTGCCCGTCTGTCAGCGGGTTATATCTCATGAGCCGTAATAGGTAGAGTTGAAATTTTGTTGAAATTTTGTTGTAATTAATCGCAGAATGTGTTTTTCTGTTAGCGCTACAACAAATACTAAAATTAAAATAAAATTTAAAAATAAAGGGGGTCCCCATACAAGAACCTTGATATTTTTGACGTTTTTATTCTACGGTGGTACGGAACCCTTTATGTGCGAGTCGGACGAGAACTTGGTCGGTTTTTATCAATGTATTTGTTACATAATATCATTGTAGAGACGAAGTACATTTCGGAAACGGTCTTTTCGTAATTTGCCCTGGGGGCTTACCATAAGCTCTTATTGCGATTCAATTATAGGAACGTTTTAATGACGTTTCTTATTGTCATGACAATAAGGTACGTCATTGCACAAAAAGTCGCTGAAACGTTAATACGTTCCTGTAATTGAATCGCAATAAGAGCTTGTGGTAAGCCCCCTGGTCTGGCTGTCAATAGGATCACCCGCAATTCATTGTATGGTAGCCATACAAGCGTTACTTTGTTTGGGACCATACAGGGCGCTGAGTTACTTAGCCATCATTGCAGAATATGATGGAAGATATTGAATTTTGGCGGAATTCTAAGTTCACTGCTTATCAATAGCAACGGCAAATTGCTAAACTGTCGTAAAGTTCGTAGTCTCCTCGCCATTGAACTGCCACCGATAGCGTTTTATCATTCTGACCGACAAATCACATAAAAGCAAGGCTATTCTACCACACAATAGCAACGTAATAGCAAGACGTTGGCTACGAGACTACATCAGACTACGGATTTTTGACGATGGTAATCGTATTTTCCCACTTATTTAGAGATGGCATTGCAATGGCATTTGAAAGGGGCCTTGGTGTGTTTGTCTGGCGATAATTATTTATTTATAGTTTCAAATCACCCTGGGCCCTAAGTCGTTTAGCCATTGTGGCGCTACTGTGGCGTTTTGCTATAGTTAGGTTGATTCTGACAGACCAATCAGAGGGTCGATCATTATAGCAGCTCAATGGCAATGTCTAAGCGACTTAGCGCCGCCATACACGCGACTGCACACGACAACTCTAGAGCTGTTGGTTGCAGTCGACAGCTCGCGACTGCAAGGCGTCAAGCAGTCGGCGGGCTGTCGCGAGCTGTCGGGTGCAGTTCGTGTATGGCGGCGCTAAGGGCTCTGTATAGATGTTGCTGATTTTTTATCTAGTATCTACGCTTTGTATGGTAATTAGTCGTTCATCGGGTGAACTATATTGGATGTGTAACAATATAGATGGGGAGCCGTAGAAGGGGTTTCTGGAATTACACGAGCGCGTCAGATTAAGATAAGGGAGATAGCTTACACATTGATAAGAATCTCAAAAAATTATGAGCCCTTAATATTGGTGGGTTCGCTCAGGGGAACCAAAAAAAAATAGACCATCTTAAAATACTCGAACTCGTCAGATTAAGATAAGTGGGATTCATTACTAGCTGAGAAGTGTCAAAAGTGTCAATTTTGCTAATTTGATCGTCAGTCTAAGAAATGGGAGCATCTGGAAGTTTCACTTTTTCACCCCCTCAGTTTATTTTTTTTTAAATATAGGACTGCGGTGGTTAAAAAGCGTACGGCCTGCCTGACTTTAAGCAGTTACCGTAGCTTATAGATGCTTACAAAATCTGGCGCGCTCAAGTAATATTTTTTTTTTTCAATTTATCATGTTGGAGCATGAAAAGTATCAATATCTGACACGCTTGAGTATTTTTATGTCATTCTTTTTATTAAAAAAAAATTAAAATTGTCATGTATACGCTTCCCCCACCGCTGAAAGTGGAAACATCTAGAACAATGTATTCTTCCTATCATGTCATCTACCGAATCTACTAGGTTTGGACGACGCTCGTGTAAATCCACGAATTGCACGCTGGCCTCCCCATCTATTAGCCTTAGAACACATTAAGAACCAAAACACACTGAGACGCCAGGCGACGTCGCCAGCCACCGTAGCCAATTAATTCGTATTGAAATGTATGACAGGTAACACACCTGGCGACGGACTGGCGACGTCGTCAGTCCGTCGCCAGCCCCCCTAGACAAGTGGCATGAACGCTAATAGTAACTTCAAAATGTATGGAAATGTTAAACGTCGCTATGTAGATCAACAACAAGTTGCTATGTAGATCACGTAACTTATATCATTTCCATACATAAAGCGTAGCGATTTGAAAGAACGCTTATAGAAGTCAGCCACTTGACTAGCCCTTCAGAAGGGCTAGACAAGTGGCTGACGTCTACAAATTCGCTACGCTTCATCTATGGAAATGACATAAGTGACGTAATCTCAAGCGAGATCTTCATAGCGACTTGTTGTTGATTTACATAGCAACGTTTGACATTTCCATACATTTTGAAGTTTATTCCATTCTATTCGATTAGCGTTCATGCCACTTGGCTAGCCCTTCAGGTGTGTTACCTGTCATAATTTCAATACAAATTGTTTGGCTACGGTGGCTGGCGACGTTGCCATGGCTACACGGTGTGTTATGGCCCTATTGATGGTAAAGCCAAGCTATAGCCAATTGACTGCAGCTGATATATGGGCTAATTCGACCGAGGAAGTACCACCCTCACACAGAACATCGGCGTAAAGTAGCTATTACAGCTGCGTTTCGTACGATGAGTGAGAGAACCGGAAGCGTAACCCCCCTTCCCCTCCCTCTGTCCCAGTCTCCTTCAGGTTGGCAACGTGCTGTTATGTTATGTACTTTCTGTATTTTATTTATTCTGTGTTTGAATGCCTGTTTCAGCAGAATCCAGTTTTATATACCGATGTACATTGCAATTTTTAGGAGTCGTTACCATCAATCCATCATGGTATGTAGGGTGTGCAGTGAAAATAAATGTATTTGTAGCAGTACAGTGTTTTAGTTGAAAGACTCCACGAGCCGCCGTCCTAACAAATTGGTGTCAGAAGTGGGATCCCAGGAAAAATCGCTGAGTACTGGGATTCTAGTCTAGGTGTTAGGCGCGTCGCGAAAACTTCCCGCCTGGCACCATTTTTGGCTCTGTGGTTATAAGGTCTTTAAGTGCACCACGAGTAAGCCTTGGGTAAATACGCCTAAGCCCGTGCCGCTGCCTTGTGGTCGACGGTAAGCCTCCGCTCCTGAGCGTGAGCCCGCGTCACCAACTGAAGCAGTCCTGTTACACCGTGGTCAACGGTAAGCCTCCACTTTCGAGTGCGAGCCCGCATCACCAGCTGAAGCAGTACACCGTGGTCGACGGTAAGCCTCTACTTTCGAGTATGAGCCCGCATCACCAGCTGAAGCCTGATACACCGTAGTCGACAATAAGCCTCCACTTTTGAGTGTGAGCCCGCATCACAGTTTCCTACACAACCCGTTCCAGAATTCTATCATCACACGGTTTAGTTGGCCCTCACCCTCAACATCAGCACATTCCATGCAACGCGTCTTCGGGGTATCGCCGCAATACGACTCTTTGGGTCGCCGGACACACGACACCACCGTTTGACGTCATCGCTGCGCTGCATCATCGTGTCGCTAAGCGCCACGTTTTTCCACGTTTTTGGAAAGCCTTGTCCAAGGTGCTGTCTTCATTTTGTGAGTTTCTTATTCCAATTTCCAAAAATCAAAGTCTCAAGTGTCAAGTGAAAGTGATTTTTCTCGTTATTATTTTTACATTTTTAGAGACATTTTCTTATTTTTTACTGAATTTTATACATATTTTATTTTTACAATTTTATCTTGATTGTTTTTATATTTTTGATCTATTGATCTGTACTGTATTTATAAATACCAAAATGTCCGATAAGGTTACGCTTTCTGTTTTAATAAAATTTATTAAACCCTACAATGGGAATCATGAATCTTTGCCAGCGTTTTTAACTGATTGCGAAAATGCGATCTCGTTAGCAAGTACAGACCAACATAATTTTATGTGTAAATATATTATATCACAACTTGAAGGAAAAGCACGATTAGCGTGTTGCTTAAAAATATTTAAAGATTGGCCTGAAATTAAACAATTCCTTAAATCAACTTTTGGGGAGAAAAAACACTCCACCCATCTTTTAGTAGATCTTCAGAATTGTAAGCAATTGCCTTCAGAGGATGTGACACAATATTCTTTACGAATTGAATCATGTCTTACGCGACTTCTATCCGACATCCATTCCAGCTGTGAAGTACAAGGAGAACTATTAGGTAGGTTAGCCGCAATGGAAGATCTGGCCTTAAACACATTCATGTTAGGCATGAATTCTAACTTTTCACATATAGTGCGCTGTAGAAATCCTAAAAGTTTATCTGAAGCTATCACTCGCGCGGTTGAAGAAGAAAAATTATACAATCTTTCTAGACTATCTACTCGTTTATCTAAACAATGTACCATATGTAATCAAAGTGGTCATTATGCTTCCGATTGTTTTAAAAATAATTCGAAACAATCAAATTTTTATAAACCTTATGACGTAAATTTAAATTCTACATTACAAACTAACAATTATCAAACTAATTCTAATTTTAAAGATAATCATCAGTCTAATAAATCTTGTGCATATTGCAAAAATCGTGGTCATTTAATAAGCGAGTGTCGCAAATTTAAGTTTAAAAACAACAACGCGCATTCCGCTCCACGTAATTCTACACTATCCAGTGCACATTCACCGAATTCAACTAATCCGAACGAATATCTTTCTAATGTGCATTTCGTTAACTCGTGTATTGATAGTAATAATTTGGATAGTTTAAACTAAAATCGGTTTCGGGTTCGTGTCTACCGGAACCTTCTAATTATTTAAATGACACGAAATATTCTACTTTTAGTAAGCCTCGTGTCTCTGAATTATTTAATGCACGGATGGATAATAATAATTATCAACGCATTGAGGTAAAACCTCAATCTTCTGAGCTTCTACTTAGGCGTCAAGGTCATTGTCCCTGCTGTCAATTTTATAAATCTTCGCCTTATTCCAATTTTAAAGCGAAAAAGTCGCTTCATGCTCAGTCTTCTAAGTCTAAAGGACTTTCTAACGGTGTTTCTAAGTTATTTTCTGCACCGATTACTTCAAACATATCAGAGATTTCTAATTTAAAAATTAAATCAAATGTCTCTGATTCTATTCCCTCATCTCGTAAACCGAGTTCTATTTCTAGGGAATCCACACATGAGGAAGTTAATACTTTAACTAATATTACTCTCCCTCATGTTTATGTAAAATCTAATACTAATTCAGTTGCTCTATCTCGCAACTTAGTTAATACTGTCATTGATTCTAATTTAAATAATGAGTCATATGAACAATATTCTAAAACTAGACCTACTAGGTCTATTTCTAATGATACAAAAATCGAAGAGCATAATCAAGGTTTACATTTAGCTAAGCAAAAATTAATTGCCTGTCCAGTTTCTCTGGATTTTGATTGCTCTATGCCACACAGCAAACAGCTGTTGGCATCGGTAAACAATGCTGCCGAGTTCTTATCGGGCGAGCGTGAACCTGATACCGTACAGTCGGTTGATTTTAAAGACAAAACTCTTTATTTCTTATACACTAAGGTCCATCATTATGACAAAACGTCGTATAAAGCTATTTATAACTTACTAATTAAACTAAGAGATTTAAGACGATACAAGAAAAAAATGTATTTTAGTTTCGGGGTGTGGCTAGCGTCGCGTGAGCTGCCGAAGGATATATCCCTCTCGCTTAGCTAGGACAGAACAGCTATGGAGTAGACTATAGTATAGTTATTTTTTGAAGGAACAATATTGTTTAATTCGTACAATTAAAATAATATGTCCCAGTGCACCTTTTAAAATAGATGAAATGGATGAAAATATTCAAATATATTTTTTTCGTTTTATATGGGATTTTTATGTCGAGTGTATTTGAAAAAAATAATTTAATTTCTATGTTGTTTTTATTGCTGAAGACAAAGTAAGTCAAAAGAAGACAAACGATACCTACAATATGCTGATAGATACGTATAACAATATTTCGATCGTATAATAGCCTATAACCAGCGGACGATCCAGACGCGTCCAACGATATCTCATTAGTCAAATTATTATGATAAAAATAGTTTGGACGTTATACGGGAGCAGATGAACATACATACATATCGGTCAAAATCATAACCCTCCGCCCACCGTAGTCGGGTAAAAATGTACATACTCTGTGTCAGTGACTGACTGCCGGATATGAGTATCTTTTTCATGTTTCGTAGGCAAAGGAATACTTTGGTACTTAACTTCGATGCCGATCATGAAGTCATCAGCGGTGTCATAATATTTATTTTTACCATATTTAATTTATTTTTTAATTTAATTTTCAGTTTTTATTAATTTTATTGATTTAACCATGCATTTATTTATTGTTTATCTTTTTATCTTTTTATCTTTATTTTTTTATCTATCAAAATCACCCTTAGACTGGTTACCGCCACAGGTGACAAGAGGGCTGGCTCTTTCCTTGCTCAAAAAATTCGCTTGACAACAGGAACAGCTTGAATACAGGGAGGACATGCAGCCAGTATCCCACGCGGACGGTATTTGTTTAATTAGGGGTAGGTTTTTATTTTATTGTATTTTATTTTAATTTATGTTATATTATATTGTATTTTAATGATAAAACATGAAAAATAAAAAAAAAATTTTTATTTATTTTTAATTTAATTTTACTTTTATTTATTGTTTTATATTTATTGTGAAATTATAATAATTTTAATAATCAATATTGGACTATGTCTGAAACAAATACATTGAATTGAATAATTTAAATACAAAAATTATCACATTAACTCGTTAAATCACGGTTTACACCCGCTAGAACGAAAAAGATCCTAACATGGTAGGTAGGACCTGAGGGTTGGCCAGTTAATTACTTAAAATACACTATATTTATTTCAAGAAAACATTCATAAGATCTGAAGGCGGTTCGACTCGCACATAAAGGGTTCCGTACCACCGTAGAATAAACACATCAAAAATATCAAGTTTGAGACTTGATATTTATTTTTAAATGTTATTATATTTTTAGTATTTGTTCTGCACCGGCAACAGAAATACACATTCAGTGAAAATTTCAACTCTCTACCTGTTACGGTTCGTGAGATACAGCCCGCGCTGACAGACGGACAGACAGACAGACGGACAGCGTAGGCCTAGTAATAGGGTCCCGTTAGCACCCTTTGGAACCCTAAAAAGTAGCCTATGTTCTCCGCCAAGACCCAGTCTATCTCCATACCAAAATTCATCAACATTGGTTCAGCGGTTTAGCCGTGAAAAGGTAACAGACAGAGTTACTTTCGTTTATAATATAATAGATTGAATAGGACGGACAAACATTTTCCTATCCATATCTGTAATGTTATTTTTTACGATAATTTATTGATGTATGATATATTTATTACTTGCCCATCCATACCTACAACAAACGCAATAAAGCGACTCCATTGTTTTGACAAGCAATGTATTCCCACTGTCGGCCCAAGACCATGCTGCAAGTATATAACAGTAAGCGAAATAGGGAGTTTTTACAGAAATGACACGAATAACTATGAAATGACAAGAGATGACACAAAATGACAAGAGATGACACAAAATGACAAGAGATGAAAAGAAATTACACAAGACAAGGAAAAGCAAACGAAAATCACGCTGCAGTGCAGGTCGTAGGTTCGATTCCTGCCCAGGACATGCATTTGTGTGCATGAACATGTCCGCATGTCCCGAGTCTAGGTGTAATTAAGTGTATATTTAGTTTGTATTTACAAACAATAGTATATGTAGTAATATCAGTTATCTGGTTTCCATAGTACAAGCTCTGCTTAGTTTGGGATCAGGTAGTCATGTGTAAAAGAATTTCCAAGGATATTTATTTATTTATCATAGGCGTCGGCGGACTGTAAATACTGTACTGTACCTGTAATGTGGCACGACCGTAATATTTTTTCGTAATATCTTTTAAAAAATCCTTCACAGGTCCGACGTCGAACAAGTCCGAGCGGACACTGACAATACAAAGTTAGAGAGAGACATGGTTAGTTCAAGTACTTAAAATGTGAGATGGCGATATTGTGCGCGCGCTCGGAAATAAACAACGTAAGCGCCAAACCACATTTACTTGAATTAAAAAAAAACTACTTCATGAATTAAAATATGGTTGAAGGGTAGTTTAGATATCATTATTTGCTATGTTTTAGAAATAATTTCGTGATCTAAATCGTAAAAACATCGTGGTAGCAAGGAAAATTGTAAATAATTAGAGCTCATTTCATAAATTTTTTTTATCGAGAAAATTTCATCAAATCGTGTTTTGGATTTAAAGATACTCAAGATAATATAGTCAAAAATCATACATCTAAATATAAGATTCCTAGTCCACATACTTACTTAAAGAAAAAGTAGAATAGAAAATCAACCAAATTTCGAACCCTCCTCTTAATTATATCTAAATACAAAAACGCTAATGAATTAGCTATTTCTGATTTTTCTGAACCTTTTACTAAATTCGACTATGTCAAAATTGTTAATATGATTTCATTTATCTTTCATGGCACTAATATTAAAATTCATATTTATAAAAACCAAATAGTTCCTATTTCCTCAGAATTTCCTAAAATTCTTAAGGAAGGAGATTTAGTTAATTTAAAATACCATCATAGGTTGCAGAAATCTCTGTCCCCGATTCGGAAAGGACCCTTTAAAATAATTAAGTTACATGGTAAAAATAAAGTCATTCTTCTCATTAATAGAAAACACATTAAATATAAATTCAATGAAATTAAGCCTGCGTAAATTATTACTTAAAGTTTTATTGACCTTACTATGTTTATTTACTGATTTTAAAATCAATTTTATTTTATTAAAACCTTGTTATTCTAAATAAGTTTTACCAAGTATTGTTCCTTTATTTTATAATTAATTCTTTGATTTTTACTTTAAAAACAAAGTTTTGTAATAATTGTTATGTCAGTTATGTTTTGTAAGTTTTAAAACGTTTTGTAAAAGTCCATCTTATTGCATACCAAATAAATTATTTGTACTACCATTTTCTTTACTGATAGGAAAAATCTATCTCTTTGTTTTCAATATGAACTTTGTTCTTCTATATACATTTTACTAATCATTATTTCTTAATTTTTACTTTATGTAAGATTTTTCAATGTTTTGTAAACGTTTTGTGAAAGAGCATCTTGTTGCATTTCAACTTTTAATAAACGGTTTACTTATAATTATTTTCCTTCAACACTTCAAATGCTATTCATTTGTATTCCCGTGCTATGCGACAAGACGTCACTTGATTTACTATTATTTTTTGATTTAAAAATAAAATCAATATCTCATTTTTATTGGACTCAATTTCTTATATTTTTATGAAAATTTATTAGTTAAACTTTTTATAATTTTACTTTTTATGTATATCACTGCTGTAATTCTACATTTTATTATTGACTTATCATTGTTGTACCAAATTATTTCCTATAATTATTGTAATAATAATTCTTCTAAATTATATTAATGTTAACACTGCTTTTGTTTCTCCAACAATTTTTTAATGCCTCTCGTTTTAGTCTGCGCTTTTCTTTAAAGGTAAAAGCTTCGTCATAAAGGGGGAGCTGTTATGTTATGTACTTTCTGTATTTTATTTATTCTGTGTTTGAATGCCTGTGTCAGCAGAATCCAGTTTTATATACCGATGTACATTGCAATTTTTAGGAGTCAACTTCATACTTTTAAACCGTTACCATCAATCCATCATGGTATGTAGGGTGTGCAGTGAAAATAAATGTATTTGTAGCAGTACAGTGTTTTAGTTGAAAGACCCCACGAGCCGCCGTCCTAACAGTGCGAGCGATGCATTCGGTATTGCGAACATCTATAGGCTACGATAACTGCTTATATTTTACGCAGACGCTAGCGACTAGCGAGCGTAAAGCACGCGTATAACTCGTGGTAGAGTTCTGAAAGTGTAAAAGGAGAGAAACAGGTTTTTGAGACAAAATAAAATAATATAAAATATTGTTTTAATCCATATTTATTACATATTTTAAATCAAAATTGGTTGTAAAAGATAGAAAAAAATACATAAAATCACATAGAAATAAGTAATTTAACAAAAAAATGCAAATTGAAAAATAAACTTATTGCTTTCTGTGCTTTTCTGTAAAAAGAAAATAATAAATTAAGTGGGTGACTCTTCCAACTAGCCAAGTATTTTTAATTAGATAGATAAAATCAAAGGTCAGATGGAAAGAAACGGGTGTAGTTTTCCCCGTACTCATTGATTCTTATCAATAAGTACGGGGAGAACTACTAATTTTCGTCTACCTACTACTAACTAGTAGGATACAAAGAAATCAAAAGATATTTTTGTGGTAGAAATCATCTTTAAATCATCTTTCATTCGTAAAATATCGAGCACTATTAAAAATGCCTTAGGGTCACCTCAGACTCGCTATTTTTTGCATAGGCGATGGGCGATTTACTCGGTTTTAGCATCGGAGCAGTCGCTGCGTCCGACCGCAGAGAGTCGCTAAAACGCGATGCAGTCGCAAAATCGCCGATCGCCGTTGCAAAAAGTAACAAGTCTCAGTGGCCCTTACATATGGACAGCATGGATAGCCAATTGGTGCACGCGTCTTACGGGCTTAAAGGTCCTGGGTTCAAACCCTAGCTCGCACCTTTGTCATAACATTAATATGATTATCACTTGCTTACGGTGAAGGTCAAATATCGTTAGGAAACCTGCATGTCTTAGAACATCTATAAAGTCTTCGAAATACACGTAAAATGTACCAATCCCGCACTGTGCCAGCGAGGTGGATTATGGCCTGATTCCCCCACGCATTGGAAGGAGGCCCGTCCCTAGGAGTGGGACGTTAAAAGGCCTAATATTATTATATTATTCCAGGTTATCTTCATACAAACGCACCGCGCGCGGCTTGTATGTGTGCGCCATGCGTATCTATGCGTCTCGCACGCACACTCAAACATCACGTGCATTCTTACGCACTGCGAACCGGGTCGAGATTTTGTTTGAGTGTGCGTGCGCGACGCATAGATACGCATGGTGCACACATACAAGCCGCGCGCGGTGCGTTGTATAAAGATAACCTACTACCCATCTTTCTACTATGGTATAAAAGATGTATCTAGATAAATTTTGATTTCTTACCGTTGCTGTTTGACTAGTTGAAACCTAGAACCTTTCCGCCAGACTTTCTACGGTCTGTAACAATATAGAATATAATATTTATACAGGGTGGTGACGACATTACGACAATAAATTAAAATTTGATCCCTACTAATCAATAGCTACGTCCAGAAGTGTCACATGCCGCGCGAGGAAAATTTTCCTCGCCAAGTTTGACTTGCCTCACGTGAGGCAAATGCGCGCCCTGCCTCACCTGAGCACTCACATTTGCCTCGCCTAGTTTGGCAGTCGTGCGACAGAACGATGTCAAACGTGTCAAACTGATTGATCGGGTATACCTTTCCCTGTCTAGAGTGTCAGTTGCCTCGTCATTTGCCTCGCGCGGCATGCGACTGAGGCAAACGTCGTGCTTCGCGAGGCATGTGGGTGAGCAGCCTCGCGCGGCATGTGCATGTTGTAGATACGTCTAATGGCGGCGTCTTCATCAGGCGCATGCCTCGCGCGAGCACTCACTTTTGACGTCGGAACGCATAGACGTAATGTCATAATATGAGTGCTCGGGTGAGGCATGCGCGCCATATGCACACCACAATAATTTAAAATTATCAAACTTTTACATCATAGTTCATAATTTCAAATTTTAACAATTTTCAACGAAACACAACATCCTTTATACATACAGCCGAAGATCCCCTCCATTTTGAAGTCAGTGCCCTAGAGGACCCGCTACAGAGTCGTCTTATGTGATAAATAGCTAGGTTTGTCGATAATTTACAAGAAAACCACTAAAGCAATAACAAAAACAAAAAAGCTTACCAATCTTATCTGAAAATGCAATGGAAATAGATTAAAAATATGTATTTATTATTTAACTACTTACAACAAACAGGCAACGATATACAAATCAAAATAATATACCCCCACCCCCAAGGTTTGCCACAATGACCGGTCTTGCGCTACCCGCATCCAGCGGATTCCCGCGACCTTCACCAGGTCGTCGGTCCACCTTGTGGGAGGCCTACCCACGCTACACTTTCCGGCGCGCGGCCGCCACTCGAGAACTTTTCGGCCCCATCGGCCATCCGTTCTACGAGCAATGTGCCTTGCCCACTGCCACTTAAGTTTGGCAATCCTACGGACTATTTCAGTTACACAACACACATACACACATCTTGTTGTGTACATTACACGGCGACAAGGTTCACCATCTGTCACGTTGGGTTCTGACTATCCGGTGAAACGTGGGCTTTGAGTTGGTTAATACCTCCACAATGTGGTGGTGTATGGCCACTCAAGCCTCTGACTACCCCCGAATGGGGATAAAAAAGTCGTGACGTTACATATGTCAGTACATTGGTCCTTCTGCGTAGGTATCTCCTTCATTTCTGAGTTGATCTCGCAAAAAAAGCGTGTTATAGGCAAAATGGCTAAGTTTACTAATGAATAAAATTGATTTTTTTTTTTTTTTTTAATTCTAATAAAATCTCTTACTTACATCCCACTACTTGGCCCGTTATTCTATCGACAATTTCTGCAAAATGTACATAAAATTTAAATCCCTACTTCCTTATTTAATGAAAATGGTAAATTGTGTTTGTAGAGTTTAACTTCTCATCGCCCAAAAAACTCCCAGAAACTTTCTGAAGCTAACATGAAATTGGTATGTATTTATAGCCCGCTGTAGCTCAGAGGGCTCAAGTGGCAAACGTTCCATATAGTACGGGATACGATTAAGGACGACCTTCACCCATTGACTTACCGGGGCAACCCTATATTTTATCAAATAAAATATGTTTTTGAACATATACCAATAGGGTTGGCGTAAAAAATATTGCTATGATTAATTAAAATTATAAAAACCATTTTTTTTTGCAATTTTACCGACTTACTTGCCAAATGAAAATTATATTAAAATGAAGGCAATTTTATTGCAAATACAGGGGGCCTACCACAAGCTCTTATTGCGATTCAATTATAGGAACTTTTTAACGACGTTTTAATGACGTTTCTTATTGTCATGACAATAAGGTACGTCATTGCATAAAAAGTCGCTGAAACGTTAATACGTTCCTGTAATTGAATCGCAATATGAGCTTGTGGTAAGCCCCCTGTGTATAGTGTTGCTTGCGAAAATCTAGTCAAGAATACAGTAGCCGGGCTTTGAAATTAAAAATTTGTAATTGAAAAATTGATTGACAGAGAAGCATTGCGCATTCGAGTACTATTTCATGCGATAGAGGAGGATGCAGTACAACAGCTGCGCGCGACGAAGCCGTGCTTGCTTGTAGCTTTTTGCATTTATTTTTTATTTTTTACCCGACTACGGCGGAGGGTTATGATTTTGACCGGTATGTATGTATGTATGTATGTATGTATGTATGTATGTATGTATGTATGTGCATCTGTTCCCACCTAACTTCCAAACTACTTGTCGTAATTTGACAAATGAGGTAACGTTAGAAGCGGCTTAATGGCGCGCTGGTTATAGGCTATGTGACGTCACATGAAATTGCATATGGCGCCCTCTAGAGGACATAATGTCATGAACTAAAAAAAAAACATTTTTTATTAAAACCGTGTGGGGTATCAAATGAAAGAGCTTGATGAGCACATTTCAAAAATATATATATTGTTACCTATAACTCCAAAATAATTAAATAAAAAGTAAGTTTAAAAACTAAAACCCGACTACTGATAAATCGCGCTCTAAAAAGTATGAAACAAGAAAATATTCTCATCTAGAGGATAGCCGTGGTCCGTGTTCATATGCCATTTGGCCCTAAAGGACCTACACGGACCACGGCTATCCCCTAGATGAGAATATTTTCTTGTTTCATACTTTTTAGAGCGCGATTTATCAGTAGTCGGGTTTTAGTTTTTATTTATCCTTGACCATATTATTTATGGCAACCCTATTGGTATATGTTCAGACACATATTTTATTTGATAATATCCAGGGTTGATCCGGTAAGTCGATCGGTGAAGGTCGCTCTTCAGTGTATCTTAGACCAATATCTATTCTATGTCGAAAAACGCTTACGCCCTAAGCTTGGGATACACGACGACACTTGAAACTAATTGCGTGTGTAGGTACACCACCGCGACACCTTCTAACAGTTCTTATAACAGTGTCGCAACACTGAGATACACTGAGTGTCGTGTGTCGAGTGTCGCCGTGTATACCGAGCATTAGCGATATCGATAACAATTTTGTGGACAAGCGTACAAGGACTAGTCGAACGCTCAGTCTATTCCATTATACGCTAAACATCGGATATACTTTATGGTTTCGTTTGTAAATGTCACTTTAACATTGTGAAGTGCGCTCTCAGATCAAATAAAAAAGACAAGATAGAACTTTTCAAACAACGAAGTGAAGCCGGTCAAAACTACACCTACACCTACACCACCGTCTACATACACAATTACACGCACACACGTACAACGAAACTACGCCTTGCCTTGTCAATAAAGATATAATTTAAAAGTACAAATGCCGATTTTTTTGTGAAAGAGTGTAAAAACCAAGAGATAAAAAGCAGGTTGGAATCACATTTCATACGTTAGTAAACTTGGAAACCAATATTTTCAATAAATCAAAATAAAATTGAAGTTATGCACACGCACTACATATTTATAAAACCAGCCTCACTTCGTTGATCTTGTCTTTTTTATTTGATCTGAGTAAAATTGTAAAGAAATACTTTGTAAGAAATACTTAGTTATGTTTTACTAGATATTAATAATAATTTTAATGTAATGTTCAATACCTAATTACACAAACTCAATCACAATACTTTCACGTTCAGCTGATCAAAGATCAGCTATTTTCTAGCGTTATCTACAAGTTGTTGTCGCACGCTAGCAGGTGAATACTACTAGCTTTTCCCCGCGACTTCTTCCGCTCCACCGGAGCCCGTATCCCAGATCCCAGATCCCGGATCGCGGATTTCAAATCCCGCAGCCCGGATCCCCGATCCCGCATCGTATTTGCCAGTAAAAGACCCGTCAAAATCGGTCCGGCCGTTTCGGAGATTAGCCGGAATCGGTACCGCCATACCAACATTTACCCCCTATTTTACCCCGAGGTTAAATTTTCAAAAACGCTGAAGATAATATTTTTTTATTTATAAAAAGAAACCTAAACACGAATTTTCATGATCCTAACTTAAAAAAATTACGAACTTCCATACAAACTTTCATCCCCTATTTAACGCCCTCAGAAAATTCAACCCAATTTCAAAAAATCCTTTCTTACCGCGGCTACAGACTCTCTAGGAGGCATGAGGAGGCGACGCGAGCACGAGAGTGTAGATTGCGCGCTCGCCTCCTCTTGTATGTCTCGCCTCGCCTCCGGCGTGCTCCGCTCCGTGTCGGTTTTTTTGACCGGAGTCAAAGGACGCGTGGCGGGAGGCGGGCGAACCAAGTGTTGGGAAAATTAAATTTCAGAACAATTAAAAATTTACAATTAATAATTGTTCATTTTTGGAAGTCACAATTAGTTAATTGTAATTGTGACTTCCAGAATTTCCAATTTCCAATTAATTAATTGTAATAATGACTTCCAGAATTCCCAATTAACAATTAATTAATTGTATTTTTACAATTAACAATTAATTAATTGCATTTTTTACAATTAATAATTAAATAATTGTATTTTTTACAATTAACAATTAATTAATTATATTTTTTTACAATCAACAATTAATTTATTTTATTTTTTACAATTAAAATTTTATTATTTGTATTTTTTACAATTAAAAATTAATTAATTGTATTTTTTACAATTAACAATTAATTAATTGTATTTTTTACAATTAACAATTAATTAATTGTATTTTTTACAATTACATTTTTATTAATTGTATTTTTACAATTAAAAATTAATTAATTGTATTTTTTACAATTAACAATTAATTAATTGTAATTCTCCCAATTAACAATTTTTATTTACGTGGAGGGGGGGATTTGGGATTCTGGCTCTATATACCTACCTTCCTAAACACGCATTCACCGAAGTAGTATCTAATTCTATATGCCTATTTATCTATACATGCATCCACCTAAATAGATATCTGTGTACATGTACCTATTGTACGAGGCTAATAATTGTTAGTTGTAATAGATTTTTTCGCAGTTAAAAAAAATAATTGCAATTGATTTTAATTGAACCTCACAATTAATGTACTTTAATCTAAATAAATTAATTGCAGAGTGCAACAATTACGATTAAAAGTTTAATTGATTGAAAATTTAATTAATAATTAGTGCCCAACTCTGTCACTGAATAAAACGAGAGTGTGGATGGGTAGCACTCCTGTAGCCTCCGAGTGGCGCGTCTCGCGCGAGGCCCTCCACAAGGCGTGCTCGCGAGAGTGTATTGGCCCCATTATAGTAGCGGCTATGATGGCCGGTGTGACATGTGGGAGGGGGAAAGGATGAACCTTATTATAACGGAATAAGATTCATTTTCGCATTCATTTTTTGACATTCTTATTTTTTTAAACGGCCAGTCTTATTCCGTTACAATAAGGTTCATTTTCTTCCCCCCCACATGCCAAACCGGCAAACTCCAAAATGCATGGTATTGGCAAAATGGCAACGTTTGCCAAAGGATTGTAAATAAAACTATACTGAAACTTACCGATCACGCCGGGACTCTTCAGTCTGTCGAAAGTGTCTGAAAATATATATAAATGGCGGCGTCTTCATCAAGCGCATGCCTCGCGCGAGCACTCACTTTTGACGTCGGAACGCATAGACGTAATGTCATAATATGAGTGCTCGGGTGAGGCAGGCGCGCCATATGGACACATCTAATTAACTTCCTTACTGGTGGCGTCATCATCAGGCGCATGCCTCGCGCGAGCACTCAGTTTTGACGTCGGAACGCATAGACGTAATGTCATAATATGAGTGCTCGGGTGAGGCATGCGCGCCATATGGACACATCTATTAATATTGCCAATGGTAACTTGCGTTTGTAAAGTTTGACTTCTCAACGCCCAAAAACGACAAAAATTACCCTCTAAAACATTTTTCAGGTTGGCACTCATCTATCAACTCGGCACCCGACCACCGCCTCGTCGTCGGTCGGCGTAGCCGGCGCAAATTTAATTACTTTAATTTTTGTAAATGTAAATGTAACGTCACGACTTTTATCCCCATTCGGGGGTAGTCAGAGGCATGAGTGGCCATACACCACTTGTGGAAGTATTAACCAACTCAAAGCCCACGTTTCACCAGATAATCAGAACCCAACGTGACAGGTGGAGGTGTGAATTTTTATTAATCGAATTCAATACTTAATAATAGTACTAGTCAGTTCCTGTATACACGGCGACAAGGTTCACCACCTGTCACGTTGGGTTCTGACTATCTGGTGAAACGTGGGCTTTGAGTTGGTTAATACCTCCACAATGTGGTGGTGTATGGCCACTCAAGCCTCTGACTACCCCCGAATGGGGATACAAGTCGTGACGTTATAACCTATAAGTATTGAAAAAATCAATCAATGTAACGTCACGACTTTTTTACCCCCATTCGGGGGTAGTCAGAGGCTTGAGTGGCCATACAGGCTAACTAGGCTACAGTCGCTATTATTATTATTTTTTCAATACTTATCCAATTGAAATAAGATATATATATTTCAATTGGATAAGTACTGAACTTGGTTATAAACAAAAAAATTGTCAAACGATTTTTGGTTAAACGGCAGTGAACCGCGTTTTTAACTTACCAGCTGAAACTTGTAGAATCTGTACAAAAAAAATACGATTAAAACATAAAGTAAGTACCTATTTAAGATGGAAATTATCATAATTATTATCCCACTCCTGGGCACGGGCCTCCCCTCAATACGAGGGGGATTCATGCCCAAGAGATGGACGTTTAAAAAAAAAAAAAAAGTACCTATTTTAAATACTTAAAAACACAAAATACATAAAGTCGATTAAAATAACGGAGTGGGACGTTAAAAGGGCTAAAATTATTTTATTTCTTTATAACAAAAAACTTACCTCTGAAATGAGGAGTGTGGCAACACACACGAACACGAACAGTTTGAACATTTTTAAGTGTTTTTGAAACTTTTATTTTCAAAATGTGCCGATGGGCAGGAGCTGCTGAGTGACTATCAGCTGCCGACTCCGCTCTTATATACCATTTTTTCAGTACCTAACTGAATTAATTTCTTCAGGTGAATGGTATTGACAAAATAACAATTTTGCTGTGACATTTGAGTCTTACCACTGTATAAATATTGTCTGTCATTGGCCCTTAAGCCGCTTTTCAACCGCGGCGCACGCTGTGCACGAATATCAACACACACCTATGTAGGGTAAACGCAGGTATTAACGGCCCCCTTTAGAGTTTTGAAATCGATGATTGACGGGCCCGTTGGCGTGGTTGGCGTGATGGCGCCTTTCACGCTGCAGGTCGTAGGTTCGATTTCTACCTGGGACATGCATTTGTGTGCATGAACATGTCTGTATGTCCCGAGTCTGGGTGTATACAGGGTGGTGACGACATAACGACAATAAATGTAAACACGATCCCTGCTAGTCAATTACAACACATTAACATTATAAAATTAGGTTTACATCAAGTCCAAAATTTTAAATTTTCAAAATAATTAAATGCGTAAATAGTGTAAACGAAACACAACAAACCTTTATAAACGTCTACCGACCTCATAGACTGACCTGCTGAGCACAAGCAGGGCAACATCGCTTCGGTGTCGGTGTTTTTAGCGGTACCTTTGTAGGCGTAAAGTTAAAAAAGTCAAAATAAAAAAACAATCCCGTGGCAATATCTTTGAATATAATTTAATAATATTTTATGTGCGAACTACTAATGTGATACCCAGTATGTGGTTTCAATTATTGTCATGATGTCGTCACCGCCCTGTATATATATTAAGTATGTATTTACAAATAAAAAAGTAGTATATGTAGTAATATCAGTTATCTGGTTTCCATAGTACAAGCTCTACTTAGTTTGGGATCAGGTAGCCGTGTGTAAAAATGTCCCAGGATATTATTTTTACGTCAAATATTAGGAGTAGTGGAGAGGCTACGCTCGTGGGTCAAGCTTCGATGTGCAAGAAAAATGCACGACGGGCCCGTTAGGTCCGTTAGGTCCGTTAGGTCCGGTCTGCAGGTCGTAGGTTCGATTCCTACCCGTGACATGCATTTGTGTGCATGAACATGTCTGTATGTCCGGAGTCTGGGTGTATATGTATATTAAGTATGTATTTACAAATAAAAAAGTAGTATATGTAGTAATATCAGTTATCTGGGTTCCATAGTACAAGCTCTGCTTAGTTTGGGATCAGGTAACCGTGTGTAAAATATGTCCCAGGATATTATTATTATTATTATGTATGTAATCGTGTCCCTGATCAACTAACTCGCATTGAGCTGGCGTGATGGTGTATGGCCCTCCCCCTCGCATTGAGAGGAGTGTGTCCAGTATAAATAATGCCAATAGGCTCCAATAACACTAGGTACCTATTGGGAAAATGTGGGTGCACTGCAATATCCCTTTTTTTATAGGACTGCGGTGGCAAAAAAGCGTACGGCCCGCCTGATGTTAAGCAGTTACCGTATCCTTCAAATGCTTGCAATACCAAAAGCATTGCTCGCACATTGAAGGGGAGTGGAATGGAGGGAGGGGGAAGGGGGGTGGGCTTACGGCTCTCTCACTCATCGTACGAAACGCAGCTGTAACAGCTGCTTTACGCCGATCTTCTGTGTGAGGGTGGTACTACTCCGGTCGAGCCAGCCCGTATATGAGCTGCAGTCAATTGGCTACAGCTCGGCTCTACCACCTTAAAACCTGTTTCACCGATCAGTGATTGCAGCTGTCTATGAACGCCTCAATGTAATGCAATAATATGCCATCACGCCGGTTATTCCCCGAAGGGATAGGCGGAGGTTGCTCATAAACGGACTGGCTCGACCGGGGTAGTACCACCCTCTCACAGAAGTTCGGCGTAAAGCAGCTGTTACAACTGCGTTTCGTACGATGAGTGAGAGAGCCGAAAGCCCAACCCCCCTTCCCCCTCCCTCCATTCCACTCCCCTTCAGGTCGGCAATGTGCGAGCAATGCCTTTTATATTGCAAGCATTTGTAGGATACGGTAACTGCTTAACATCAGGCGGGCCGCACGCTTTTTACCCAACGCAGTCCTATAAACAAATAAAAAAGATCGAAGGTTAAGCAACGCTTGGCAAGGTCATTTAGTGGCATTTGAACTGAGTGTTCATGCTTTGGAGGGCACATTAAAAGTCAAAACAACAAGTTAAATTTTATACGGTCCTTAACCTATTTACTTAACTGCAAATAATTTACTCGCTTATTAGAGAATCATAACTTTAATATGATTATCACATGCTTACGGTGAAGGAAAACATCGTGAGGAAACCTGCATGTCTTTAGACATGTGAAATCCACCAACCCGCACTGGGCCAGCGTGGTGGATTATGGCCTGAATCCCCCTCGCATTGAGGGGAGGCCCGTGCCCAGCAGTGGTACGTTAAAGGGGCTAAATTATTATTATTATTATTATTATGTTTCTCCTTTAATCCACTCGGGCTAAACCCGGACCTTTGGAAGGCTTGCGTGGGGACATGGGTCCAACACGTAGAGGCCCCTAGAGATAAGTTTGATGTTATGTAAGGCACCTGCTGGGGTCAACCACTGCAGGTGATGAGACACTTACAGCAGCTTGACCCCAGCAGGTGCAGGAACTATTGCAAAATTATGAAAAAAGAAAATGGGTCTATTGCATGAAGTTTGGATGGACTGGGGATTGGGCTATGGTAAGGGTTCGGACACCTGTCATAATCAGTGTTAAACCAATTATCGTTGGCAGGTGGTGACGTGCCGCTCACTAGGTGGGCCCATAAAATTGCCATCGTAAAGACGGCTAGGGGCAACACTGGTGTGGGCGGCTCAGGGGTGTAGAGAGGTGTGCTGCGCTTTCTCCGAAGTTACTCGCGGCGTTATGCCCTTTAACACTTCCACCCCTGGAGCATATAGCTCTGACGACCCCTCTCTGGACAGCCAACTAAGGCAAGCCAGAGCTGAGAGTCCTGCGGGCCCCCGTCGGTTTCCACTCGGCCGGCGAAGACTGCGGGCTTATTATTATTATTATTAGAGAGGGGTGCTCTTCTGCTAATAAAGAGTTGGCTGCATATATGGGTTGGCTTGACCGGGGTAGTACGACCCTCTCACAGAAGATCGGAAGTAGCTCGTATTACAGCGTATGATCATGAGTATTAAAAGCCCGAAGCTCCTCCCCTTTCCCGCCTTCTGTTCCGATTCCCTTCAGGTCGGCAATGTGCGAGCGATGCCTTTGGTATTGCAATCATCTATAGGCTACGGTAACTGCTAGCGATTAGCGAGCATCAACCACGAGTATAACTCGTGGAGTTAATTAAAATACTTTTTCTGATAACTGATAATGTTAAAGGAGAGGTTTTTGAGACAGAATAAAATAATAAAATATATTTTTAATCCGTGTTTATTTCATATTTAAAACCAAAATTGGTTCTAAGGGCTATATCGCACGAGGACACCAGTGGTAGCGCAACCAGTCACTCCACCCACAAAATGTATAGAGCTGTAAGGAGGATATCGCAGGTGTCCGCTTGGTAGCGCAACCAATTCGGTGTCGGCTACCGAATCACCCACTGGTGGCGCCACCATGGTTGCTTTGTGCGATATCGCGGTAATACATAGACAAATATAAAATTAGCAAGACAGAAATAATTTAACAAAAAACAAAGCTGACTAATTCAACGCTCATCGTAATAACCTTTAAAGGTCTTTGAAGATAAGTTTAAAATTAATCAGTTTGTTAATAAACACGGTTAGGTAACAATCAACAGCTACTTTGTGCTTCGCCGTTAGTCGTTGAAGAGAATGTTCAATCACTTTCCTGTAAAGAGAAAATAATAAAGTAAGTGGGTGCCCAACTGCAAAGTCTACAAATAATATGAAACCCTAAATTGGGTGTCAACAGTCAAAATTGGGTGACATTCTAAAAGGTCGGCACCGCGTCTGCTCCTCTTAAATTGCATTTATCCTGAGGCCAGAATCTTTTAATGGTTTACCGTTTTAATTTATTGATCATTGATTTACAGTTCGCTTACGGTGAGGGTAAACATCGTGAGGAAACCTACCTATCCCTCGGGATTAGGTAATAGTCAGTTCCTGTATACACGGCGACAAGATTCACCACCTGTCACGTTGGGTTCTGACTATCTGGTGAAACGTGGGCTTTGCGTTGGTTAATACCTCCACAATGTGGTAGTGTATGGCCACTCAAGCCTCTGACTACCCCCGAATGGGGATAAAAGTCGTGACGTTACACACACACACATCATTGATTTATTTTCGTGAATTCTTCATTGTAAATCGTAAATTCTTGGCTGTCGACATCAGTTAACAATCTGGTAAACAATTTCTCAAAGAATTTTCGCGGGAGAAGGAAGAATTCACGAAGATAATACCTATTAATAATCACTAAATTTCGATTGGTTTAAAATCGCAGACATGGAGCCCCAGGAAGCGATTGCCAAAATAACCATCAGGTTAACCGTTTGTACGTCTGCCGTGCTACGAAATAATAAAAAACTTAAATTGGGTGCAAACAATCAACCCTCATCGAAGTAATTGGGTGCCAATTGCCAATTATCTTTTTCAACCCAATATTGGGTTAGACTCTGGAATATTCAGCTCGTGGTATTCTTTTTATTCATATCTTCCAACGGCAGCGACAACGGGTTTTTAATGCAATGAAGTTTGGAACCAGTTTCTTTAAAAAAAAAAAAAAAAAAATGTTACGTCACGACTTTTATCCCCATTCGGGGGTAGTCAGAGGCTTGAGTGGCCATACACCACCACATTGTGGAGGTATTAACCAACTCAAAGCCCACGTTTCACCTGATAGTCAGAACCCAACGTGACAGGTGGTGAACCTTGTCGCCGTGTATACAGGACCTGACTATTACCTAATCCCGAGGGATAGGTAGGTTTCCTCACGATGTTTTCCCTCACCGTCAGCGAACTGTAAATTATGCACATAGATGAAAATTCATCCATTGGTGCATGCCCCACCGGGGGTTTCTTTTTTTATTGCCGTCAATGGACGCGTGACAGCAGCTGAGTTGTCTTTCTCCTGTTATTTACTTAAGTAACTAATTTATAGTATTTTTTTTATGGGACTAAGCCCGCCACACACTCCCACCACTGTTACTCCTGTAAGCCAGGATCGACAATGGTGTCCAACGATGACGCCAAGGTTTGACCCTCGACGAGTCCCGGGGACAAGCTAAGTTGTCTTGGAACCCGCACTAATTTAATCAGAAGAAAGGATAGGAGGACTTGGAAGAAGATTATCCACTTCCCTCCATAACAAAGCCGGAGACAATAAAAACAGTATAGGCTGGTAGCCACAGAAATAAGACTGTTACAACTAGTGGAAAACCAGTTGTAACTCACCACGGACAGTAATTTGACTTTGACTATTTGGACTTAAACTCGTGAGCTAGTTATACTTGATTCCAATAATAGGTATGGCAAAAGCGCTTGAACGCTCGGAAGTTCTCCCTGGTTTCCACAAGGTCCATAAACTGCTCCAGACGACACTTGCAAGCTATGTATCATAGAATTACGTTCGTTTCGCCGTTAATTTATAGTATGTATTATATCTTACTTAAGATGATTTCTTCACCCCCGTATCAGTGGTTGTACCTGCAATCATTAATAAATTAATAAATATCGCAAGACTAACACCCCGTGGTATGGTCTCAAACGAAGCAACGCAGGGGCAATCCCAGAGTTATCCAGACCAGGGGGCTTACCACCACCTCTTATAGCAGTTTTGTTTTAACGTTTCAGCGGCCATTTGTGCAATGACGTTTCTTATTGTCATGACAATAAGGTACGTCATTGCACAAAAAGTCGCTGAATTGTTAAAACGTTCCTGTAATTGAATCGCGATAAGAGTTTGTGGTAAGCCCCCAGAGCAAATTATAAAAAGGTTCCGAAAACCTCTGGCGGGAATCGAACTCGCAACCACCCGATGCAGTTAGCCGAGCGGCTACGCTCGAACCACTGCGTCATGCGGTTGCCAGAAGGCTAATGTTATTAGAATTGCTTAAATGTAAATGTGCAACTGCTATAGAGTTGTCTAATCTGTCTTAAAAAATATACGGGTTTAGTTTTAATAGTGCACGCTATTTTGCATGGCACTTCAGGATAATAAATGCTAAAGATGATGTATACTCAAATATCTACCACAGAAAACCTCTCCTCTCCGAGCCAGTCTATGTGAACCACAGAGTAAAGACTAAAGAAAGAGGTGCCCTTATTAGATATATGTATGAAAAAAAAACGTGGTCATTGTTTTTTCATTTTCATTGTTCTATCTACCGGTAAATAGTTGAACTACTCGCTTCGTTTTATGTCGATGTTAGTACTAGGCCGACCACTCGGCCGAGTTGCTTAGGGCCAGTCCCCTTAGTAATTGGTCCTTGATGTGAACGGACGCTAAGGCCCGCCACATACATACGGAATTCCGTTTCGAAATTCCGAATGGTAGCCTGTGCGTCCGGAATGATTCCGTACGGAAATAATCGTATGTCTGTGATAAGCTTACGGAATCCCGATTCGATATTCCGAAACGGAATTCCCTTTACGGAATTCCGTTTCCGAACGCGATAAATACGTCCATACATTTGGATGGATTTACTGCGTTCGGAATGCCCGATTTGATATTTCGAAACGGAATTCCGCGCCGCGGAATTCCGTATGTATGTGGCAGCCCAAAAGGAAGTCTTCTTACCTCTGCTGTCGGTGGTGTCATTATTTGCTGAAACAATATAGAATAAATATGTACAGGGTGGATTTTTGAGACGGGGCAGTAAGGGCAGGTACCTGAACCGTTACAGTTACAGGAAAACGTTCTTAGGCGACCATCCATAACTTTTTGAGATATTCTGAACTGAATTCACAGATTTTGGAAAAATGTACAGTCAGCGAAAAAATGCTAAAACACCAAAATATTTTTTTTATTCCTATCGATCCGATTTCACGTAGGGATCAAAATACTCTGTGCGGTCATTTAAGGTTTGAGTACTAGAAATGACAGAAATCCACAAAAACTTTACCCATACATTTTGTACGGAAAAACCATTAGTCAACTCGTAATATTATTTGTTGCCAAACGATCATTCTTCACTGTGATCAAAAGTACCTTTGAGGCTAACTGAAGTTTGAGTACAGAAACTGATGATTTCAAAATTATATTGATGAAAAAGCTTGGTGTTAGCTATAGAGTTGGTTTTAAGTTGATTTGTCGACCTTGAAATGATTGTCATTGGCGAAATGGAGGTACACTGTTCCCTTCTGCCTACCCCATCGGTAATCATAGACTTAATGCAATTTATTTCATACCTCCGTTGTTCCCTACTACGGCATCATTTGTTAAGTCTGTAACAAAGAAAAAAATGAATTAAAATACTTATTGGTGAATATAAAAAACCGGCCAAGAGCGTCTCGGGCCACGCAAATGATAGGGTTCCATTTCAATACACTAACACTTATTTTTGGGTAAACTTTAATAACCAGAACCTTAACGACGTATGCAGGTAGGTACCTACTAGGTATCTTCTTTATTGGATTGTTCTGCCGGTATAATAAAACATCCAAATCTCTGTTGCCTTGATCTCAACCTAAACTTTGGTTAGAAGTTTAAGGTTATCTGACCTTCATTTAAAAAAGTAGTATAGTAATATCAGTTGTCTGGTTTCCATAGTACAAGCTCTGCTTAGTGTGGGATCAGGTAGCCGTGTGTAAAAAAATGTCCCAGGATATTATTATTATTATTTGTCAGCCATATTACTCTATGACAAAGTCGACGGAGCCCCGAAGGGAATGACGGGAGTTTGGCTCGCTCGCTCCGCTCGCTTGCTAACCCCAAGTCATTCCCTTGCAGGTAGGTACCTACTAGGTATCTTCTTTATTGGATTGTTCTGCCGGTATAATAAAACATCCAAATCTCTGTTGCCTTGATCTCAACCTAAACTTTGGTTAGATGTTTAAGGTTATCTGACCTTCATTTGTCAGCCATATCTCTATGACAAAGTCGACGGAGCCCCGAAGAGAATGACGGAGGTTTGGCTCGCTCGCTCCGCTCGCTCGCTAACTCCAAGTCAACTACCCCGAATTCCCGAGCTCGATTCGCTCGCTCACGCGTGCCATGATCCATCCTTGTTAATTTAATACACATTGTTCGCATGTTTAACCCCCCCCCCCACCCCCCAGCTCTACCAGCGCCATCTGCTGCCACTGGCGGATATCTTTTGCTAGATAGGTTAAAGAGTTTTCGAATTGTTTTATAAGTAAGCGTAAGCACTACTAGCGACATCTATCAGCAGCCATTTACACTAAATTCCTATTTAAATAAAAAATAAGATTAATTGTTGCATAATCTTATTTCTCTTTCGAAAATACAAAAAAGGTAAAAAGTGTTGTAATTATTTACCTACACATTATTTTAACATTTGGAGGTTAAAATCTCGCAAACGGGACGTCTGATAATAAAATGTTCTTAGGAACCCTTATTTAATTTGAAAAGGCCTTTTCAACGATACCCCACATAATGGGGTACGTAAGTAATATATATATATCCCCACTTTTCATGTAAGGGGTGGTACCTCCATTTTCTAATATTTTATAATTTTGAAATGGAGACCTAATACTGAGATAGGCGCTCATATCCAGCTGCAATCACTGATCGGTAAACGATCTGAGGTTAAGCAACGCTTGGCAAGGTCAGACAGAGATGGGTGACCATTTAGTGGCTTTTGAACTGAGCGTCTCCGTGCTTCGGAGGGCACGTAGAAAGTCGGTCCCGGTTGTTGTCATCTAGGCAGCAGTCGTTAAGCCTTGTCAGAGGCCTTCGGGCGGCTTGAACAACTCTGACACCAGGTTGGCCACTAACCATACGATAAGAGGAAGAAGAACTGAGATATTTATGTACCAAATTTCATAAACTTCCGTTAAAAATTGTAAAATTTATGGCATTGTGACAGACTGGGACAGACGGACAGACAGACTGGACGATCTTATAAGGGTTCCTCGTAGGGACTAGGGAACCCTAAAAATTATCACCGAATGTTATTTTTTTATTAGTGGTAGAGTTAATCTGTAGCCAATTGACAGCAACTCATATATGGGCTGGCTCGACCGGGGTAGTACCACCCTCTCTCAGAAGATCGGCGTAAAGTATTTAGCTATTACAGCTGCGTTTCGTACGATACCTCAGTGAGAGAGCTGGAAGCCCAACCCCTCCCCATTCCCGACCCTGTGTCCCACTCCCTTTCAAGCGTTGCAAGCATCTATAGGCTACGGTACGCTTATTTGCCACCTTAGTTATAATATAATGTCCCCTAGAGAACCTGCTCTTGAGTCGTGTCATTTTGCCAATAATTTATAAAGTGGGTAACCACTAAATCAATAAAAAAAAACAGAAACGCTTACCGGTTAAATGGTGACTCTCTAAGTTAACTTGATCTGAAAATGTACATGAAAATAAATGAAAAAGATTTGTAATTATATTATTTAACCACTTACAATAGAAAAGCAACTGTAAAAAAAATATTGGAATATACCTATAGCTTTGTTTCAAAGTTAATAATCTTTATAAATTAAAAGCTGTGGCAAGCGCGTCACTTGAGAATGGCTGGGCTGACTTGGCATTTTTTTGCTTTAAATGTTTGTGTTAGTCCGAATAAGGTTGTTATGGAAAGTAAAATTCACACACACACACACAAATTACACACATATATTATACATACACACATACATATATATTTATAAATATTTTTTATTGTATATTACATATAATATAAAATAAGCGACTGTAGCCTAGGGGTGAACAGGTTGGGCTAGCAATCAGAATGTCCCAGGTTCGATCCCCGGTGGGGCATGCACCAATAGATGAATTTTCATCTATGTGCATAAATTACAGTTCGCTGACGGTGAGGGGAAACATCATGAGGAAACCTACCTATCCCTCGGGATTAGGTAATAGTCAGTTCCTGTATACACGGCGACAAGGTTCACCACCTGTCACGTTGGGTTCTGACTATCTGGTGAAACGTGGGCTTTGAGTTGGTTAATACCTCCACAATGTGGTGGTGTATGCCCATTCAAGCCTCTGACTACCCCCGAATGATGATAAAAGTCGTGACGTTACATTTATTTTTATTTATATAATATTTGTTATTAGATCTTACACATAAATTTCCACGCCGGCGAAGCCGCGGGGCACAGCTAGTAATTTATAAAGTAACTTCTAAATTAATTTAAAAAAAAGAGCTCACCGTTAACTATTTTATCCAGACTAGCACCTGAAAATGTAAATGAAAATACATTTAGATATGTATTATTTAACTACCTTTGATTTATCGACCCCGAAACACAAAGTAAAGACTAAAGAAAGAGGTGTCCTTATTAGATATATGTATGAAAAAAAAACGTGGTCATTATTTTTTCATTTTCATTGTTCTATCTACCGGTAAATAGTTGAACTACTCGCTTTGTTTTATGTCGAGTTTAGTACTAGGCCGACCACTCGGCCGAGTTGCTTAGGGCCAGTCCCCTTAGTAATTGGTCCATGCCCCGAAATGATTGTCATTGGCGAAATGGAGGTACACTGTTCCCTTCTGCCTACCCCTTCGGTAATTACTGACTTAATGAAATTTATTTCATACCTTCCTTGACGTCATTGTTAAGGGCTGTAACAAAGAAAATAATGAATTAAAATACTTATTGGTGAATATAAAAAAGGCCCAGAGCGTGTCGGGCCACTTATAGGATACCTTAGACATTTCAATAACCGAAAACTTATTTTTGGGTAGACCTTGGGTGGTCATAAATACCAGGGAGGTTACTTTGAAAAACGAAACGAAAGCTTCGGCTGACGGATCGGGCGAACGGATCCGATGGACGGATTCGATGATCGTGATTTGACGTTTCTTCTTTCGTGGATCCGAAATACGAGTGAATGTTAACTTTTTAATTGGTGGTAGATCCAAGCTGTAGCCAATTGACAGCAGCTCATATACGGGCTGGCTCGACCGCCGTAATACCACCCTCACACAGAAGATCGGGGTAAAGTATTTAGATATTACAGCTGCGTTTCGTACGATACCTGCGAGAGCTCGAAGCCCAACAATTCCCCCTTCCCGACCCTGTATCCCACTCCCTTTCTAGCTAAGCAAGCATCTATAGGCTACGGTAACTACTTAACATCGAGCAGGGGCCCGATTCACGTAACCAAAACCGTAACGACATTTCAGCGATATAGTCTTTGATAGTCTTTTCTTGTTACGAAAAGGCTATCAACGACTATATCGCTGAGATGTCGTTACGGTTTTGGTTACGTGAATCGGGCTACAGGTCGTACGCTTATTTGGCACCTGAGTAACATTAAAGTCTACATCACTAAAAAAATATAAAAAACGCTTACTTTCGAAATGCTGGGTCTCGTTGTTAAGTTGATCTGAAAATGTACATGAAAATAAATGAAAAAGATGTATTATTATAATTATTATTTATCCACTTACAATAGAAAAGCAACTGTAATAGTACATTACTGCCGCGGTCTCTAATGAGTGTGTTGTTGACCGCGTTGTTGATGGCCGAAAGCGCGGCGCAGCGCAACTCCAAGCCTCTACAGCGCGGTCAGCATTGCAACCCTTGATGGACAAGCTAAAATAAATAGCCTTTATAGCGCGGCCAGCAAGGATTGCAATGATGACCAAGCTTGGAGGCCGAGAACGTAGCGAAGCTTAGCTTGAGGCCATTATAGCGTGGTCAGCAGTACACTCATTAAAGACCAAGGCTTGTATAGTGCTTTACTCAAAAATGCGACTATTAGTTTGAACAAAACTAGCTAAGTAGGTATAAAAATTAATACAATATATTTATATTTTTACGAACTATATCTATAGTTGTGTATTTTCTATGTTTAAGTTTCCATGGCAACGGCACGACCAACTCGTTTTAACCGTCAATAAGATTTTTTTACGAACCATGAACATACCTGTTTGTTACGTTTCCATGGCAACGGTCAGATAACAGCAATATAATGGTGGTCATACTCGATTATAATACATTATATATCATGCGTTTCTTGCAATACGACAAATTGGACTTTGCTCGAAGAAGGTTTGCGAAATAATGACAACATTATAAACTTTTTTGAGTAAACAATTGAAATATACCTATAACTTTGTTTCAAAGTCAATATAATCTTTATAAATTAAAAGCTGTGGCAAGCGCGTCACTTGAGAACAGCTGGGCCGACTTGTCATTTTTCTTTAAATGTTTGTATTAGTCCGAATAAGGTTGTTATGGAAAGTAAAATTTGAAAAGTTGCCCGGGCCTACTAATAATTAAATGCGAAGGTTGGTGTTTGTGTGTGTAAATGTTTGTTACCACGCATCTCCGTAACTACTAAACCGATGTTAATGAAATTTGAAACGTAGATAGTATAAGGTATAAGTTTGCTCTGGAATAAGAAATAGGCTAACCTTACACATAGGTAAATTTCCACGCGGGCGAAGCCGCGGGGCACAGCTAGTAATTTATAAAGAAATCTCTAAGTTTATAAAAAAAATAACTTACTGCCAACTAACTCAGTCGAGTTGCTAAACACATCTGAAAAGGTACATGAAAATACATTAAACATACTACTATTACTTAACTACTTACTTATAGCAAACAGACAACGATACAAAATTAAATATATAGAATAATCAATAGCCACGTCCAAATTTCTCACATGCCGCGCGAGGCAAATTGACTCACGAAGTTTGACTTGCCTCGCGCGAGGCAAAAACGCGTCCTGGGGGCTTACCACGAACTCTTATTGCGATTCAATTACAGGAACGTTTTAACGATTCAGCGACTTTTTGTGCTGATGTTGTTGTGTGTTTGTGTTGTTGTTTTGTGTTGTTTTGTGTGATTTTTTGTTGTGTTTTTGTGTGTGTGTTTGTTGTTTTGTGTTTTTGTCATGACAATAAGAAACGTCATTGCACAAATGGCCGCTGAAACGTTTAAACAAAACTGCTATAAGAGGTGGTGGTAAGCCCCCTGCCTCACCTGAACGCTGTCATTTGCCTCGCCTAGTTTGGCATAGTCATGAGTCAGAAGGATGTCAAACGTGTCAAACTGATTGCTGGGGTATACCCTTCTCTGTCTAGAGTGTCAGTTGCCTCGCCATTTGCCTCGCGCGGCTTTTGACTGAGGCAAACGTCGTGCTTCGCGAGGCATGTGGGTGAGCAGCCTCGCGCGGCATGTGCATGTTGTAGACACGCCTAATGACAAAAATGTTTATAAACCAAAATTAAAAGCTGATAATTTGATGCATCTACATCAGACGCATGCCGCACTTGAGCGCTCAGTTTTGCCGTCGGAACGCATAGACATAATGTCATAACATGAGTGCTCGGGAACGGCATGCGCCTATCACGTACCTAATGGTAGCGCATCACTTAAGAACGGCTGGGCCGATTTGCATTTTTTTTTGTTTAAAATTTTTGTATTAGTCCGAAAAAGGTTGTTATGAGAGGGAAAATTGGAAAAGATGCCCGGAGAGTTGGAAACTTCGGGATACACAGAACATGTGTTTTTTTGACAGAACATGTTCTATTAGTTAAGGTTCGCGTCGATTACAGAAGAAACGCGTCGCATCGATTCAAGTCGAGTCGACTCGCATTTTATTGTACGTCCATCTCAGACGAATTGAATCGAATCGCGTCCGCTTCCCCCCGTCGACTAGGGCGCGCCGAGTCGAATCGAATCGCATCGGTAAAGAAATTCGCCTCTTATATAAGGTAAACGCAGGTATTAACGACCCCCTTAAGAGATTTTTGAATTCGATGTCAAATATTAAGAGTAGTGGTTGCCTTTAGACTCAATATTATTTTTTTATTTGTAAATATAGAATATATAGTTTATATTAATTACCTTAAATCATTTAATATAGAAGAATATCTTATTAAAAATAATTAATAAAGTGAACAAGTCGATTGTTTCTATTACCGACCCCATAGCAACGGCTATGAAGCTATTAACGATTTTTATGAAGCTATTACCGTCCATAGTAAAATTAAATAATTTATTAGAGTCGGTGATAGGTTCGATGTGTTGCCATTACCGACTCATAAGGAAAATAAAATAATTTGTATGGAAGTAATATGGGTCGGTAATAGGTTATGTGTACAACATATGAAAATGTTTTACCGACTCTTAAAAAGTACATAATATTGATTAAATTGGCTTTCCTAACCCTAACACAGACTATAACTGATTGATATATCAATTAGTTATTATAAATGAATGCATATTTACACTAATAAAGGTAATTTAAAAATGTTTACTTCAGCAACAAACTTTGAATAATCTCATATTACAGGGTAAACACATAACGGTAAATAGGGTGAAGTAGACTAAAAAGAGTAGGTCGCTAATAGATTTCTAAAAAGGTTGATTGTTGCTGATTATAATGATTTACTAACATATCTATTTAATTGAACAGTTCAACGAAAATTTTTGGAAATACAAAACATAACATTCCAGCTATTACCGACCCACGGATCGTTAATAGCTGCAACTAATAAAATCAGTGAAGCTATTACCGTTTTATATTTAAAGTTTTATCCTATAAATAAGCATTTTATAAATGAAATGCGACACGAAATAAATCATTTACACTTCAATGAATACATTTAATAATACAGAATACATATAGGTATTGTTAATACTTATAAAACGTCTTAAGAAAAATATTGACGTACTTACCTAAAAGAACAAGGGCCAGTACTAGATACCGCTGCCGTCACAGAAATTGCGTATTTTATGTCTTTTCCGGACTGCCACGTATACTAATGTAAATTTATACGATACCCAATGAATAAACACGCGTATTATCATTAATATCTTTAGCAGAAATAGTTTCAGAAGCGTAAGAAATGCGATTTAATAAATGGGTCGGTAAAACCTGCAGTTTTTCGATGGGTCGTTAATACCTGCGTTTACCTTAAATGTATTTAGTATGAAACTGCGTTCATTACCGAAGAGCCGCGGCGCGCCGAGTCGAATCGAATCGCATCGGCGAAGAAATACGCCTGAGCGCGCGTGCGACTCGATTTGGCGCGTTGCTAATGGACGCAGTTTCATACTAAATTATATAAGAGGCGAGTTCATTCGATTCGATTCGACTCGATTCAGCGCGCCTAATGGATTAATAATAATAATATTCTGGGACATTTTTTTTACACACGGCTACCTGATCCCAAACTAAGCAGAGCTTGTACTATGGAACCCAGATAACTGATATTACTACATATACATACTAATTTTTTATTTGTAAATACATACTTAATATACATATACACCCAGACTCGGGACATACAGACATGTTCATGCACACAAATGCATGTCCCGGGTAGGAATCGAACCTACGACCTGCAGCGTGAAAGGCGCCTCCGCGCCAACCACGCTAACGGCCGTCGAAATTATATAAAAAGGACACGCCACAGAGTCGTCTCAAATGATAAAAAGTCAGGTTTCACAATAATTTATAAAGAAACTAGGTACTAAGGCAATAACATTCTATAAAAATCTTACTTCCAAAGCCTTTGGTCGTGATGTCACCAGTACCTGAAAATGTACATGAAAATAAATTACAAAATATTTATTATTATACTATGGATGATGACCAGCTGGGTACCAGACAACGGACGTCGACGTCGTGGTCACAACACATGGTTTTAAGGTGGTAGAGCCAAGCTGTAGCCAACTGACTGCAGCTCATATACGGGTTGGCTCGACCGGGGTAGTACCACCCTCTCACAGAAGATCGTCGTAAAGCAGCTATTAGATGAGTGAGAGAGCCGAAAGCCCAACGTCCCCCCTTCTTTGTCTCCCCTCCCGCCATTCCACTCCCCTTCAGGTCGGCAATGTGCGAGCAATGCCTTTGGTATTGCAAGCATCTATAGGCTACGGTAGGTAACTGCTTAACATCGTACGCTTTTTGCCGCTGCAGTCCTATCTATACATATAATAAGAATGTAAAATTGGTCGCGTCTGTACATTCGAAATATTTGGAAAAAAAATAGTGGGGGGGACTTAGATTGACCAGCAGAATTCATTTTTATCATTTTTAGAATTTTTGTCTGTGGGTATGTTTGTATGTTTGTATGTTTGTATGTTTGTATGTTTGCTCAGATTTTCGAAAGAGCACAACTTCGAATCCACCGGATGGATTTCAATGAAATTTAGCATGGATATGACTAATAGTCTAACTTAACATCTAGGATACTTTTTTTTCGAAAATGTTTAGGGTTGCCACAGAAAATTCAAAAAACTACTTAAAAATTCTAAATGTTTGAAAGAGCACAACTTTGAATCCACCGGATTAATTTCAATGAAATTTGGCATGGATATGACTAATAGTCTAACTTAACATCTAGCATTTTTTTTTTTCGGTAAAGTTTAGGGTTGCCACATAACATTCAAAAACTACCTAAATATTCGAACACGCACAACTTCGAATCCAGTGGATTGATTTAAATGAAATTTGGCATGGATATGACTAATAGTCCAACTTAACATCTAGGATATTTTTTTATAAAATATTAGATTGTAAATTTTTATGACCACACGGAAATTCTAGCCAACAATAAGTTTTAGTTATTGAAATACGTCTATTTAGAGCGGAGCCCTACGGAGCCCTACGTTGTGTGTGATCCGACACTATTTGGAATACATAATCTTAATTTTAATAATAATAATAAATATTTTATTGCTGCGTTCTACCATCTTAAGTTTCGTTTTTCTTAACTAGATGTCGCTATACTTAAAATCAGACAATACCTGCCTTGCACCACATGTCAAAATTTAATATCTTCCTTGCTTCAAGAAATTTAGTTTTTTTATTCCTAATTACGTATAAAAAATATTAAGCGGGTCTTTGTATCACGCGGAATCTTAGACGTTAACTCTGGAATTCATCTCCACAGTACTAATGCCGTAGGGAAGCTACCTACCTAAGAAGTAAGTCTAGAGGACCTGCTGATTTTGAATTAAGTAGTAATAGAAACACAGACATTGAACTCTGAACTCCAACCCCTCAGGAATGATGCTGCTGGGTAACTGCCTGCTTAAACCATAAATCTGGAGGACCTGCTAACTTTGAATTAGCAATGTGGGTATCAAGTAGAAACTTCTCAGGCGAGGTCGCGTTTCCGATCCGGCGCTAGAATTTAAGGAAAACATGTAAAATGACTACTTGTAAGTGCCCTCCTAGGCCTAAACATAATAAACGCTTTGACTATTGACTTAGACGATAAACTCCGGACTCTAACTTTTTAAGCACGATGTTGCGCAGTGACTCTTACCTAATCCGTGAGTCTGGAGCACTCACTCATTTTAAATAAGGAACATGGGTATCAAGTACAAACTTAAACATTGAGCTCTGGAGTCCAACCGCTCAGTCGTGATACTGTGAGTAACTACAGATATAGATAGACGGATACAGATAGACTGGTACATACAGAGATACTCACCTACCGATAGATTACAGACAGACCGATTCAGACAGACAGATACTTACAGCTAAACTGATACACACAGACAAATAAAGTCAAACTTTTGTTATACAACTAAGGCGCCAGGCAAGCGTACGGCCCACCTGTTGTTAAGCAGTTACCGTTCCCAATAGATGCTTGCAACCAAAGGCATCGGTAGCACGTTTCCAACCTGAAGGGGAGTGGGGTTAGTGGGAGGGGACGGGGAGGTGGCTGGGTTGCGCTTCCGGCTCTCTCCCTCATCATACGAAACGAAGGTAAATTAGCTACTTGAATGCCGATCTCCACCTTACTGGTCAGACTCTACCACCTTACTGGTATAGACTGGTACAGATAGACAGCTACGGACAGACGAACTCAGACTGATGCAGACTGACGTAATACAGATTAGACGATAGACAAAATTATATTTAAGGGCTTCACCGACTGGACGCGGACGGAGTCGCGGGCACAGCTAGTTAAAAATAAAAAAACAGGGAAAGGTGCCGTGATGACCTCGCCTGCTATCTGGAGGGATGGATGGAGGCGGAGCGGCGTCTAAAGGGGGATTTACACGGGTCGATTTTTATCGTGCGGCTAGTCAGTTCACAAATCGCCTCACAAGGCCGCATCGCCACCCCATTTACACAGTAGACTGAAATCGCGAGCGACCTGGGGGCTTACCACGACCTCTTATCGCGATTCAATTATAGGAACGTTTTAACGATTCAGCGACTTTTTGTGCAATGAAGTACCTTATTGTCATGACAATAAGAAACGTCATTGCACAAATGGCTGCTGAAACGTTAAAACAAAACTACTATAAGAGGTGGTGGTAAGGCCCCTGTAGCCCGATTCACGTAAAAACAAACAATCCAAATAACGCTGAAGTTCGAAAGTCGTTCGATCGAAATCCTATCAAAAGTTGGACGTGTTCCTTGAACGCAGTTCGATAGGACTTCAACTCAAACGATTACTCAACGACTATGGTCGTTGCCATGACGAAAAGGCTATCAACGACGATGGTCGCTACGATATCGTTACGGTTTTGATTACGTGAATCGAGCTATTGGCCATTTAAAAAAAAATGTTGAGCAGAACAGTGTCTGGCGGTGGTAAGTATAGGAACAACACGAGCGAGCGATCGCCCGCGACTGAGCATTCTACTTTTAGCAACGGCGACCGGCGATTTTGTGACGTATCGATGCTGTGTCGCGTTTCTTCGAGCGCGAACGAGCGAGACGCAGCATCAAAATCGCCGATCGCCGATGCTAAAAGTAGCAAGTCTGCGGAGGCCCTAAGTCACTATGGATGGGGAGCCGTAGAAGGACTTTCTGGATTTAAACGAGCGCGTCAGATTAAGATAAGGGAGATAGCTTACATATTGAAAAGAACCTCAAAAAATTATGAACCCTTAATATTGGTGGGTTCGCTCAGGGGAACCAAAAAAAAAAAAATAGACCATCTTAAACTACTCGAACTCGTCAGATTAAGATAAGGGGGATTCATTACTAGCTAAGAAGTGCCAAAAGTGTCAATTTTGCTAATTTGATCGTCAGTCTAAGAAATGGGAGCATCTGGAAGTTTCACTTTTTCACCCCCTCTGATTTTTTATTTTTTTAATATAGGACTGCGGTGGCAAAAAAGCGTACGGCCGGCCCGCCTGATTTTAAGCAGTTACCATAGCCTATAGATGCTTACAAAATCTGGCGTGCTCGAGTAATTTTTATGTCATTGGTTTTTATAAATAAATAAAAAAATTGTCATGTATAATACGCTTTCCCCACCGCTGAAAGTGGAAACATCTAGAATAATTTATTCTTCCTATCATGTCATCTACCGAATCTACTAGGTTTGGACGGCGCTCGTTCAAATCCACGAAGTGCACGCTGGGCTCCCGGTCCAGGTAGCCACACGCGACCGGTCGCCGCGTGGCCAAAAGTCGGATGCTAGTCTACTTTGGCGTTTGCGAATTTAGTCACCTCAGCCTATTCGAATTGCCATTTAGAGCAGGGATTCCCAAAGTGGTCGTTTCCCGGTTTCCCAGGGGTCGACATAAACGAAAACCGATTTTAGGGGTGGACGAGTTCTAAATATCGACGCCTATTAATTACCACATGTTCTTATTTGATACGAAACTATCAAGATATTGTATAAGTTGTGTTACGTGTTTTAACTTGATTTGACTAATATTTTGGTAGGAAGTATCATTGATGTACCAATATTTAGCTAGATTGTTAGAAAGTAACTAGGTTTTTACATCACACAGATTTTTTTATCTTTACTTTAATAATTACATTTTATATTTCTATGACTATTTATTTTGTAAAATTTTGATGAGCAAATGATGTCAAGTTTACTCACTTAACCAACCGCAAACATTTTAAATTGGTAAGTACCTATTTTGTATGAATACGAAAAAAACTGAGTATTTTTCGTCTTTAAATAGCAACGCAATAGCGCAATAGCACAACAAACAAAATAGCACGCGCTAGCCTATTTTCAAACCTCTTACATCTGTCATTTTTATATAACTGTAACGTCAGTTATTATTTTATTTTAACAAACTTTGTAATCGAGTACCACAATCCACATTAAGTATAGGATTAAAAATTAAATTATAGGATACAATTATAAATTATACAACAGGCTTTGAGGATCCAAAATAAAAATTTTGGATCCTCAAAGCGTCCACAAGACGCAACAGAGAAAGGACGCAGAGATAGGATTTTTAAAGGAATTTGGCTATGGGGGTCTGAGGTATCAGTTTATTTTGGAAAAGGGGTCTTTTGCCCAAAACAGTTTGGGAATCCCTGATTTATACGGTCGAATTTCGCCGTGCGGCGATAATCGTGCGGCTAGCCACTCGTGATAACCCCGCATATAGAGACATTTACTTTCAATTCCTCCTTTGCTCAAGAGAACGACACAAATATCGATATCCACTCGTTCCAAAAAGCATGGTATACGCAAAATGGCTACGTTTGCCAATGAATTGTAATAAAACTAATCCAACTTACGGAGCAAGCCGGTAGCCGCGTCAGTGATAGTTTCTGAAAATGTATAAAAAATCATTTATTACTAAGAAATGCTCTACACAGTGTGTTAAGAAAACCTTTTCCAAACGGTGAAGGTACTATTAGGTATCGAGATACGATTCTATTCAGGTTTTTTGAAGTGCAAACTTCTTTAGCGCCGTTGTGCACTTTTCTTGGGATGGGTAAAATGTATATAGTTCGCGTCAGGGTCACGTGTCCAAAAATTCGTCAGATTCGTAGCGACACGATGGACGATGGATTTGGGTAAGTGCTTGCTCTATGGGGCGTAGGTTCGATCCTATGTTTACTTTTTTTTTTATTTAATATATTATTTTTTGAATTTAAAATATATTATTTTAAACTTTACGGATTACTAGTAACTTGAAGAAACAAATATTACAAATTTCACAAAAGACATCTCGTGGCCGGGCGCGAACCTCCGACCTACGTAGTACGTACGCTATGTACCAGCGCGAAAAACTTAACAACTTAAGGTGATGGCGTCGCTTGAGTTCTCCATACATATTTCTAACCGTATCAACTCGATACCCTCGGAGTTTTTCCTTGAGACAATGGATTATATCACTTCTCTATTGTGTATTGTAATCGCGAATAATGATTTCAGGCAGTTAAAAATAGATTAATATAATTTAAATCAACTTTGAAATTTGATGAATTTTACGCCTGTGTGAGTGATTTTTTCAGCGCCATCTGACTAATTAGGCCATTACTAACATACAATTTGTACTTTGTGTAAACTGCGTGCTAGGAATTTACAAGTCGAAATGACAGATGGCGGTTCAAATTATTATTGCAAATGTATATTTTACGTCATATTGTAATAATATTATATTCAACAACAACAAAAAAACAAGTAACGAGCCAAGTATGTTTATTTATTTTCCCGGACATTATACGGTTCTAATCCCCAAATTCATAGAGAGTTATGATCGACTAGCAATGGAATTACAAATCACATTTGTTCCTAAAAATGCTTTTCAAAACCATTGTAAATTGGCAAAAATTTGGGGATTAGTTTCTAATACTACCATACAATGGACTGGTGGCGATTCCAGTGACACCCAGATTAGGGAAAATTACGAAAAGGCCGTTTCCAAAATTTGCCTCTGGCGGGAATCGAACCCACGTCCATCCGATGGAGTGAGGCGAGCGGCCAACCGCTCAAACCACTGCACTAGCCAAGCGGTCGTCAAGATGCCACACGAGCGAGATGCAGACGCCCGCGACGTTGCGAGTCCGCCATTGTCCTCGAGTGGGCAACGTGTGAATTTATTATAGCTACGTTTGCTGTTGAAAATATTTTTCTCGTTTAGTGTAGGTCACAGAGTAGGTACTTTGTATGTATAGGTAGTGTGCCGTTGGCTAGCTACCTACTTTTAGGATTACCGTGAATAAAAAAGTAAATAAATTATCGTATTTGACAAAAAATACACAAACCATTCTACTGTATATTATATACCTATTATAAATAGGTAATAAGTAATAAATATATCTACTACCTATTCGATGTGATGTAAGATTACCGTATTTTTAGAGTACGTACCTATACGAGTACCCTGGACCGTACATTGTTGGATTTGAAGGCCTTATTACTGCACAAAACTGTAATAATCATACCTACTTCTGGCAACGTTGGTCTAGATAGGATTTACCTACAAAGGTAGAAGTATCTACCTACCCACACAACGCGGCGCGGGCGGGCGGTGCATTTGTGGGTACCATATTATTACCATAGCGTAGAGTACAGAATTGTATGAATATCGACACACCTAGCACAATTTTGTAAAAAGTACCTATCTACACTAATATTATAAAGAGAGAAGATTTGTATGTATGTAGGTTTGTTTGTATGGATGTTTGTAATGCGTAAACTCAAAAAGTACTGGACTGATTTCAAAAATTCTTTCACCATTAGAAAGCTACATTATCCCTGAGTAACATAGGTATTTATTACTAGAAAAAATTAGGGATCCCTACTAAAACTTCAATAATGTAACCCACGGTGTAAAAAATTTGCCATAAGAGCGCGATCTGGGATACGGACCCGGGATATTACGGAACACGGAAAACGGGATCCGGGATATCTCGGATACGGGATCCGGCGAAGGGGATATGGGATCCGGCAAATGGGATCCAGGATCCGGTAAAAACGGGAAACGTGATCCGAGATCAGATACCTATTCGATGTCGCGGGGAAAAGCTAGTTACTTATACCTAGTATACCTATTTCTTTCGATAGGTACCTACTTATACCTAGGTATATAGAAGCAGAACACAATATGCAAATACAAACATATACTTATTGCAAATATTCCTACTAGGAAGGTGCAACCGAGTGATACAATAGTATTATTATTACTAAATAGATACCTACCTACGTACTACCTAGGTATATTTACAACAGCTCAGAGGTAGGTACAGTACAGTACTTAGTTCGCCACGCTGTCCATCTCACGGGCCAGTAACTTTATTCATACAACAATAATAGGTAAGTAGGTACCTATTTTAGTTTCGTCTCTTTACCGGGTGCTGCAAATGCCAAGTTAGAGAGAGAGAGAGACACAATCACGCGCACAGTCGACGTTACTACTTTGATTAGGTACCTATTTTGTTTATCTATTACCTACCTACGATAAAAAGTAGGTTCTCTTCTGTTATCTTACGCAAAACTTGATGTTGATGAACAGAAAGAATGAGAAATGATGGCGAATTTTATATTTAGTTATTATGGTTCTTTGTAATGCCATTGTACAAACAAATAAATGGTTTATCAGGGAATTTGTTGAAAAAACCACAAAATTTTAATTTTCATTCAAAAAACCGCTTACTATTTTATTACTAGGTAGGTACTCAGATAGAAAGCTACCTAAAAACCTACCTAGGTAGGTACCTACTTTACCTACTAAAAAAGCATACATCAGCCGACATTTCAAAATTGTATACCTACCTACCTTGGCAATTTGTGAACTCATTTTTGTCATATAGGTACCTAATTTTGTATTAGTCCGTAAGTCTTCTATAAAATAACTCATAGGTACCTATTAGCCAATGACGAAAGAAAGCTTTATATAATTATATGTCATTGTAGCGTGTATATGTAGGTAGGTACCTACTTATATACATACTAGAAAGAAAATGATAACCCTGGAACTATCTAGGGGATGTTCGCCAGTTCACCGACCATGTCCAATTCGCGAACATTTAGACAGATCTTTATATTCAATGGCAAATAATAGAAAACTTGACTATACACATGCACGAATATGTCCTCACTTGCGTAAGCGATTGATTGGTACGAACTGGTCCGCACCAGTCAATTCATGAAAAAAAAATTGTGACGCGCCGCAACTTTGATGGCAAGTTTTTCTTAGTTTATTACCGTTTTTAGGTTTGTGTCTTATTTGTAAACCTTATTTACGATATTTAAATGATGGCTACGCATGTTTTAACTTTGATTTCATTATTATATTTCTTAGAAAATCCTGTTTCCGACCGAGCGGCCGGGAATGAGATTATCGTGTCTAAGTGGATTGATTCTCGTATTCAACTACACTTAGCGGTAAAATTAGAAGTTCAATTCCGTGGCCAAATAAAAATTCTGCGGTTCGATTTATAATGGGGAAAAAACAAATTCGTCTTCTTCACAAACACCACCTAAATATTCCAAAGAAAGCGTCAAATAAAAAAGAATAATTGTTATTACTTGTCCTCCTTACTTGTATTCCTTAGTAATTAGTGGTCGAAAACTGGGGGCCGGCTCCCGACCGGTAAATAGACGGTCGTAAACCAGATTTTGCGGTCGAGAACTGGTAAAATCGCCATTTACTTGAACATTTTTGTTTCGCTTCCCTAACTTGGCAACTCCACTAAGTGGTCGAAAACTGGCGAACTTACCCTACGTCGGTCAGGATTTTTGTTACAAAAAATCATTCAAATCTGAATTACGTACGGTGCACAACAGCCAACTTTAGAAGAAGGTAAAATAAAAGATTTATACCTAATACCTACCTGCATATGAAAATAATGGTAAGTAAAATTATTTATAATACCTACCTATCCAATCTATTTTTCAAAGTTTCAAACTCAACGACATACCTATATAATCTGTGTTTATTATTATCCATGGTCGTTATGATAATTACCCAAAGAAATTACCTAGTATCGAGCTAGAGTTGGCGCCAAAAAAAAAACTGGTCTAATTAGTGTTGCCAGATGGGTACCTAGTCCTCCAAGAGACGGTTTTCCGTCCCATTTGATTGTTGATTATCGTCACAGTCTGCGCTTACGTTACATTCCGACAAGGTACTTTATGAACGCTGCGATTACTTATTTACTTTGTACTTACTTTTTTACGATTACTTACTTTTTTTTGTAATATTTTGTTTGACTTGCCCATATTCACGTCATATTCGTCCAACGTATATTTGTCCAACGGACAAAATGGAATCACTGAGCTGGCAACACTCTTAGTCCTACTACGACTGCCGAACCTATTGCGATTATCTGGTGATGTTTTTAATTTCTTTACAGTTATACGAATATTGTTTGTGTGGAAAAAGTTTGTTTTGTTTTTCATTTGTGTTGCTTTATTACAGACAATGTTGAAAACAGACAGGAAGGCGTACAAGCGACACACATATTCGGGCGCACGCAAATGCCTGAGTCGAGTTCGCGCCGGCCTGAAGCGTTTCCATGAAGAAACTTCGTAAGTACTTTGTTTTATAGTTTGTATCGGGGCGCCTGCGGTAACCTGCGCGTTCCCAAATATGACGAATGTGTATAGAGGTTATATCTACTCCCGTTTTATTGTTCTACCCGCGCTACCCTACAAATAAGTCGACTAGTTTCATTTTCAATATGTTTCATTGCAATATGTTGTGATTATCGTATTCTAGACGTGCAGTTGTATGGCGTAAAGAAAAACAGCCGACGAATGAAGCAGCGTCGACGAATGAAGCAGCACTGAATCAAAATATTAGCTGTGATGACCATATTATGTAAGTATCAAAGATATTGTCTTACGCGCGGAAATCCATGTTACAATTTACCTATTATTCATATTTTTTTTCAGTACTCCCAAAATACCCAAATTGAAAACATACCAGCGTAAAAAGCCAACAATCAGCAATGAAGCTTCATATCATGCTGCTAGCACAAGCACAAGCACGGGTGAGCCTGTGATCAATTGGCCACAACCGGATCCAGAAATTGAATCTCACAGACTGACTATGGAAACTGTTCCAACTAATTGTTTATCTGGAATATCCGGATTTCGGATTGTTGACCTAAAGCATGTTATCCAGTGGGCATTTTTACTGGAAAGGCACCGAAATGAGTGTGCATCATCACAAATTGAATTTGTATGTGAGGTGCACAATGGGTTCCATAGTAATTTAACTTTCAAATGCAGTATGTGTGACAAAATATGGAAGCTCAGTACGGCAGAGGATCATAAAATAAACACTTCATTTGTTTGGGCAACTGTGACTGCTGGCAGTTATTATACTCAAGCAGCTCACATAACAAGTCTCATGAATATACCTACAATGGCAGCCAAGAAATTTCGTCGTATTGAAAACCAACTTGGGAAAGTGTGGTCTGAACATTTGACAGAGGAAATAAAGAATGCTGGTGAAGAAGAACGATCAATTGCTGTTGAAAAAGGACATGTTACCTCAGATGGTGTTCCATACATTACTGTTTATGTCGATGGAGGATGGCTGAAAAGGTCATATGGTCACAACTTTGATTCATCATCGGGAATGGTAAGCTTGCACAAAATAATATTTATAAATAGGGTTGTTCACGTTCGTCTGAGCTTTTAGGTCAGAATATAAAACCTTATTGTTTTTACATTTTATTTTTCATTATTATTTGAAGATGATTTTTTATATTTTTTCGTATTTTTGTTTTCAGGCCTGCATTATTGGAAAGGAAACAAAGAAATGCCTATATCTTGGTGTCCGGAACAAATATTGTTATACATGTCAATATTATGAGAGAAGAAATATGGATGTAAAAGCTCATGGTTGCTGCAAAAATTATACTGGTCCATCTACGGCAATGGAATCCCAAATAATTGTTGAGGGCTTTCAAAAGAGTGAAGAAATGCATAAACTTCGTTACTTGAATTTTGTTGGAGATGGAGACTCTTCGGTATTTGCTAATTTGAAAGAGAAAGTACCCTATGGATCTCAAATTAAAAAAATTGAATGTAAGAATCATGTAATAAAAAACTATACTAGTGCACTTTACAAGGTAAATAAACATTTGAATAGTAATCTAAGTTTGTTATAATAATATATCTATTTATTTTATTATAAAAAAGTACACTCTTTTAGATCTTGTCGAACACCAAGCTGCCTCTTTATGGACGAAATATTTTGAAACCAAAGTAGATGAAGCTGACTCAAGTTGCTCGGAAGATTATTGTGCGAAACAGTGATGAGCCGGTGGTGATGGCAGCAGAGTTGAGAAATGGTCCACTTCATGTTTTTGGAGATCATGAAAAATGCAAGGATTATTACTGCAAATTGAAAACAACACCAGCCCATGAGATTCCAGAAAAACAAGAAAACCTGGTGGAAAACCTGAAAAAGACTGCACCAGAGGTTTGGGCTCTGATCTACGCAGCCAATGAAAGAATTGCTCTGAAAGCTGCTCGTTTGTCTAACGAGACAACAAATGTTGCAGAAAATTTTATGAGCATTATCAATAAATTCAACTGTGGAAAACGACTTAGCCTTGGGAAAGGGGGCTCATACCAGCGACGTGTGTATGTGGCGGGTAAATATAAATATTATGTAGTTCAATATAATGAGAAGTCTCGGCCGATTTTGAAAATATCTGAAAATGCGTTATTATTATTTTTTTGCATAATTCACCTCGCTGGGACTTCAATTTTTATTTTTTTTACATTTCATTCCTATTATTTCAGGATTGTCTCATGCCACTGGACACAAATGGCATGCAACTGCATGGAAAAAACAAACCACACAGAGTCCAGGACAACATTTCAAAAAATATATACAACGAAAAGAGAAGAGCAGATTGCGACAGCAATCTTCGATACGAAAACGGCTGTTTACTCAGAAAGAGAAAAGCCAACCGGACGAGCACTACGGACCTGAAGCTTGTGACCCTGTTGATATTGATGAGGCAGAATTGAAGACACGGTGTGAAGAACGGTTAGCAGAATTCCAGAAGACTGCACAAGACATTGTTTCCATTGAAATGGCTACTATAGGGCAACATGACAATGATTTATATGTCACTCACAGGTGTGACCGTCTGACTGCAAGTCAATTTGGAATGGTAAGTGAGGCAGAATTATTTAGTGATATATTTTCTGTTCAGTAAAAAAAGTGCTTAGAAAAAAATCCTTTACATATAAGTATGTGCTTTTTTGATGCTTCATATATATGCTGTATCCGTATTTTTTATTGTTCATATAGGTCTGTAAACGCCGTAATACCACACCATGTCACAACCATGTGAAGGAGATTCTTTACAAAAGGAACATTTGTACAAAAGACATGGTATATGGGCAGCAAAATGAGACTGTTGCCAGGAGTATATTCATGCAACAATATAATAAAAATGTCAGACCTTCTGGTATTTTTATTGATGATGAATTTGGATTTTTAGCTGCCAGCCCAGATGGTATGTAATTTTAAATTTTCAGCTTTCTTACAAAATTTAGGCCCCATTTAAATTCTGATCATTATTTCTTACAGGTATTATTGATGATGAAAAGGCTGTCATTGAGATCAAGTGCTTTCCATCATTGTCAAGGAGATCTCAAAGCCTAGAGGAAGCAGCACGTGAGAAGAAATATTTTGCTCTACAGGTGGAAAATAACTTGCTGGTGATGAATAAAAAGCATGATTATTATTATCAAGTTAGTAAATGTATTATTACACTCTCACACCAGATTAGAACAAATTACAAAAGACCATTATAAATTTGTTCAGTAACCAACGGTAACTATAATACTACAATTAATTATTTTTCAGGTTCAGGGTCAATTGCGAGTAACCAAGATGAATAAATGTTACTTCATTTGTTTCATCTCCGTCACACAGCCGCTTACTGTAATTGAAGTTTCTCGTGATGACGAATTTATTTATAATATGGTGTCCAAGCTGGTAATTTTTTTCAAAACTAGTGTTCTTCCGGAAATAATACTGAGACGTGTTCAGAAAAATGCAAAATGTATGGATTTCACTAAAGTAACAGGTACTAAATCCTTTTACAAGGAATCTTATTTATTTCACTTATGATATCGCATTATAATTATCACGAAATAAATGAATATGAATATTTATTTATTGTACTTATTTGTTCCAGTGAAAAATCTTCCTTCTACATCGACTGAGGGTTTACAATAACGTTTTATGATTATTATACTAGAAGAACAATGAAGACACTTGTGGTAATTATTATTGAATGTAGAAAATATTATTGGCGCAACGTAGATGCACAGGCGTATCATTGCAATACCTACCAAACAATAAACATGTTTGTTTTACTTTTTTAGCGGAAGTTTGAAGACGGCAAAAATCAAGGTGGAGACAAGGTGGCGAAGACAAGGTGACGACGACTACGAGACGTGCTACAAAAATTTAGTTTTTTAAATTATAGTATTTTTTATTATTAGAATTGTATAGAATATTAATTTATTGTTCCATTATTGTATAGAATATTAATTTATTGTTCCATTACTGTTTATAATATTAATTTATTGTTCCATTACTGTCATTGTTCCATTACTTCCACCAGTCGCTTTTGTTAGGTATAATATTATTGTAATTGGTATAAAGGTATACATAGGTATACATTTTTGTTACTTATTCACTTATTTACTCACCTTTTGGTTTGACTGTAAAGTGGGAGTAGGCATGCACAGCTTTTTAGGCTAGTTTTTTTTAATTCACATTGTGTACTTATGCCTGCCTGCTCACATAGCGTTGCTGTTTGATAATGTGTACAATTATTATTTTTCTTTTGAAAAGAGTAACCATTGAGTTTCTTGCCGGTTCTTCTCAATGGAAGCAACATTACGAACCGGTGGTAACGCTAAAATATTGTTTTTTTTACGATTTATAAACGCTACATATAGCTTACTTGAATAAAAAAAAAATTGAGTTTGAGTTTTGGTTTATTATTATAAATAAAAATACGTTTACATGGAATACCACATTTATTTATCAGTAATGTTTTGATTTCATGTTGGCAAAGTGAAATACACCAACAAGTTTATTACAGTTATATTTTCAGTATATTTAGTAACATCCTGCAATAAAATAATTATATAACAGCTGTATTTTTATTTTAGCACGAGTATAATAAAACAAATTCATATTTTTACATAAGTGCCCTCTAGTGGCTCTAAAAATAAATTTTAAAAAAACGCCCTCTAGTGGCTTAAAAAAACAATATCTGTCAATGTGTGCGTGTGTGTATTACAATAAAAAGTGACAGAAGTTGTTTTAGGATATCATCTCTGATTCTGAATGATTTCAGGTTGATTTTATTGCATATATCAATGCAGTGCAATATGTCTTACTCTCAATTAATAGGATTATATCTCACAAATGCTGAAATATCTCGTAAAAAATAAATAAGTAGAATCTGTTGACTACAACGCCATCTCGTAAAAACGTGCTATCAACTCAACCGACTCCATCACCTTAAAGCAAATGACTATAATGACAATGACATCATAACAATGTTTGTGTACGATAGCGCAATCTTTGACTATTTACTTGTCTAGACAGATTGTTCGAGCGCCTAAACGCCAAAAAAAATATCAGCCAACTGTTGGCTCATAAGCTGATTCCGGCCGATCAGTAGCGAGACTGACATTGTGCGGTGAGCACGCTTTCTTTGGTGTATAAAAATGACAATATGCGCAATAATAGTATCCAAAAATTACAGGGGACGAATAAAAACAATAAAAAAAAATACATATCATCGGTAAGTAAACTCGAAATAACTATTTGCTAAAGACACAATTAGATTAATGAAATGTAATTTTATTCAAAAATATAACGGCCATTTGACGCCATGTTGGCAGGGTTGCCTGTTTATTGAATTTAAAATTCCCATGTGAGCGTTACCTTATATAAAAAAAAATGTTTTATTATAATGGACCGGGAGCCCAGCGTGCAAATTGTGGATTTACTTCGGCGTCGCCCAAACCTATTAGATTCGGTAGATTAGATGATAGGAAGAATACATTGTTCAAGATGTTTCCACTTTCAGCGGTGGGGGAAGCGTATACATTATAATTTCAAATTTAAAAAAAAAGCAATGATAAGGAAATATTCAAGCGTATCAGATATTGATACTTTTCATGCTCCAACATGATAAATTGAAAAAAAAAAAAAACTCGAGCGCGTCAGATTTTGTAAGCAACTATAGGCTACGGTAACTGCTTAACATCAGGCGGGCCGTACGCTTTATTGCTACCGCAGTCCTTTAAAAAAAAACAATTTCAGAGGGGGTATTGAGTGAAACTTCCAGATGCTCCCATTTCTTAGACTGACGATCAAATTAGCAAATTGACACTTTTGACACTTCTTAGCTAGTAATGAATCCCCCTTATCTTAACCTGACGAGTTCGAGTATTTTAAGATGGTCTATTTTTTTTTTTGGCTCCCCTGAGCCTACCCACCAATATTAAGGGCTCATACTGGTTGGAGGTTCTTATCAATATGTATGGTATCTCCTTTATCTTAATCTGACGCGCTCGAGAAAATCCAGAAAATCCTTCTACGGCTCCCCATCTATAATCCAAAAAGCATTATTTCGAAATTTAAAGCCGCCATATAAAGTATTAAATACTAAATAATAATATTTTAGTTTACCTTTTTTAACTAGTAATATTTTACCTAGTAGGTATACCTAGTAATCCATATGCACATACTCCTAATATTATGAATAAAACTAAATAAATGAATTTAAATTTAAAATAAATTATATGTAGATACCTCAAAATCAAAACTTTTTTCCCCATCTTTTACAGGAAATATTCAAAAGCTGGTATCACTCAGCACGCATTATCAGTGACGCAGCGCGTCTTTCAAACAATAGTCTACACATACTTGTGTGCGTGACACGCACACAGCGCTTTCAAATCTGGCCTGTTTTTTTCGTTGCGATTGCAGCTCAAAACTCTGTCTAGACAAGTAAATAGTCAAAGAGCGCAATAAATGAATATTGTATTTAACCACATAAATGATAGTACTTTTATGCTGATAATTAAAGCAATTCGTGCAAAATTATTCCCTAACCATTCCAAAATATCAAAAATGCGCAACGTTAATATTCAAGTTTTCACTTCTGCCAGCACTCCAGGAGTGCAACCTGGCCGTTTTTTTTTGTTTAATTGGCCACACACTTCCACCACTGTTACTCCTGTAAGCCAGGATCAACACGAGGAGCCAGGCTCATGTGAGCCAGAATTTTCTTACGAACGAAAATTGTTTGACATCTGCGTCGTCGTCGAATCTAATCGTCAAACAATTTCCGTTCGTAAGAAATGTCGGAATAAATGGGAAACGTAGTAGGAAATACGCGAAATTTCGTTTTCGTTTCTAAAAGAGTAAGCCCTCTGGTTTCGGATCGGACAGGGGTTTCATAACACACTGTATACAAAATAACATGAAAATAATATAAACTACTTACTACGTATACAGTATTAAGAAAACCCTGTCCGACCCGAAAACGTATTGTTGGGTACCGAGTGGGTATCGTCGTCGTCGAATCTAAACGTCAAACAATTTTAGTTCGTAAGAAATGTCGGAATCAATGAGAAACGTAGTAAGAAATACGGGAATTTCGTCCGAAATTTCGTTTTCCTTTGTAAAAGAGTTGGCCCTCTGTGCACATGACGAACGCTGACAGCATACTGACTTAAGCCACGCCTAGTGTGATGTCGTCAGGGCCTTGTTGAGTCATAGTGCACAGTTGCTTAGACCGTCTCCTTTCTATATGTCCTCTGTGGGCGCAACCATGGATGCCTCGTGCGATAGGGCGCTAACATAAGTTGGCAGAAAATAAGCATATTCACCACAGAGTAAAGACTAAAGAAAGAGGTGCCCTTATTAGATATATGTATGAAACAAAACGTGGTCATTGTTTTTTCATTTTCATTTTACTATTTACCGGTAAATAGTTGAACTACTCGCTTCGTTTTATGTCGATGTTAGTACTAAGCCGACCACTCGGCCGACTTGCTTAGGGCCAGTCCCCTTAGTTTTTTTTTTTTTTTTTTTTTTTTTTTTTTTTTTTTTTTTTTTTTTTTTTTTTGTCCGGGCGCTTTTTGGCCCGGCCCGCGATCTCCCTCTGGTGTGGGGGCCAGAGACTTTATTTACTTAATATTAGTGTGTAAAATAAGTTTTTCACAGTCTTTTTATTTAAAATAAAACAGGAAACACAGATTTTTAATAATTTACAAATAATAAAAGCAAATAAAATATACATTAAAAGAGAAGCTTGTCATAATAAAAACTTAAAAATAAAATAACAAATTAAAACAACTAGTGGACAAGGATAGGTGGAGTCATACATAAAAAATATGGTAAAGTTAAAACAAAATTTCCCTACTATTCATTGCACAGATCAGTCAGCCAGTGTGATTAATAGCGCAGTGTGGTAAGGGTCGCTAGTCGGTGCTTACTACGACAGTAGTAAGCTGACAGCTAACCCCTATCTGCATCGGTCTTATTCCTATTAATCACACTGGTTGCTACCTCCGTGCAATAACTTAGTAGGGCGTCACGCTTATCCTTGTCCATGACAAGCTTACACAAATTCCCTAGGTTAAAATCTGTGTCTAAAGACAATTCTGCATTAAGTCTTTGGCGAGCGAACACTGGGCAATGAAGCAAGATGTGCTCCACTGTCTCGCTCACACCAGGCTCGCAGATACACGATGGGTCCTCTTTGCACTTGAAGCGGTTCAAGTACTCTGAGAACCCACCGTGCCCTGTTAGAACCTGTGTGAGCACGGCAGTGGGCACGATCTGTTTAATTGTCCTGTACGCTACCAGAAGGTCAGGGAAAAATATTTTCGTCGTAGATGCAGTGGTGCCAGTCTTGTACCTACGATTCCATTCGTCGAGCGACTCCAAACGGATTTGTCGCTTGACGTATGAAACCGGACATTTGTCGTACGTAGGTTTGGTCTTACTGTGCAGCGCTGCTTGTTTAGCCAGCTCGTCAGCTCTCTCATTACCCGCCAAGCCCGCATGTGCTTTTATCCAAAACAAGGAGACTTCCTTGTTTTGGAGTCTGCAGCGAGCGATGTTGCTCCTCGCCTCGGCGGCGAGCGGGTGATGGGAGAGCGCGTTGACCACTGTCTCGAGTGCCGAACGCGAGTCGCTGATGATAGCGAGACTGGTGCTCCCACACTCCAACGCATATTTAGTGGCTCTGCATATGGCCAAGAGTTCAGCCTGATAGACCGTGCAGTAGGACGACAGCTTGAGCTTGAGTGACTTGGTCTCGGTTTCACTATTCCATATGGATAGTGAAGCTCCGACCTTGCCCTCGATCTTACTGCCGTCCGTGTATATTCGAACTGCGCTGCATACGTTGGTGGTCACGTCTCGCTGGTCCATCAGGCTTACGAACTTGAGGTCCATATGTTTCGCCGGATGCGGAGTACTCGTGTACGCCAGTCTGCTCTCAACTTCGACGTCTTTCAGCTCTGGCCGAGGTACTCCCCTCTTGGCCTTGTAAAGGGAGGCCGCTTCGCGTATGCGAATGTCGAGGGGCAGTAACTGGTCCATGATATTCACTTTGTTACTAGCACCATCTAGTTGCAAATTTTGGTACGAAGCTGGTGCCTATTGACTGCAGGTAAAGTGGAGACCCCCACCGCGGTGCACGAAGAGGCCACGCACGCGGCCACGACTACGTTTTGCAAGAAAATGTATGGATGACGTCATTTCGTGCGTAGCCTCTCCGTGCGCCGCGGTGGACACGGTGACATACATTTTCGTGCAAAGCGAAGCTTGACCCACGTGCGTAGCGTGTGCGTGGCCTCTCCGTGCGCCGCGGTGGGGTCTCCCCCTAATGTACGGGCTGGCTCGAGCGGGTACCTACCACTCTCTCACATAAGATCTGCGTAATGTAGAAATTTTGCGTTTCATAAGATGTGTGAGAGAGCTGCATGCCTAAGCATTTTATTTACTTGTGACTTTGCCGACGTTATTAGGTACATTTAAACGTCGGGCCCCACCTACGCGCTGCGTCGTCGCAAGATTTTGTAGTGTCACATCACCCTCCCCCGCTTCGTCTCTCGCCCGCTGACACTTTGATCCGTTGTGACGACGCAGCGCAGCGCAGCGCGTAGGTAGGGCCCAACTCTTATTTAAGTACTTACGTACGACAGGTGTGACGACGCCTGTAAATAATAAAATTAATTAATTAATTAGTCCAAGTTAATTCAATTAAGATATCTATGTGGTTATAAAAATATAACACTGCTTAGTTGAAACCAGTTTTAACTGTCACTATTTTCTTAGTCAGAATCCGCTTTGTCTAGTTAAAACTGGTTATTACTGATTATGGTAACTAGACAAAACCAGTTCTAACTAATAACGGGGTTTTACTGTGTCACCAACAATAAGCTTTAATCTACCAAGCCAACTAGGCACTTGTGTATACTGGGTGAAATCGAAATCGTGGGCAATATTTTAAACGGTGATTCTACACATGATTCAGAATATTTAGGGAATATTAATCGACAATTGATAAAAATTTATTACCCAGGTAAGGTATAACAGTTAAATGGTTTGCTTATTTCCTTACCCGAGCAATATTTTTTAACAATCGATATTTTTTATTTAGGTTCCCAAAATATTCTGAATCATGTGTAGAGTCATATTTGAAAATATTGCCTACGATTTCGATTTCACCCTGCATACAGGATAAATTTTTCAAGTGTGCGTGGCTGGCCAAATCCGAAACTATGAGGAAAGCGAAAATTACTCAAAGGAGTCTCGGGGCCGCTTTTTATGCCAAGTCGAATACCCTGAAGTCGCATGCGAGCTCGGGACTTCAGGGTATTCGACTTGGCTGGGTTAGGTTCGAGCTAAACCCCCGTCATTCCCTTTGTGTTATGTTACTGGTGACCCTGAACGCAGAAATAGGAGACCCGGGAAGCGGGGCTCCGTCCACTTTGTCATAGAGGGTTATTCTACTTTTTTGGTGTCATAATTATATAAATAATTTAGAGGTTTACTTCGTGAATCTAAGCTACAAATATAGATGTATGTATTTACAGTGGCTTATTTATGGTGGCTAAAATGCTATTTTTTGACAACTGAGTTAGTAAATCAGGAAAATGTATTTTTTAGAGGCCAAAATGCTATTATAAAGAAGTCAAGTCTGTAATTACATGACAATATTAATTACTGCTTTTATTTTGGAAATTATTAGATTTTTCTGGGCATAGTAGGTTCTGTCGCTTATTTCATAGGTACACACAACTTACCATATGAAGCTTGTTGACTCTGTAAAAAGGGAGAAAATAAATTAAAATATTAATTAAGTAGGTATTTGATGGATTTTCATCTATGTGCATAATGTACAATTTGCTGACGGTGTGGGAAAACATCGTGAGGGAACCTACATATTCCTTGGGATTAGGTAATAGTCAGTTCCTGTATACACGGCGACAAGGTTCACCAGCTGTTACGTTAGGTTCTGACTATCTGGTGAAACGTGGGCTTTGAATTGGTTAATACCTCCACAATGTGGTAGTGTATGGCCACTCAAGCCCCTGACTACTCCCGAATGGGGATAAAAGTCGTGACGTTACATTTCATTTTTTTTTTTATTTCATTTGATGGATTATGTCCTGAATCCCCTCGCATAAGGCCAAAGGCCAGTTCCAAGGTATGGCACGTTAAAAAAATTGCCTTTTTAACGTCTTACTTCTGGGCACGGGCCTCCCACGCTGCCCCAGTGCGGGTTGATGGATTTCACATGCCTTTCGAAAATTTGTTCGATGTTCTACGACATGCAGGTTTCCTCACGATTATTTCCTTCACCGAAAGCAAATGAGAAACATAATATCACTATCACTACATAGTATAAAACAAAATCGCTTCCCGCTGTCTGACCCTATGTATGCTTAGATCTTTAAAACTACGCTACGGATTTTGATGCGGTTTTTTTTCATAAAGTGATTCAAGAGGAAGGTTTATATGTATAATACATGCATAATATAGTAGAGAAACACCGACATACACGCGGGCGAAGCCGCGGGCATCAGCTAGTAAAGTTATAATTCGCACATAGATTTCGAGAAATCCAGAGATGCGAAAATATAAACATGTAGCAGAAAATGTAACCAATTTCGAAAAACAATTGAAATCCACCAAACCGCACTGGGCCAGCGTAGTGGATTAATAGCCTGAATCCCCCTCGCATTGAAATGAAGCCCGTACCCAGGAATAGGACATTAAAAGTATATTATTATGTTTTTTTATTAATAAAATAAAAAGATACTTACCTCTGAAATAAGGAGTGTGGCAACACTAACGACGACGAACAATTTGAACATTTTGACGTTCTTTTTTTGAAGTTTTGGATGTTCAAAAGGTGTGGATGGGCAGGAGCTGCAGAGTGACTTTCATCTGCCGACTACGCTCTTATATACCATTTTTCAGTACCTGATTGAATTAATTTCTTTTATCAATTTTGCAAAGGCATTTCAGCGAAACTTCTGTGCAAATATTAATGACAATACCTTTATTAAATTATTTAAATTTATGTATATTGTATCGCACGGAAATCAGGTAACCGAGTACCATGATATGCCGGTAAATGTCGAATATTTTTATTTATTGCGTCTTCTTACTGAAAATTAATAAATATCCTGAGACAATTTTTTTGCGCACGGCTACCTGGGGGCTTACCACAAGCTCTTATTGCGATTCAATTATAGGAACGTTTTAACGACGTTTTAATGACGTTTCTTATTGTCATGACAATAAGGAACGTCATTGCACAAAAAGTCGCTGAAACGTTAATACGTTCCTGTAATTGAATCGCAATAAGAACTTGTGGTAAGCCCCCTGATCCCAAACTAAGCAGAGCTTGTACTATGGAAACCAGATAACTGATATTACTTGTATACTACTTTTTATATAGGTATTTAATATACATAATTACACTCAGACTCGGGACATACGGACATGTTCATGCACACAAATGCATGTCCCGGGTAGGAATCGAACCTACGACCTGCAGCGTGATAGGAAGTATCTTAACAACCACGCCAACGGGGCCGTCAAAGTGATTATTGATATGACGTTTCAATAAACTTAAATCTAGTGAAATGAGAAAAGTGTTAATGGATACAAGACATTCATTTAGTAAAATACCGTTCAGAATGAAAACGTTGTCCATATTGCACGCGTGAGCGACCGAAGCGAGCTCGGGAATTCGGGGCACTCGACTTGGCTGGGTTAGGTTCGAAGGGAATGACGGGGGGAAGGGAATGACGAGGGTTATCCGTCATTCCCTTCGTGTTAGGTAACTAGTGACCCTACCCTGAACGGCGAAATAGGAGCCGGGCTCTGTCGACTTTCTCGGGCTGCCCCAAGCCAGTACCCACGAGTGGGAGTGAGACAAATGCATGGCTCGAATCTTATTCTCTAGTGTACGCTTTTTTTACATTTTACTAAATGTAGTTTAGTGAAACGACATATCACTAAAAAAAATCTGTAAGAAGACGAATAAGGGCCTCCGCAGACTAGCTACTTTTAGCATCGGCGACCGGCGATTTTGTGACGTATCGATGCTGCGTCGCGTTTCTTCGAGCGCGAACAAGCGAAACGCAGCATCAAATTCGCCGATCGCCGATGTTAAAAGTAGCTAGTCTGCGGAGGCCATAACTGGAATAATTTTCTGAAATTACGCATTTAAATACATATTTTAACAACTGAATAAATGTACTGTCATTGGGACATTGTACCATTATTAAAATATTTTTTGGCAAATATTTGTTCGGACACTAGTGAACCGATTCGGTTTCACGTGGCTTTATTACGAGGGCAATCAGAGAGGATAATTAGTCCATCATCATCATATCTTCGAGAAACTTCAAGCATAGTCCTCCCTTTCCACAGCTAGTTTAGGGCTATATCGCACGAGGACACCAGTAGTAGCGCAACCAGTCGCTCCACCAACAAAATGTACATAGAGCTGTATGGAGTGTAGCGCAACCAATTCGGTGTCGGGTATCGAATCACCCACTGGTGGCGCCACCATGATTGCCTCGTGCGATATCACGCTTATAGTTAATTGTTCAATATACACTTGGGTGTATAAACAACATGGTGGTTTTAATAAAAAAATACATATTAGTACATTACTACCACGGTCTGAAATGAGTGTATTGCTGGCTGCGGTATTGATGGCCGAGAGCGCAGTGCAGCTCGAGACCTCCACAGCGTGGTCAGCATTGCAGCCCTTGATGGACAAGAGGTCGAGGCCTTTATACCGCGGCCAGCTGCTGCAATGATGGCCAAGCTTGAAGGCCGAGAGCGTAGCTAAGCTTAGCTTGAGGCAGCGCCGGGGCAGGCACTGCGAGGAGCTCTTCTCGTCTCCCCCCGCGCTTGTGCGCCGCGCCCCGGCCCAAACAGTCGTGTTTTTAAATTAAGATGAGATGACATCATGATCATGTCATGTCATGTCATGTAAAGTTATTTTTGAGTAAAACACTATTCAAGCCTTGGTATGCAATGACTATTCTCTGGCCACGCTATGATGGCTTCAAGCTGAGCTTAGCTACGCTCTCGGCCTTCAAGCTTGGTCATCATTGCAGTCCTTGATGGACAAACTGAAATAAAGCCCGAGACCGAAGGCCGAGGCGTTTATAGCGCGGCCAGCTGCTGTGGAGGCCTGGAGCTGCGCTGCGCTCTCGGCGATCAACACCGCAGCCAGCAATACACTCATTACAGACCGGCAATAATGTACCATAATTAATCGACTAACTGATGGACAAACAACACTCCTCATATAATATTTTGTGACGCACAACAGATGGGTCTAGAAACATGAAAGGTGTTGAATAACATGTAATTTAAATAAAGTAGTAGGTATTTCTTTTATTATTATTTTTTTGTATCCTCTACATGAGAATATTTTCTTATTTCTCAATAGTCGGGTTTTAGTTTACCACGCGTATAACAATAATACTTTTGGTGGTACCGTGGTAATACTTTTTCTGCTAACTGATATGTTAAAGGAGAGAAACAGGTTTTTAAGACCATTTTTTAATAATTTATTGGAAAGCGAAGCTTGACCCACGTGCGTAGCCTCTCCACTACTCCTAATATTTGACATCGATTTCAAAACTCTAAAAGAGGTCATTAACACCTGCGTATAAGCCGGAAACCCACCGCGGTGACGCTACGCACGCTACGCAAGAAAGACGTCAATGATGATAATTTTGTTCGACAATGACGTCAATGACGTCATTTTGTGCGTAGCCTCTCTCTCCATGCACTGCGGTGGGTTTCCGCCCTTTCCCTTCATAGCCGTGTGTTGATATTCGTGTATAGCGTGCGCTGCAGTGGAAACGTGGACGGACCCACGTTATCGAACAAATGAACCCACGCAGCTAACGTGCGCCGCGTGTCCGTGCACAGCGTGCGCCGCGGTGGGTTTCCGCCTTTAAAAATTCGATCAAATGCATGTAGGTTATAACTAGTTCTCGAGAACATTTTCACCCTCGGAAACTTACTTGTGAGAATTTTTTATTTTGGGTGACGTTATCCTAACTTTCAATCTTAAAAACAATTAAAAACACCATACTTGCATGTTTAATGAGGTTTATGGCAAGTTTAACATGCTTCAGAAGATAAATTCTCGAAAATTCTCACGAGTAAGTTTCCGAGGGTGAGAATGTTCTCGAGAACATCCCATCACTAGTTATAACGTAAGCGCGTAGTTCTACCAATTTTGAGTAGATGGCGGTGAAGCGTGTTTTGAGTTTTGTAACTCCGAAATATAGCAAACGAAGGCATAGAATCAGGCTATAGCAAGTTAATCTTATGTCAAACGTAAATTCACGCCTAAAGGTATAGTGTATTCACAGTTATTTTACCTCTGACATTTACCTTATTTATTTATTTTTGTAAAACGTGGTCGATATTAGGTTTTATAAGTCATGTAGGCTGTAGAATAAAGCAATATCTACAGTTCATGGTCTCAAAGGCCAAGTTTAAAGGCTGACTTTGCGTTTTACATAAATAAAATTAGAAACGTCAGAGGTAAACTAACTGTGAACTATGTGTAGGAATTCGTTGCAAGCGGCAGACAGCAGACGTCAGTCAGTCTCATAGAAATTGAATGCCGTCTGCCGTCGCGGAACATTTCACCGCCACAATTTTTATGAGACCGACTGACGTCTGCTGTCTGCCGCTTGCAACGAACTCCTTCCTTAACGTACATTTTGCGTGATCTTTATCGCTATTGACGTAGGTACTAAAAATAATGAGAGGAAAGGAAATAGGAAAAGGTTTAAAAAAATATAAAATGCTTTAAGCAATATTTTTAATCCGTCTTTATTGTATAATTTAAAATCAAAGTAAATTTCATTTAAAAAAACTAATTTAAAAATTACTTAAACATAATTTTACTAAATCTAATCTGTCTTAATTTATAGCTTACTGCACTAATTAACCTAACAGGTCTTCTGGTGGGAAGGGCGGAAACCCACCGCAGTGCACGGAGAGAGAGGCTACGCACGAAATGACGTCATTGACGTCATTGTCGAACAAAAATATCATCATTGACGTCTTTCGTGCGTAGCGTGCACCGCGATGGGTTTCCGCCCTAAGGTTTTAACAGTTTGTTAACAAACACAGTAATCATAAAAGTACGAAATGTGACAATCATCAGCCATTTTGTTTCGCCTTTCGTCACTGAAGAGAATGTGCATTCAGTTTCCTGTGAATAGAATGAATGAAAGAAAGGATGAATTTTCATCTATGTGCATAATTTACAGTTCGCTGACGGTGAGGGAAAACATCGTGAGGAAACCTACCTATCCCTCGGGATTAGGTAATAGTCAGTTCCTGTATACACGGCGACAAGGTTCACCACCTGTCACGTTGGGTTCTGACTATCTGGTGAACCGTGGGCTTTGAGTTGGTTAATACCTCCACAATGTGGTGGTGTACGGCCACTCAAGCCTCTGACTACCCCCGAACGGGGATAAAAGTCGTGACGTTACATTTACATTTATAAATGGGTGACCAACTATCACACACTTTGAAAGCCTAAATTGGATGTCATTGTCAACAGTTGTAATTGACACCCTGGACACCCAAAAGTCGGGACCGCGTCTGCTCCCTTAAATTGCATCTATCCTGGGGCCCGAGTCTTTGAATATTTTACCGAATAAAGTTCACTGATCATTGATTTGACGGGCCCGTTGGCGTGGTTGGCGTGATGGCGCCTTTCACGCCGCAGGTCGTAGGTTCGATTCCTACCCGAGTCAAGCATTTGTGTGCATGAACATGTCTGTATGTCCCGAGTCTTGATGTATATGTATATTAAGTATTTATTTACAAATAAAAAAGTAGTAAGTATATGCAGTAATATCAGTTATCTGGTTTCCATAGTACAAGCTCTGCTTAGTTTGGGATCAGGTAGCCGTGTGTAAAAAATGTCCCAGGATATTATTATTATTTATTTATTGTTATGAATATTTCATCGTAAATCGTACATTAATGGCGGTCGACATGTTTTCGGCCATCGGTTAGCAATCCTCTGGTAAACAACATTTCAAATAATTTTCGAGGAAGCATTCACGAAGATAATCCCTATAATTTTTATTTATTTTTATAGGACTGCTGTGGCAAAAAGCGTACGGCCCGCCTGATGTTAAGCAGTTACCGTAGCCTATAGATGCTTACAGTACCAAAGGCATTGCTCGCACATTGCCGACCTGAAGGGTGGTGGGATGGAGGGAGGGGGAGGGGGGGTGGGTTATTATCACTGAATTGCAATCGGTAAAAAAGCACACCCATGGCCCTGGGCAACGGTTGCCAAAATAATCAATCATCAGATGGACCGTCCGTCGTGTTCTTGGTACGCAATAGGTAATAAAAAAGCTAGCTTGCGTGCAAAAAGTCATACCCACATAAATTGGGTGCTAAATGCCAATTATCTTTTTTAACCCAATATTGGGTTCGACTTTGGAATATTCAACTAGAGGTATTCCTTTTTAGGTTTCCGTACCCAAAGGGTGCCAACGGGACCCTATTACTAAGCCTACGCTGTCCGTCTGTCTGTCTGTCTGTCTGTCTGTCTGTCTGTCCGTCTGTCCGTCTGTCCGTCTGTCCGTCTGTCTGTCTGTCAGCGGGCTGTATCTCTCAAATCGTAATAGCTAGAGACTTGTAATTTTCACAGAATTTGTATTTCTGTTGCCGCTACAACAACAAACACTAAAAAGTAAAAAATAAAGAGGGTATATACAAGAAACTAAATATTATTGACGTTTTTATTTTACGATGGTATGGTACCCTTCATGTGCGAGTCCGACACGCACTTGGCCGGTTTTTTTTCTTCTACCGATTTTGAGTCGAAATCTACCGATTTTAAGAGGTCAATTCTACCAATTTCGCTTTTTGACTTTCGAGACTACCGCTTGTGCTCAGGGCACCACTGCATGCAGCGAAACTCACACTTTTTTCACACTCGCAATTCGACAATCAACTACAGACATTTTCATGCGTTCACCAGAAGATGAGCCGTATTGGCAATCCTGACATGCTTTCAAGATTATTTTCCGCGAACGACTGAGTCGTGATGAGTCCATGGACTAGGTTTAATAGGACATACTATTTTGGACAGTCACAATGACATGTCTCCCTCTTTCTTGGTAATGTCTTTGCTCGCCCCTTATGAAATGGGGGTGCCCTGCAGTTCCCCTCTGCCTAAGCCTTCGGAAATCACAGACTTAGGGTGCGTTTCCACTGAAGCGGAGCTGGGCGGAGCGGCGGACTGTGATTGACAACTGTGATGGGCCAAGAGCGGAGTGGAGATTTCGAGCACTGTGATTGGCCAATTCACGGTCCGCTCCGCCTAGCTTCGCGTCAGTGGAAACGCACCCTTAATGTAATTTATTTCATACCTCTGTTGCCACCCAAGAGGCGTGATATATATTCCTGTATCAAAGATTCCTGTAACAAAGAGAAAATTCAATTAGGTTATGAATACCAGACGATGATTGTACACGACGAAGCGTCGTCGAGTTATTGGACATTGTAATGTTAGGTAATTTTTTTCAATTTTGACTAATTTGACTACCACCTGTCACCCAATATTGACCAACTGTCACCCAATTCTGACCAACGGAAACCTAATTTTGACCATAGGTCACCCAATTTTCACCATAGGTCACACTATGTTGACCAATTGTCAATTGTGAGATAATTTGTTCTTTCGAAATGTTGATGCGTCCGCGTCGTGCTAATGAACGTTCGAGCTTATAAGCTGCTTGTAAGCATGTGGTTAACTTCTTCCTAGCCTTATCCCATTATGAGGGGTCAGCTTTCAGTCTACCCTGATTTGGATGATCACCGATATTCACACGGAGCCATCTGCCCTCCGAGACCCAACTAGTGGGACTATCGGCAACCTAAGGGTAAGACCATTTTTGTCAGATTTTTCAGGCTTCTGACTGCCTGTAACGACTGTCAAAAATCTTCAAATGACACCCGGGACCGCCAGCTTAACGTGCCCTCCGAAGCACGGAGGAGGTCAGATGTTATAACTCGGACACCCATCCAAGGCCCAACCGAGCCGAACGTGGCTTAACGCGCCGATGTATCGGGCGTCTTACCAACTAGGCTACGACCTACCTAATACCTAATACCTATACCTATGCTACCTAATATATATTTCGCACGTACGTCTTTTACTTGTTTATTTTATTAGATTTATTTTGTTACATTTACTTATTTTCTATTGGGTAGCCAGTGCTTTGTACGTATGACCCATTGAGGAGGGCTTGGCTGAAAATCAGCGCTGGGGGGTCTCAGTCCCCTCAAGCACTTTGGCTGAAAATCAGCGCTGAGGGGTCTCAGTCCCCTCAAGCACATGCTGAGCCAGCTTCCTTTTCGGCACAGTTCGCATTGACTTCTTTTTATTTTTGTTTATGTTCTATGTCTTGCGTGTTGTGTCGAATAAATGTTTTTTCTTTCTTCTTTTCTTTTCTTACGACCTCCTCCCGACCATGTGGTTAATACCGACCGAACTGACCATATGACGGGCCCGTTAGTGTGGTTGGCGCGGTGGCGCCTTTCACACTGCAGGTCGTAGGTTCGATTCCTACCCGGGACATGCATTTGTGTGCATGAACATGTTTGTATGTTCCGAGTCTGGGTGTATATGTATTTAAGTATGTATTTACAAACGAAAAAGTAGTATATGTAGTAATATCAGTGATCTGGTTCCCATAGTACAAGCTCTGCTTAGTTTGGGATCAGGTAGCCGTGTGTAAAAAAAAATCCCAGGATATTATTATTATTATATTATATTAGGGCCTCCGCAGACTAGCTACTTTTAGCATCGGCGATCGGCGATTTTGATGCTGCGTCTCGCTCGTTCGCGCTCGAAGAAACGCGACGCAGCATCGATAGTCACGAAATCGCCGGTCGCCGATGCTAAAAGTAGCTAGTCTGCGGAGGCCCTTATTAAATGTTCTGCTAAAACACTTACGGTGTAGCTGTCAATGTTAGCCTCGATGTCGATGTCACTGCCGACTTCGTAGTTGTCAGCATTTTCGCTTTCCTGGTAGAAGGTCTCAGAGAGACTTAAGATCTGCTTTTGGCGTGCTTTTAAGTTATCGTCGCCTGAAAATAAATTCAAAGCATTATAATTACTCTATAAATATCCTGGGGCATTCTTTTATACACGGCTACCTGATCCCAAACTAAGCAGAGCTTGTACTATGGAAACCAGATAACTGATATTAATACATATTATACTATCTTTTGTTTGTAAATACGTACTTAAGACGAGGGTTCGAAATTTGGTTGAGTTTCTATTCTACTTTTTCTTTAAGTAAGTATGTGGACTAGGAATCTTATATTTAGATGTATGATTTTTGACTATATTATCTTGAGTATCTTTAAATCCAAATCACGATTTGATGAAATTTTCTCGATAATTTTTTTTTATGAAATGAGCTCTAATTATTTACAATTTTCCTTGCTACCACGATGTTTTTACGATTTCGATCACGAAATTATTTCTAAAACATAGCAAATAATGATATCTAAACTACCCTTCAACCATATTTTAATTCATGAAGTAGTTTTTTTTTAATTCAAGAAAATGTGGTTTGGCGCTTACGTTGTTTATTTCCGAGCGCGCGCACAATATCGCCATCTCACATTTTAAGTACTTGAACTAACCATGTCTCTCTCTAACTTTGTATTGTCAGTGTCCAGTCGGACTTGTTCGACGTCGGACCTGTGAAGGATTTTTTAAAAAATATTACGAAAAAATATTACGGTCGTGCCACATTACAGGTACAGTACAGTATTTACAGTCCGCCGACGCCTATGATAAATAAATAAATATCCTTGGAAATTCTTTTACACATGACTACCTGATCCCAAACTAAGCAGAGCTTGTACTATGGAAACCAGATAACTGATATTACTACATATACTACTTTTTGTTTGTAAATACAAACTAAATATACACTTAATTACACCTAGACTCGGGACATGCGGACATGTTCATGCACACAAATGCATGTCCTGGGCAGGAATCGAACCTACGACCTGCACTGCAGCGTGATTTTCGTTTGCTTTTCCTTGTCTTGTGTAATTTCTTTTCATCTCTTGTCATTTTGTGTCATCTCTTGTCATTTTGTGTCATCTCTTGTCATTTTGTGTCATCTCTTGTCATTTCATAGTTATTCGTGTCATTTCTGTAAAAACTCCCTATTTCGCTTACTGTTATATACTTGCAGCATGGTCTTGGGCCGACAGTGGGAATACATTGCTTGTCAAAACAATGGAGTCGCTTTATTGCGTTTGTTGTAGGTATGGATGGGCAAGTAATAAATATATCATACATCAATAAATTATCGTAAAAAAATAACATTACATATATGGATAGGAAAATGTTTGTCCGTCCTATTCAATCTATTATATTATAAACGAAAGTAACTCTGTCTGTTACCTTTTCACGGCTAAACCGCTGAACCAATGTTGATGAATTTTGGTATGGAGATAGACTGGGTCTTGGCGGAGAACATAGGCTACTTTTTAGGGTTCCAAAGGGTGCTAACGGAACCCTATTACTAGGCCTACGCTGTCCGTCTGTCTGTCTGTCCGTCTGTCAGCGCGGGCTGTATCTCACGAACCGTAACAGGTAGAGAGTTGAAATTTTCACTGAATGTGTATTTCTGTTGCCGGTGCAGAACAAATACTAAAAATATAATAACATTTAAAAATAAATATCAAGTCTCAAACTTGATATTTTTGATGTGTTTATTCTACGGTGGTACGGAACCCTTTATGTGCGAGTCCGACGCCTTCAGATCTTATGAATGTTTTCTTGAAATAAATATAGTGTATTTTAAGTAATTAACTGGCCAACCCTCAGGGCCTACCTACCATGTTAGGATCTTTTTCGTTCTAGGGGTGTAAACCGTGATTTAACGAGTTAATGTGATAATTTTTGTATTTAAATTATTCAATTCAATGTATTTGTTTCAGACATAGTCCAATATTGATTATTAAAATTATTATAATTTCACAATAAATATAAAACAATAAATAAAAGTAAAATTAAATTAAAAAAAAAAAAAATTTTTTTCATGTTTTATCATTAAAATACAATATAATATAACATAAATTAAAATAAAATACAATAAAATAAAAACCTACCCCTAATTAAACAAATACCGTCCGCGTGGGATACTGGCTGCATGTCCTCCCTGTATTCAAGCTGTTCCTGTTGTCAAGCGAATGTTTTGAGCAAGGAAAGAGCCAGCCCTCTTGTCACCTGTGGCGGTAACCAGTCTAAGGGTGATTTTGATAGATAAAAAAATAAAGATAAAAAGATAAACAAAAAATAAATGCATGGTTAAATCAATAAAATTAATAAAAACTGAAAATTAAATTAAAAAATAAATTAAATATGGTAAAAAAAAATATTATGACACCGCTGATGACTTCATGATCGGCATCGAAGTTAAGTACCAAAGTATTCCTTTGCCTACGAAACATGAAAAAGATACTCATATCCGGCAGTCAGTCACTGACACAGAGTATGTACATTTTTACCCGACTACGGTGGGCGGAGGGTTATGATTTTGACCGATATGTATGTATGTTCATCTGCTCCCGTATAACGTCCAAACTATTTTTATATCATAATAATTTGACTAATGAGATATCGTTGGACGCGTCTGGATCGTCCGCTGGTTATAGGCTATTATACGATCGAAATATTGTTATACGTATCTATCAGCATATTGTAGGTATCGTTTGTCTTCTTTTGACTTACTTTGTCTTCAGCAATAAAAACAACATAGAAATTAAATTATTTTTTTCATATACACTTGACATAAAAATCCCTTATAAAACGAAAAAAATATATTTGAATATTTTCATCCATTTCATCTATTTTAAAAGGTGCACTGGGACATATTATTTTAATTGTACGAATTAAACAATATTGTTCCTTCAAAAAATAACTATACTATAGTCTACTCCATAGCTGTTCTGTCCTAGCTAAGCGAGAGGGGTATATCCTTCGGCAGCTCACGCGACGCTAGCCACACCCCGAAACTAAAATTCATTTTTTTCTTGTATCGTCTTAATATACATAACTACACCCAGACTCGGTGCATGTCCCGGGTAGGAATCGAACCTACGACCTACAGCGTGCTAGGCGGAATCTTACCAACCACGACAACGGGCCCGTCAAAGAAAAGAAAGCAGGTTGAACTGAGGTGCTAGCCAAGTGGCATGAACGCTAATCGAATAGAAAGAAAAAAGAAAAAAGAAAGAAAGAAAGAAAACATTTATTCGACACACTCGCAACACATAGACAGAGGAAACAGAAAAAAAAAAAAAAAAAAAAAAAAAGAGAATAAACTTCACAATGTATGGAAATGTCAAACGTCGCTATGTAAATCATGCTTTAGATCACGTCGCTTATGTCATTTCCATAGATGAAGCGTAGCGATTTTGTAGACGTCAGCCACTTGTCTAGCCCTTCAGATGGCGCTTATCTTCTTCTTCTTATCGTATATATAATTCGTGGCCAACCTGGTGTCAGAGTTGTTCAATCCGCCCAAAGGCCTCTGATATAGCTGAACGACTGCTGCCTATATGACAACAACCGGGACCGACTTTTTACGTGCCCTCCGAAGCACGGAGGCGCTCAGTAAGAAGTGCCTCTAAATGGTCACCCATCTCTGCCTGACCTTGGCAAGCGCTGCTTACCTCAGTTCCGTTACCGACCAGTGATTGTAGCCGGCTATGGCGCTTATAAAAAGTCTCGATAAAACAAATCATTTACCAGCTTTGGTTTCGATATTAGGTGTGCCGGGTCCCGCAAATAATTTATTGTCGTTTTATGCCATTAGATCGGCCAATCTTTATTTCTCGAACGTGTATACGTCGTAGGGAAATGAGGAAACCAGGGATTTCACGAAATTCCTAGGAATATCACGAATTTTCGGGAGATGTCAAGCTGTAGCCAATTGACTGCAGCTCGTAAACGGGCTGGCTCGACCGGGGTAGTACCACCCTCTCACAGAAGATCGGCGTAAAGTAGCTATTACAGCTGCGTTTCGTTCGATGAGTGAGAGAGCCGTAAGCCCACCCCCCCCCCCTCCCTCCATCCCAGTCCCCTTCAGGTCGGCAATGTGCGAGCAATGCCTTTGGTATTGTAAGCATCTATAGGCTACGGTAACTGCTTAACATCAGGCGGCCCGTACGCTTTTTTGCCACCGCAGTCCTATAAAAAAAAAAAAAAAAAAAGTCGTATATTTTTATTTATTACGTCTTCTTTCTTACTGAAAATGATTAGTGAAATTACATATCAGTAAACATTTTCAGTAAGAAGACGTAATAAATAAGAGTATTCGACATAAAATGAAATAACATGACATGTTGCACGCGTGAACGAGCGAAGCGAGCTCGGGAATTCGGGGCACTCGACCTGGCTGGGTTAGGTTCGAAGGGAATGACGGGGGTCAGCGAGCGAACGGAGTACTCAAGGGATGCAACTTAATCCGTGGTAGAGTAAAACTTAAAAAAATAAATAATTTAAAAAATTAAAAACACGACTGCCCTGCCAAAAAACGAACTAAAAAGTATAAAACAAGTGCAGTGTCATTGCAGTCGGGGGACCGTTCTGTGGAACATATTTAATCTAAGAGGGCCCCCGACTGCAATGACACTGCACTTGTTTTATACTTTTTAGTTCGTTTTTTGGCAGGGCAGTCGTGTTTTTAATTTTTTAAATTATTTATTTTTATTTTATGCATTTTAGTGACAGCAGCCAAAAATAATATATTTGTTTTGCATGTACACCCTACCTATGTTAAATTATGCCTATAAATTCTACAGTTTTGGACTGTGCTCATCAAGGCCTTCAATTTGATACCCATATTGTAATAAAGGAAGAAAAAAATTTTTTTTTCACATATTAAAGTTGAGCCATAATGCCGCCATATTGATTTTTTTCAAAAATAATATACCCAGTGTTACCCGGAATGATGTAAGGATTCTAACGATACCCCATACATCGAAATCCGTTCAGGCATTTATAAGTTATGGTGGAATAAAGAATCTCACATACAAACATACAAACATACAAACATACATACATACATGAACCCTAAACACATATACACTCTTTTTTTTGGGCAGTCGTGTAAAAAGACACCACCTTCAGCCTCTGGTTTCCTTCCCCGTCAAAAAAGGAAGTCATCAGCTTTTAAGGTAAAAATGTTAACCTACAACTTACCGATCTGTAATTTGAGCGAAGCTTGTTGACTCTATGAAAAGAGAAATAAAAATTGATAAAAACAATGGCAAAACAGTTAGTTTAGTCAAATTGAGTTGTGTTCCAACATAATCAGACCCCGTCTCGAGGTTTTTTGAAGGCTCTTGAAATGAAAAAGTAAGTTTAAAAACTAAAACCCGACTACGGAAAAATCGCGCTCTAAAAAGTATGAAACAAGAAAATATTCGCATCTAGAGGATAGCCGTGGTCCGTGTAGGTCCTTTAGGGCAAAATGGCATATGAACACGGACCACGGCTATCCTCTAGATGCGAATATTTTCTTGTTTCATACTTTTTAGAGCGCGATTTTTCCGTAGTCGGGTTTTAGTTTTTAAACTTACTTTTGATTCAATTATTTTGGAGTTATAGGTAACAATATATATATTTGGAATGTGCTCATCAAGCTCTTTCATTTGATACCCCACACGGTTTCATTAAAAAATGTTTTTTTTTTAGTTCATGACATTATGTCCTCTAGAGGGGTCCATATGCAATTTTATGTGACGTCACATAGCCTATAACCATCGCGCCATTAAGCCGCTTCTAACGATACCTCATTTGTTAAATTATGACAAGTAGTTTGGAAGTTAGGTGGGAACAGATGCACATACATACATACATACATACATACATACATACATACCGGTCAAAATCATAACCCTCCGCCGTAGTCGGGTAAAAAGTACAAAGGTTATCAGGTGGCTTTTTGTAATAGGAAGTCCCTTATTGTCATGACAATAAAAGTACGCACTCATCTATCAACTCGGCACCCGAACAGCACCGCCTCGCCGCTCGGCGTCCACTCGTTGTCGACAGGTGGTCCGCGGGCGGACGCTGCTTTTACACCATAAACGTCACGTGATCAACCAGTGGACCGCGCGTGGTCAACGAGTGAACGCCGCGTGGTCAGCGCGTGGTCCACTTATTTCCGGTTCAGTTAGTGGATGCCGACAGACGAGGCGGTGCTGGTCGGGTGCCGAGTTGATAGATAAGTGCCAACCTTACGGAACGTCATATTATAAAAAGTCGCTGTAAGGTTAAAATAATTCTGCTATAAGAGGTTAAATTAATAATTATTAATACCTTGGCAACAAATCTACATCAGCAATTTATAGCACAGTGGATGTTCAGGGACTTTTGATTTTAAATACACAAACACTCCGAGCGAAGAAAACATTCAATTTATGTTTTATCAGCAAGTTCATAATAAATTAGGGTTCCTCGTAGGGACTACACGAAACCCTAAAAAGAATAATTAGAAAAGCATAATTTCTTTCTTTCTTTCTTCAGGAGAAAATGTAACAAAGGAGAATGGGCAAAGTGGGCTACCTACTCAGCACTAACGAACGTATGTCTATGAATAGCTTATTTTTACTCGACTACGGCGGAGGGTTATGATTTTGACCGGTATGTAGGTATGTATATATGTATGTGTGTGCATCTGTTCCCACCTAACTTCCAAACTACTTGTCGTAATTTAACAAATGAGGTATCGTTAGAAGCGGCTTAATGGCGCGCTGGTGACGGCTATGTGACGTCACATAAAATTGCATATGGCGCCCTCTAGAGGACATAATGTCATGAACTAAAAAAAAAAAACATTTTGTGATAAAACCGTGTGGGGTATCAAATGAAAGAGCTTGATAAGCACATTTCAAAAATATATATATTGTTACCTATAACTCCAAAATAATTAAATAAAAAGTAAGTTTAAAAATTCAAACCCGACTACTGAAAAATCGCGCTCTACACGGACCACGGCTATCCTCAAGATGCGAATATTTTCTTGTTTCATACTTTTTAGAGCGCGATTTTTCAGTAGTCGGGTTTTTAGAACTTTATTTTATTCTATGGAAGCAAAACTGTAGGTCATGGGGTTCAAAATATTTTCGAAAAAAACATAATGCATCACCCCTATACCTTATCATATCGTTTTATGACCGCAGGAGTATATTTTATTTACGGCTGGGACCTGCGGGTGCGAGCGAGAAGATCGGTAGACTCCGTCGCACGCGCACCCCACTATATCTTCCTGCTCCCTCCATCTAACTGGTAACCTTATTCATGCCCCTTAGAAGCCCCGCAATCCATTTTCACTTATCGTTGTGTACTTTCTGAGGCACTATGAACTATTTCTATAGCTATGAAGTCAGCTGCAATCACTGATCGGTAAACGACGGGAGGTTAAGCAACGCTTGAAAAGGTCAGTCAGTGATTGGTGGCCATTTAGTGGCATTTGAACTGAGCGTCTTTAGAGTTGGTGTTGGTATTAGAGTTGGTGTTGGTGTCGCCCGAAGACCTCTGACTAGGCTTAACGTAGCCGCCTGGAAGACAACAACCGGGACCGACTTTTTACGTGCCCTCCGAAGCACAAAGACGCTCAGTTCAAATGCCACTAAATGGCCACCAATCTCTGACTGACCTTTTCAAGCGTTGCTTAACCTCCCGTCGTTTACCGATAACAGTGAGATGGAGGGAGCAGGAAGAAAAATATAGTGGGGTGCGCGTGTTGGTGTTAGCTCCAACACCAACTCTAACACCAACTCCAACTCCAACACCAACACCAACCCCAACACCAACACCAACACCAACCCCAACACCAACACTAACACCAATACCAATACCAACACCAACACCAACACCAACACCAACACCAACACCAACACCAACACCAACACCAATACCAATACCAACACCAACATCAACAGCAAATCCACCTCCAACACCTACTCTAACACCAACACCAACTCTAACACTAACTCCAACGCCATCACCAACACCAACACCAACACCAACACCAACACCAACACCAACAACAACACCAACACCAATAGCAAATCCACCTCCAACACCTACTCTAACACCAACATGAACACCAACACCAAACATTTATTGATTCAGAGGCGGTACAAAAAAAAGTAGTCCGAAGTGATCCATTTCAATGTTTTTTTTTTTTCATTTTTTTTGCTAAACCCTGCGTTCAACCAATCAAAACAAAAAAATAATTTCGAAGTTTTAGCGAAACTAACGCACAGAAATTCATTTTTATAGATAGACTAGCTTTTGCCCGCGACTTCGTCCGCGCAGAATATAAATTTAAAAATTACGTTTCCTTTTGCTGGAACCCAAATCCCGTATCCCGTATCCGTATCCCGTATCACGCATCCCATATCCCGTATCCCTTATCACGTATCCCGTATCCCGTATCCGTATCCGTATCACGCATCCCACATCCCGTATCCCGTATTCCGTATCCCGTATCACGCATCCCATTTCCGTATCCCGTATCCCTTATCCCGTATCCCGTATCACGTATCCCGTATCCGTATCCCGGATCCGTATCCCGTATCCCGTATCCGTATCCCGTATCCCGTATCCCGTATCACGCATCCCACATCCCGTATGCCGCATCCCGCATCCCGCCTCCCATATCCCGTAACCCGTATCCCGTATCCCGTATCACGTATCCCATATACGAAATCCCGTATCCCATATCGCGTATCCCGTATCCCATACCCCGTATAATTTTCAAAAACTCTATTATTATTATTTTTTTAAAAGACAATTAATCACCAATTTTCTTAATTCTAACTACAAAAATGACGAACTTCCATACAAACTTTCATCCCCTATTTTACCCCCTTAGGGGATGTATTTTCAAAAACCCTCAAATTAATTTTGTTTATCTTTTAAAAGTCACCTAATCACCAATTTTTATAATTCCAACTTCAAAAAATGACGAACTTCCATACAAACTTTCACCCCCTATTTTAACCCCTTAGGGTTTAAATTTTCAAAAAATATGAAATTATTATTTTTAATACGTAAAAAGAAACCTAAACACAAATTTTCATTATGCTAACCTCGGAAATGACGAACTTTCATACAAACTGTCGTCCCCTATTTTACCCCCTTAGGGGTTGAATTTTCAAAAACGCAGCAATTCAAGTTTTTTATTTTTAAAAAGGAACCTAAACACCAATTTTCATAATTCTAACTTCAAAAATGACGAACATCTATACAAACTTCCCAACTAACTTTCATCCCCTATTTTACCACCTTAGGGGTTGAATATTCAAAAACCCCGAAAACCATATTTTTTATTTTTAAAAAGACACCTCAACACAAATTTTCATAATTCTAACTTGAAAAATGACGAACTTGCATACAAACTTTCATCCCCTATTTAACCCCCTTAGGGGTTGAATTTTCCAAAATCGCTTCTTATTGCTTGTCTACGTCACAAAATATATCTACTATCCAAATTTCATGTCTCTAACTTCAGTAGTTTCGGCTCGGCGTTGATGAGTCAGTCAGTCAGTCAGTCAGTCAGTCAGTCAGTCAGTCAGCATTTCCCTCTTTATATATTAGTATAGATAGATTTGTTTTTGGCATATTCGTTATACGTAATTGGAATAACTATTTATTAGCTTCTTAATTCCATAAACGGCGTCGGTGTTGACTAGGTAGACCAACGTTCATACATTTTTGCCCATTCTCTTTTTCAAAAGACATGTGGAATCCACCAACCCGCGCTGGGCCAGGGTGGTGGATTATAGCCAGAATCCCCCTCGCATTGCGATAAAGCCCGTGCCCAGGATTGGGACGTTAAAAGGGCTTTTGTTATTATTATAAAAAAATTACTTACCTCTGAAATGAAGAGTGTAGCAATACAAGCGAAGACAAATAGTTTGAACATTTTAATATTTTTTTTTTAACTTATGTCAAAATGGGCAGAAGGTGCTGATTGACTTTCTACTGCCGACTTCGCTCTTATATACCATTTTTTCAGTCGGGAAAGTAACCTGACTGAATGAATTTCGAAAGGTAAACAATATTGACACTATCGGCGCGGTTACTTCTTTACAATTTTATTTCTCCATGCAGTTTGAGCCAAACAACTGTTTCAATAATAGACGTCGTAATTTACCGGCTGTCTGCTACCTATATTCTACTAGCTATGCCCCGCGGCTTCGCCCGCGTGGAAATTGATGTGTAATATTAGGTTCACTGCCGTTTAACCAACCAACGTTGGACAACATTTTAGTTTATAACCAACGTTTCATATACTATTCATTTAAAAAACAACTTGTTCCGCAAATGTTTAATTTTTTCACTTTACAAACATGTCAGCCATTTCGTTCTATGACAAAGTCGATGGAGCCCTGTTCCGCGAGGATTCTATTTCGGCGTTCAGGATCACCAGTAACCGAAACACGAAGGGAATGACGGGGGTTCAGCTTGCTAACCAGCCAAGTCGAGTGCCCCGAAGTCCCGAGCTCCTTTCATTCGCTCAGGCGTGCAATATGAAAAACGTGTTATTTCTAAACGTTGTTTTACTGAATAATAATAATAAAAAATAAAAAATTTAGCCCTTTTAACGTCCCACTGCTGGGCACGGGCCTCGCCTCTATGCGAGGGGGATTCAGGCCATAATCCACCACGGTGGCCCAGTGCGGGTTGGTGGATTTCACATGTCTAAAGACATGCAGGTTTCCTCACGATGTTTTCCTTCACCGTAAACAAGTGATAATCATATTAAAGTTATGATTCACACATAGATACTAAATGATATGTTTGAGAAATGAATTCTTTGTCAAATGATAAGTTGTAAAATTATAGTTTATAAAATTATTACGTGACAACGTAATAATTTTATAAACTGAATTATTAGACAAACTTTTTGTTGTATGATGATGAAATGTAAAATGATGTGTTTGCCAATCGTGGAAAATATTTATATATTATTAGTTTTCCCTTTTTAGAGGTTTTTAAATCGGGGGTATTTTCTGGTTTAAAAATATATATATAATACTTGAAACAATATTTTTAATCCGTGTTTATTTTATAATTAAAAATCAAAGTGAATTTCATAACAAGAAAATGTTAAATTACAAAGAAATCAATAATTTTTCGAAAAATCAATATGTTTTAATTTAACGCTTACTGTACTAATTGACCTAATAGGTCTTCTGACGGTAAGGTTACAGTTAAACAGTTAGTTAATAAACACGGTAATCATAAAAGTGTACAATCGACAGCCATTTCGTTTCGCCTTTCGTCATGGAAGAGAATGTGCAATCAGTTGCCTGTGAACAGAAAATAATAAAATAAATGGGTGATCAACTATCAGACACTTTATAACCCTAAATTGGGTGACAACACTCTAAGGGCCGGGCTCCATTAGCGCGATGTGTTGCGTCGTCGCAAGATTTTGTACTGGCGCATCACATTCCCCCGCTTCGTCTCTCGCCCGTCGACCCTTTGATACGATTGCGACGACGCAGCGCAGCGCACTAGTGGAGCCGCGCTCTTAATTGGGTGACATCCGTCGACTCGTAAGAAATGCCTAAATTGAGTGCTCTCATCGAAAACGTTTTTGGGTGCCAATTATCTTTATTAACCGAATATCGGGTTAGACATCGGAAAAGTGAATTAGAGGTATTGTATTTTGGCGTCGTTGTTAAGATTCCGCCTATCACGCTGCAGGTCGTACGTTCGATTCCTACCCGGGACATGCATTTGTGTGCATGAACATGTCTGTATATCCTGAGTCTGGGTGTAATTATGTATATTAAGTATGTATTTACAAACAAAAATTAGTATAATGTAGTAATATCCGTTATCTGGTTTCCATAGTACAAGCTCTGCTTAGTTTGGGATCAGGTAGCCGTGTGTGAAAGAATGCCCCAGGATATTTATTTATTTATTATTCCTTTTTACGTTTCCAGCGGCAGGAACCACCTCGTCTTAATTTACTGTTTTTATTGATTGATTGATTGACGCACTCGTGGGTTGGTAACAAAGATTGCCAAAAAGGTGAGACATGTGACGGTCCAAAATAGTATGTCCTACTAAACTGAGTCCATGGACACAGTACGAATCAATCGTTCGCAAAAAAAAAGTTAAAAGCATGTCGGTATTGCCAATACGATCTTCTGGTAAAATTAGTACTAGGTCCATGGGTAAAAATGACCTTAAGACGGTACAAGCATCTAACGAGGTATGTTTGGAGGCTATCTCCTCTAAGATGAGTGGAGTAAAATATTTGTTAAAAATATCACCGTATTTATAGAACCCTCATCTTTAAATTTTAAGCAGAAAAAAAGTGCTAAATGCTCATTTACTATGTGAAAAAAAAAACAAAATATAGCAGCTTTCAAATTAAAATTTATCTACTTCCAAACAGCTCGGAACTTAAAAAACATTTTTCACCTAAAGATCGACCTAAATACCTTAAAAAAATTAAGTTCGATTTTGGTGATGCAATAGTTTTTCACGTCACAATTATTGATTTTCGATATTTTCACAACAAAAGTGGGCGGGGTTTGTGCGCTCTCGACCAATCCAGACGGCGAAAACGCTCGGCCGGGAAACGGGGCATTAAGTTGATTGTCGAATTGCGAGTGCAATAACTGATATGTAAATTTCGCTGCATGTAAGTGTGCGCTGATCTTGGTTAACTAATCTAAAGGCGGAAGCCCACCGCGGCGCGCGGAGAGACCACCCACGTGGGTCAAGCTTCGCTTTGCAAGAAAATGTATGTAATCGTGTCCACCGCGGCTACGCACGAAATTACGTCGTGCATACATTTTCTTGCAAAGCGAGGCCTGGCCCGTGTGCGTGGCCTCTCCGTGCGCCGCGGTGGGTTTCCGGCTTAATGGTATGTTTTATATCTTACTTATGAGCCTGTAGATGTAGTTCTGGATGCAGCTGAGGCGGAAGCTGAGGCGGCAGCTGAGGAGGTAGATGTGGCCGTATTAGATGTAGTAGAAGTGGGACCTGTAATAAAATTATACAAGGTATTTAGACATCCTATATTAGCCCTTTTAACGTCCCACTCCTGGGCACGGGCTTCCCCTCAATGCGAGGGGGATTCAGGCCATAATCCACCACGCTGGCCCAGTGCGGGTTGGTGGATTTAGAAATATATAAAAAAATGCTACTTATCAACCAAAACTTTTAAAGTAGGGCCAAGCTGTAGCCAATAGACCAGCTCATATTCGGGCAGACTAGACCGAGGTAGTACCACCCTTTAACAGAAGATCGACGTAAAGTAGCTAATTTAGCTGTGTTCTGCGGCTTAGGCTGCGCATTGATATATCAGTCAGTCAGTCAGTTTCTGCCCTGTGATTCTGCGGATTAATATATCAGCCAGTTTCTGCCCTGTGATACACTCAGGCCAAACATCATTATTACCATGAGTTTAACGTTGTTACATTTTGTTATTTTTTTAAATTTTATAGGACTGCGGTGGCACAAAAGCTTACGGCCCGCCTGATGTTAAGCAGTTACCGTAGCCTATAGATGCTTATAATACCAAAGGTATTGCTCGCACATTGCCGACCTGAAGGGGAGTGACATATACGGGCTGGCTCATCCGGGGTAGTACCACCCTCTCACAGAAGATCAGCGTAAAGCAGCTATTACAGCTGCGTTTCATACGATGAGTGAGAGAGCCGAAACCCCAACCCCCCCTTCCACTCCCTCCATCCCTCTCCCCTTCAGGTTAGCAATGTGCTATTATTATTATTGCAAGCATCTATAGGCTACGGTAACTGGCTTAACATCAGGCGGGCCGTACGCTTTTTTGCCACCGCAGTCCAATAAAAAAAGTAGGTATTTCCGGTGGGTGATGTCGTACCGACGGCGCCAGTAGCGGAGTTAGAGGCAGCCCCTGGAATAACAATAAGAAATATTGACATTTCAGAATTACGTACTATTCATGTATCACTAGTCTAGCCATAGTAGAAAGATGACTCCAAAATAATTAAATAAAAAGTAAGTTTAAAAACTAAAACCCGACTACTGAAAAATCGCGCTCTAAAAAGTATGAAACAAGAAAATATTCTCATCTAGAGGATAGCCGTGGTCCGTGTTCATATGCCATTTGGCCCTAAAGGACCTACACGGACCACGGCTATCCTCTAGATGAGAATATTTTCTTGTTTCATACTTTTTAGAGCGCGATTTTTCAGTAGTCGGGTGTTAGTTTTTAAACTTACTTTTTAAAATAAAAGTAACTTAAGTCTTAATTTGCCATTGAAAGAAAGAATAAACAGCCGGATACAGATTTTTTTATAGTATTTTTGTTATAAGTAGGTACTTATATAATAATAATATTAGCCCTTTTAACGTCCCACTGCTGGGCACGAGCCTCCCCTCAATGCGAGGGATTCAGGCCATAATCCACCACGCTGGCCCAGTGCGGGTTGGAGGATTTCACATGTCTAAGACATGCAGTTTCCTCACGATGTTTTCCTTCACCGTAACTTTAATATTTTCATAATATTATGCATTTAATAAAATGCTGTTATTTTGACGTTACAAACATACACTTCAATTTTATTTATTTGTATAGGTAGGTACCCAGGACGCAAAAATTTCTATAGTTGATGATATCTTACCTTGGGCCTCAGAAGCGTAGTCAGAGGCTGTCGCTGGAATAAAAATAAGATGTAGGTATTAAAATTTTAGAATAAGGTTATTTTAATGTACAAACAATCAGAAAAAAAATGGAATAATTTTATTACGTGCACCATAGATTATTTTTTGATCGCGCGAAAACGCGTGATCGAATCTCCAGTAACGGATTTATTGAATAAATATCTCATGAGAGGGGGTTCACAAACTTTTCTCTATCACGCTTCCTTTGTGTCACTCATAGAGGAGTTATATTTTCCATCATCAGCTCAGCAACTTGAAATTATGGGTATCAGACACAAATACTTGAATCGTTGTAGAAAATATATAAAACACACGATGCGTCCCTATATAATTTGAGGGTTACCCTCGATTTCCGGGATCCCATCATCACTTGGTGCCAATGGGACCACCTGGGAAGTATACCCTTTTAGACGAAATAAGAATTTCTCGAATCGGTCCAGACGTCTTCGAGTAATCGAGGAACATACATAAAGTCCTATAAAAATTCCGAAATCCTATCCGAAGACCTTTAAAAAAATAAAACTTATAACACCCCTCGTTTTTTGGTCGAGGTTAAAAAGGAAGATTCCGACAAATTGAGAACCTACTCCTTTTTTTGAAGTCGGTTAAACAGCTGTTATTTCGACGTTACAAAAAATTATTTTTATAAAAAAAAACAAACTGACTTCAAAAAAACCTGGTGCACTAAAAAGCCTGAAATAATATTTCTATAACCACCTCTGCCTACCCTATCGGGAAAACCAGACGTGATGGTGTGTTATCGTGTATTTGGGGTCGGTGCCAATCTATCTTCTTACTTTTATAGTAGGTAGACTTGGCATACCAAGATTGGCACCGACCCCAAGGATACCCAAGGTGGTAATAGAAATATTATTTCAGGCTTTTTAGTGCATCAGGTTTTTTTGAAGTCGGTTTTTTTTTTTATTTGAAGTCGGTTTAAAAAGACACTGCGATTTATTTGAGGAAGCGGATATTTCTATAGTGGGTGATGTCTTACATTGGGTCTCAGAAGCGGAGGCAGAGGCGGAAGCTGGAATAAAAATAGATGTATAATTTTTTTACTATACAGGCTGATTTTTTCAAGTGTGAGTGGATGGCCTAATCCGAAACTATGAGGAATAGCGAAAAGTACTCAAAGCAGTCTCGGGACTACGAATATTATTTTTTCAAAAATCCAATAATGTGTTTTAGTTTTCATTAAAATCGGCCCCAAGACTCCTTTGAGTACTTTTCGCTATTCCTCATAGTTTCGGATTTGGTCATCCACGCACACTTCAAAAATCCACCCTGTATACTTTATTAAATCCTGTATACTTAACACGATACACACATTTGGATGGATTAACTGTGTTCGGAATCCCGATTCGATATTTCTAAACGAAATTCCGTATACGCAATTCCATATTATTTGACGGGCCTAACATCAGCTATCGGCCAGTGAAAGTCCCATCAAAATCGGTCCAGCCGTTACGAGATTACCCGTACCAAACATCCAGACTGACAGACAATTTCTTTATATATTTTTTGTTATTAGTAACTTGTATACACTTATGTGCTTATGTGCCTTATGTGCACTTATGTGTATACTTCAAAATGCATGTAGTAAAAAGCTGTTATTTAGAATTTTATTTATGTAGCAGGTTTTAGATAGGTAGGATGCGGATATTTCTAGTGGGTGATGTCTTACCGCTGGCGGCAGAAGTGTAGTCAGAGGCGGTCCCTGGAATAAGAATAAGATGTATTATAATTTCTGAATTAGGTACTTTTAATGTACTACTTACTTAATTATGCATTAGCTGTGCCCGAGACTTTGTATGCGTAAATTTTAGAAAAAGATTAACGGCGTTTTATTCCGCGTGGAATTTAATGAGTTTTTATTTAAACGCGGAACGCTAATAAATTTATATATTTGTATTTTTTTTGTTATTAGTAACTTGTATACACTTATGTGCACTTATTTTTAACCGACTTCAAAAAAGGAGGAGGTTCTATGTTCGTCTGTATGTATGTTTTTTTTTTTTTTTTTTTTTTTATGTATGTTCACCGATTACTCCGTCATTTATGAACCGATTTGGAAAATGCTTTTGCAGTTCGGTAGATCGTAGCTCCAAGTTGGTCCCATAAAAAAATAATTCCTAGAATCAACCCCTAAGGGGGTAATTTTGGGGGGTGAAGGTCGTCTGAAAAAAAATTTTTTCTCCGATTGACTTGAAACTTAATATGTATATTTTGCATAACAAATAATGAAACTCATGTTTCAGGATTTTAGAAAAATCTCCCCCCAAAGGGGTAAAACGAGGTGTTGAAGTTTGTATGGAGAGTTACCGTTTAGCTCTAACGTTTATGAACCAATTTTTCTTTTTAAACTGTTATTTGGTAGGTGACTAAGTCGTTTTGGTCCCGTAAAAAAATCATTTCGGAAATCTACTCCCAAAGGGGGAAACTAGGGGTAGAAGTACGGTAGAAAAATATATTTGTGTCCGATTGACTTGAAACTTATTATGTATACTCCATATAATAAATTAAGAAACTTTTGTTTTGGAATCTTGGAAAAGTCACCCCCCATAGGGGTCATTTGGGGTGATAAAGTTTGGAGCCGAAAGACAGTCGAGGGAACTCCTCAACGATTTACAGCAATTACCTGGTGTTTGGGCTTGATTAATTTGTATTGATGAGAACTTTACACCTAGATGGGTTGTGACTGTCATTAGGGGACTGATGATGAAGACGAGGGACAGTCAAGGGAACTCCTCAACGTTTTACAGTAGCTACCTTGTGTTCGGGCTTGATTAATTAGTATTGATGAGAACTTTACACCCATATGGGTAATAAGTGCCATTACAGGTCTAATGATGGAGACCATAGACAGTCGAGGGAATTCCTCAAAGATTTACAGCAATTACCTTTTGTTGGGCTTACTTCATACGGTTCAATATGCCAAAATGTTCATTGGTATGGCGCCACTAAAAATCATGAAATAAAATTATTTTTATAAAAAAATAAAAACCGACTTCAAAAAAACCTGGAGCACTAAAAAGCCTGAAATAATATTTTTATTACCACCACTGCCTACCCCTTCGGGAAAATCAGGCGTGATGATGTGTTATCGAGTATTTGGAGTCGGTGCCAATCTTGGTATGCCGAGTCTACCCACTATAAGAGTAAGAAGATAGATTGGCACCGACCCCAAATACTCGATAACACATCATCACGCCTGATTTTCCCGAAGGGGTAGGCAGTGGTGGTAATAAAAATATTATTTCAGGCTTTTTAGTGCTCCAGGTTTTTTTGAAGTCGGTTTTTATTTTTTTATAATTATACATAGCTGTTATTTTGACTTTACAAACAGTCACTTCAATTTTACTTATTTGTAAAGATAGATAGGATGCGGATATTTCTAGTGGGTGATGTCTTACCGCTGGCGGCAGAAGTGTAGTCAGAGGCGGTCCCTGGAATAAGAATAAGATGTATTATAATTTCAGAATTAGGTACTTTTAATGTACTACTTACTTTATTATGCACTAGCTGTACCCGCGACTTTGTATGCGTAAATTTTAGAAAAAGATTACCCTTGTTTTAGTCCGCGTGGAATTTAATGGGCTTTTATTTTTTTACGGGGAACGCTTATTATTATTTAAAAATAAAAGTAGCCTAAGTTACTCCTTATAACATTAGCTATCGGCCAGTGAAAGTCCAGTCAAAATCGTTCCAGCCGTTTCAGAGGTTACCCGTACCAAACATCCAGACAGACAGACAATTTTTTTATATTATTTTTTTATTAGTAACTTGTATACACTTACATATGTGCCTTATGTGCATTTATGTGTATACTACATAATGCATTTAGTATAAAGCTGTTATTTTGACGTAACAAATTAAGAATAGTCACTTCAATTTTACTTATTTGTATAGATAGGTAGGATGCGGATATTTCTAGTGGGTGATGTCTTACCGCTGGCGGCAGAAGTGTAGTCAGAGGCGGCCCCTGGAATAACATTAAGATATATTATAATTTCTGAATTAGGTACTTTTAATGTACTACTTATTTAATTATGCACTAGTTATGCCCGAGACTTTGTATGCGTAAATTTTTGAAAAAGATTACCGGCGTTTTATTCCGCGTGGAATTTAATGCGTTTTTATTTTTTACGCGGAACGCTATAATTTTTTTTTTTTTTTTTGTTATTAGTAACTTGTATACACTTCTGTGTATACTTCAAAATGCATTTAGTAAAAAGCTGATATTTTGACTTTACAAACAGTCACTTCAATTTTACTTATTTGTAAAGATAGATAGGATGCGGATATTTCTAGTTGGTGATGTCTTACCGCTGGTGGCAGAAGTGTAGTCAGAGGCGGCCCCTGGAATAACATTAAGATATATTATAATTTCTGAATTAGGTACTTTTAATGTACTACTTGCTATTATGCAATAGCTGTGCCCGAGACTTTATATGCGTAAATTTTAGAAAAAGATTACCCGCGTTTTATTCTGCTTGGAATTTAAAGGGTTTTTATTTTCTTATGCGGAACGCTAATTATTTTTTATATAAGTAATTATTATTATTATTTTTTTTTATTAGTAACTTGTATACACTTATGTGCCTTATGTGCACTTATGTGTATACTTCAAAATGCATTCAGTAAAAAACTGTTATTTTGACGTTACAAATTAAAAACAGTCACTTCAATTTTACTTATTTGTAAAGATAGATAGGATGCGGATATTTCTAGTGGGTGATGTCTTACCGCTGGCGGCAGAAGTGTAGTCAGAGGCGGCCCCTGGAATAACAATAAGATGTGTTATAATATCAGAATTAGGTACTTTTAATGTACTACTTACTTTATTATGCACCAGCTGTGCCCGCGACTTTGTATGCGTAAATTTTAGAAAAAGATTACCCACGTTTTATTCCGCGTGGAATTTAATGCGTTTTTATTTTTTACGCGGAACGCTATAAATTTTTTTTTTTTTTTGTTATTAGTAACTTGTATACACTTCTGTGTATACTTCAAAATGCATTTAGTAAAAAGCTGTTATTTTGACTTTACAAACAGTCACTTCAATTTTACTTATTTGTAAAGATAGATAGGATGCGGATATTTCTAGTTGGTGATGTCTTACCGCTGGTGGCAGAAGTGTAGTCAGAGGCGGCCCCTGGAATAACATTAAGATATATTATAATTTCTGAATTAGGTACTTTTAATGTACTACTTGCTATTATGCAATAGCTGTGCCCGAGACTTTATATGCGTAAATTTTAGAAAAAGATTACCCACGTTTTATTCCGCGTGGAATTTAATGGGTTTTTATTTTTTTATGCGGAACGCTAATAATTTTTTATATAAGTATTTATTTTATTATATTTTTTTATTTTGTTATTAGTTGGTAACTTGTATACACTTATGTGCCTTATGTGCACTTATGTGTATACTTCAAAATGCATTCAGTAAAAAGCTGTTATTTTGACGTAACAAATTAAAAACAGTCACTTCAATTTTACTTATTTGTAAAGATAGATAGGATGCGGATATTTCTAGTGGGTGATGTCTTACCGCTGGCGGCAGAAATGTAGTCAGAGGCGGTCCCTGGAATAACAATAAGATGTATTATAATTTCAGAATTAGGTACTTTTAATGTACTACTTACTTTATTATGCACCAGCTGTGCCTGTTACTTTGTATGCGTAAATTTTAGAAAAAGATTACCCACGTTTTAGTCTGCGTGGAATTTAATGGGTTTTTATTTTTTTTACGCCGAACGCTAACTATTATTTTAAAATAAAAGTAACCTAAATTACTCCTTATAACATTAGCTATCGGCCAGTGAAAGTCCCGTCAAAATCGGTCCAGCCGTTTCTAAGATTACTTGTACCAAACATCCAAACAGACAGACATTTCTTTATATATTTTATTTTTGTTATTAGTAACTTGTATACACTTATGTGCTCATTAGCCATAAGTGCACTTATATGTATACTTCAAATTGCATTTAGTAAAAAGCTGTTACATTTAATTTTATTTATTTGTATTGTATAGATAGGTAGGATGCAAATATTTCTAATGGGTGATGTCTTACCGCTGGCGGCAGAAATGTAGTCAGAGGCGGTCCCTGGAATAACACGATGTATTATAATTTCTGAATTAGGTACTTTTAATGTACTACTTGATGAATTAAAATCAAAGAATCTTAATCGCAATTTTGTCGTGCCCACATTAATTTATTTACTAATATATTTATAGACACACACTCACACTGACCTACACATATCACACACACGCACACTACACCGCCAATTCACTCACACTAACATTCAAATACCTCACACGCACATATCTCACTCTCATACAACTCACACACCATAATTAAGCAATAATTGTTTCATGTTTTTATTCCCTAAGCTATGACGAAAGAGCGTGTCTTCCACGACACCTATCTCTTGTGTAGGGGTTCACAAACTTTTCTTTACTCAAAAAAGTTTATAATGTTGTCATTATTTCGCAAACCTTCTTCGAGCAAAATCGAATTTGTCGTACTGCAAGAGCCACATGACATATAATGTATTATTATCGGGGATGACCAAACATTATATTGCTATTATCTGACCGTTGCCATGGAAACGTAACAAACAGGTATGTTTATGGTTCGTAAAATAATCTGATTGACGTTTAAAACGAGTTGGTCGTGCCGTTGGCATGGAAACGTAAACAGAAAATAACAACTATAGATATAGTTCGTAAAAATAAAAATATAATTGTATTAATTTTTAAACCTACTTAGCTAGTTTTGTTTACACTAATAGTCGCATTTTTTTAGTAAAACATTATACAAGCCTTGGTCTCTAATGAGTGTAATGCTGACCACGCTATACTGGCCTCAAGCTAAGCTTCGCTACGCTCTCGGCCTTCAAGCTTGGTCATCATAGCAACCCTTGCTGGCCGCGCTATTAAGGCCCCGACCTTCAGTCTCGGCCTTTATTATAGCTTGTCCATCAAGTGTTGCAATGCTGACCGCGCTGTGGAGGCCTGGAGCTGCGCTGCGCTGCGCTGCGCTTTCGGCCATCAACAACGCGGTCAACAACACACTCATTAGAGACCGCGGCAGTAATGTACTATTATCACGCCTCCTTTGTGCAATCAAAAACATGTATATTTAACTTACCCTTAGTACCCCATAAAGCTGAAAAAAGTATGAATAAAGATCGTTACTATAAAATAAATATCACGAGACTTAGCGCCCTATCGCACTGGGCAACCATAGTTGTGCCACCAGAGTTATTTCGATAGCGAACACCGAATTGGTTGCGCTACCAAGCGGACACCAGGTGCGATACCCTTCATACAAATCTACCTATACATTTTGTTGGTGGAGCGACTGGTTGCGCTACCACTGGTGTCCTCGTGCAATAGGCGCTAACACTAGGCGCTAACACACCAACTGTATGGTCCCAAACTAAGCAACTCTTGTACTATGGGCGATCCCAGATGAGAGCAAATTACGAAATCGCGAATTTTCATTATCACTTCTATTTGACACACGTTTTGATAGAAACCGCTTGCCCTGTCATTATGTGTCTATCTTGGGCTATGTTGTCAATTAATTAATTGATTAATTAATTAATTTAATAATTAATACATTTAATTAATTAACTGTTGGTTTTAATTAAATTAATTAATTATTGTTAAAAAATGCTTACCCGATAAAAGGCTGTCTATGACTGAAAAAAAAGGAATAAAGATATTAAAATGACGTCCCTTATATTGAGCAGTTACCGTAGCCTATAGATGCTTGCAAAATGAAAAGCATCGCTCGCACGGGAATAAGGGAGGGAAAGGGAGAGGAGGAGGTTGGGCTTCCGGCTCTCTCACTTATCGTACGGACGCAACTAAAACAGCTACTTAACACCGATCTTCTGTGACAAGGTGGTATTACCCCAGTCGAGCCAGCGCAAATATGAACTGTACCGTATCCTAGAACCCTAATAATTTGAACCTTAAACCTTGTGTTTTAAATCGTGCTGCCAACCATTGATTTATACTAGGCGTGAGCATTATTTCACGTCACCGGTTACAATAACTGGTTACGAGCTAATTCACCGAATCACTGTTTACGCGACGAACGAGTAACTGGTGATTTTTGTAACAGGTTATTTAGCTGCAGCCCCACATCATAGGTATTATGTCACCGGTCACCCATAGACATCTAAAAGTTACAAATAACAAGATGCTAGTAGTGAAGAAAACCATAGGGTTACAAAAATAACCAGTTACAAAAATCACCTATTAAATAACCGGTGACGCCCTTGACGTAACCGGTTACGTTACGTTTCGTGAAAATAATGTAACGACACACGTCTAATTCATACATCTCGACGCGCTCATAGCCAGTTGGAATCACTGAAGGGCTAGCCAAGTGGCATGAACGCTAATCGAATAGAATAGAATAAACTTCACAATGTATGGAAATGTCAAACGTAAATGTAAATCAAATATGAGTAAAAATCAAATGTAAATCAACAACATTACGCTTGAGATCACGTGACTTATGTCATTTCCATAGATTTAGCGTAGCGAATTTGTAGACGTCAGCCACTTGTCTAGCCCTTTTATGTCATTACCATAGATGAAGCGTAGCGAATTTGTAAACGTCAGCCACTTGTCTAGCCCTTCAGAAGGGCTAGACAAGGGGCTGACGTCTACAAATTCGCTACGCTTCTTCTATGGAAATGACATAAGTCACGTGATCTCAAGCGTGATCTTCATAGCGACTTGTTGTTGATTTACATAGCGACGTTTGACATTTCCATACATTGTGAAGTTTATTCTATTTCTATTCGATTAGCGTTCATGCCACTTGGCTAGCCCTTCTGATCGGTAATTGATCGGAGGTTAAGTAACGCTTGGTAATATCAATCAAAGATGGGTGACTGTATTTGCAATTTAAACTTAGCGTCTCCGTGCTTCAGTGAGCACGTGTCGCCGTCGGTTGCCTGCCTCTCCCCGGTCGTGTCGGAGCCGTCCCGTCGCACTATGAGAGTGAGGGAGAGATCACCTGTGCGCCGCACGCGCACTGCACTATAATATCTCCTGCGCAGATGGCTAGTCTCCGTTGATATTGGCCGCCGTGGCCGAAATGCAGTCAGAAGGACTAAAGCCGGAAACCCACCGCGGCGCACGGAGAGGCCACGCACACGGCCACGGCTACGTAGCGGCTACCTACACATACGGCACGGCTACCTAGCGCATAATTTTAATAGTATTGTCTGGGGTTATGACTAGTGATGGGATGTTCTCGAGAACATTCTCACCCTTGGAAACTTACTCGTGAGATTTTTTGAGAATCTTATATTTTGGGTGACGTTATCCTAACTTTAAATCTTAAAAACAATTAAAACCACCATACTTGCATGTTTAATGAGGTTTATGCCAAGTTTAACATGCTTCAGAAGATAAATTCTCGAAAATTCTCACGAGTAAGTTTCCGAGGGTGAGAATGTTCTCGAGAACATCCCATCACTAGTTATGACGGCCCCAGTTTATTTGCTAGTTTCTAGAACTTACACGGGGCTTGGTGACTCTGTAAAAAAGGGAAAATTTGATAAAAATCAAACATAAAGAGGTGCAATTTTTAATTAAAATTACCAATTTTTATTTAAGATCAGAGTGTTTGAGAAAACTACTTCAAATATTGTTAGTGGTGAAATCAGCGAAACTACAAAAGTATTGTTTCCATAGTACAAGCTCTGCTTAGTTTGGGATCAGGTAGCCGTGTGTAAAAGAACATCCCAGGATATTTATTATTTATTTATTATTATAAATTATGAATGAATTATTATGAATTTACAGTTCGCTTACGGTGAGGGAAAACATCGTGAGGAAACCTACCTATCCCTCGGGATTAGGTAATAATCAGTTCCTGTATACACGGCGACAAGGTTCACCACCTGTCACGTTGGGTTCTGACTATCTGGTGAAACGTGGGCTTTGAGTTGGCTTAATACCTCCGCAATGTGGTGGTGTATGGCCACTCAAGCCTCTGACTACCCCCGAATGGGAATAAAAGTCGTGACGTTATATTTATTTATTTATTTTTATTTTATTATTATACCACCCAACAATTTTAAAAGGGGAAAAAGTAATCTATAATTGATTCGAATTTAATTTAATTTGATGTTCAGTGAAGTCTGTTTGAAATAATAAAAAGTAAGAATAATAAAAACTTACCTCTGAAATAAGGAGCGTGGCAACACAAATGAACATACATAATTTAAACATTTTTACGATTTTTTTTTTTACTTTGAATGTTCAAAATGAGCGGCAGGGCAGGAGCAGTTTCAGCTGCCCAATGGCCTTATATATAGCTTTCCAGTACCAAGATGAATTAATTTATTAATATTGACGTGTCGTTCAATTCGAACCAAGTTTCTTGAATTTTAAATATCAAACATGATTATTTACCGTCTGTCTGACGCTATATTTAATTAGGTACTGAAATATACAGGGTGTTACAAGTGAATGTCCAAGTGGTCAAACATGCGCTTTGGAACAACGGTCCCCTTGCTATTAACGATTGGAAATCCACTAACTAGCCTCTAATATTATCTTGCGGGGTTTACACGAGGTTGGCACTCATCTATCAACTCGGCACCTGACCAGCACCGCCTCGCCGGTCGGCGTCCACTCGTTGTCGACAGGTGGTCCGCGAGCGGACGCTGCTTTTACACCATAAACGTCACGTGGTCACCCAGTGGACCGCGCATGGTCCACGAGTGAATGCCGCGTGGTCAGCGCGTGGTTCACTTATTTCCGGTTCAGTTAGTGGATGCCGACAGACGACGAGGTCGGGTGCCGAGTTGATAGATGAGTGCCAACCTTAAAGCCGCACGATTATCGCCGCACGGCGTCTAAATGGCAATTCGGTCAGTGTGTATCCTTAGGGGTGCTATTGCTATTTGATGCTGCGTCTCGCTCGTTCGCGCTCGAAAACCCGCGACGCAGCATCGATACGTCACAAAATCGCCGGTCGCCGATGCTAAAAGTAGCTAGTCTGCGGAGGCCCTAAGGGTGGGGGAAATGCGACTAAGCGCAACACCATTTGTACTAAATGAAGGTGATGTTACATAGGTGTATCTTAATAATATATGTACGAATGAAACAGCGGAAATTTGATATGTTGCCATGAGTATTTATTTAGCTGCATCATATTTACTCTACCCTCTGTAATAAGAAATTATAGGCTACGGTAACTGCTTAACATCGGGCGGGCCGTACGCTTGCCACCTCAGTCCTATAAAAAACATGAATGAAACATGTGTCTCTCTATTATAGCAAAGTAGGCCTTTCGGCTCTAACAATATAGTCCAGAGAAAATCGCATTCATACTAACATGATATATGAATTTCCGTATTTCTATTTCATCGGACTGTTTGATCAATTATTTGAGCGTGTGTGTTGCGAGCGCTCAGTTGCACGGGGTTCGTCCAAATGACGAAAAAATATTCAAAATATTGTCATTTTACAACCCACGATTGGTAAACATATAATTTTACATTTCGTCATTATTCAAACAAAAGTTTGTCAAATAATTACTATTAAATAATAATTTATAAAATAATCACGTGACAAACTTTCATTTTACAACCTATCACACAATTATTATCTCAAACATATCAATGAGTAAAACAACGTTTAGAATGAAAACGTTTTCCATATTGCACACCTGAGCGATTGAAAGGCGCTCGGGACTTCAGGGCACTCGACTTGGCTGGTTAGGTTCGAAGGGAATGACGGGGGTTAAACTGGCTCGCTCGCTAACCCCCGTCATTCCCTTCGTGATAGGTTACTTACTGGTGACCCTGAATGCAGAAATAAGAGCCCCGCAAAAAGGGGCTCCGTCGTCTTTGTCTTAGAATAAAATGACATGTTTGTAAAGTGAGATATCGAAACATTTGCGAAACAAGTTTATTTTTTAATGAATGTTTGTAAAGTGTTTGTTTGTAAAATGAAACATTTGCGGAACATGTTATTTTTGAAATGATTGTTTGTAAATTGTTTGTTTGTAAAATGAAAAAATTGTGGAACAAATTGTGTTTTAAATAAATAGTAGAAAAAAATTTGTCAAACGATTAGGAATTCTCAGAATTGGCGGTCCATTACAGTAGCATGTGACTCAACATTTTAGTCGCGCATGTGAGATTATTGTTATTATAAAATGGGTTTAATAATAATACGAAATAATAGAAATGTATTCTTCTAAGATCCAATATATTATGTGATTTATTTATAAAGGAACAGATAAGTAGCATTGTATTGACTCGGAGGCGATTATCATTGGCGGATCGTTATGATTGGTCTATGGCATGACTCCTGTGTAGAGAAAGCTTATATAAATGAAGTGTGCCCCGCTCCTGGGCATTCTTGATAGATCTGTTCGTGAGAGAAGTTGTGTCGTCATTATCCTAGCGGTGTTGTTAAGATGTGTTACTGCGTAATATGTTATAGCACCTTTTCTGTTGGTCCGGGTATAGTTTAAATGATCGATGCTCATTCAAATGTGTAACTACGGGAAATTTGTTTTATTGTATGGATATCTGTGTCCAGTTTGTAATGTAATGTTATTCAAAAGAGTTATTCAATGTTATATTTCAATGTTATTCAAACGAGTAACCATGGAGTTTCTTGCCCTTTCTTCTTCATGGTAAGGCGTTACGAATGGGCGGTAGGGTAGATTCATAATAAAAAACCATTTAAGATTCTGATCATAATTGTCTTATTACTACCCACATTGATTATTATATTATTGGAAGCTACTACCCTTCATCAATAGATATAGTTGTTGGATTTATGTGTAGCCTACATCCTCTGTAATGTAAAATGTAATGTAATGTAACGTCACGACTTTTATCCCCGTTCGGAGGTAGTCAGAGGCTTGAGTGGCCATACACCACCACATTGTGGAGGTATTAACCAACTCAAAGCCCACGTTTCACTAGATAGTCAGAACCCAACGTGACAGGTGGTGAACCGTGTCGCCGTGTATACAGGAACTGACTTTTACCTAATCCCGAGGGATAGGTAGGTTTCCTCACGATGTTTTCCCTCACCGTCAGCGAACTGTAAATTATGCACATAGATGAAAATTCATCCATTGGTGCATGCCCCACCGGGGATCGAACCTGGGACCTTCTGATTGTTATCCCAACCTGTTCACCCCTAGGCTACAGTCGCTATCCATATCCACATCACATCACATCCTCTGACTAGTCTTAAATCCAACACGCTTGGATTAATGTGTAGCCCAGATGCTCTGACTAGTTCGCGCGACTGGTTTCGAGAAACTTATCTGCGACGCGTAGGTACTTGAGTGATTGTCTTTAAGCTCGCATACATTAAATGGAGCTCTCTAATTGGTGCAAATGCCGGTCGCGCCCGTCTAATTTGATGTTTCCTAGTTTGGCTTGAACTACATTTTTTTGAGGAACATGTTGAAGCTTCAAAATGCACAAATATTGATGAGTTGTAAAATCGGTGGCTGAGTTAGTAAATTTGATGGCGACTTATAAATCACGAGGACAAGTAATAATAATTGGTGTTCTTTATTTAATGTTCTTATTGAGGTGGTGTTGTAAAGACGACTAATTAGTTTATTAGAAGCTTTCTTATTTATCTGTGGCTTAGTTATAAATTTAAAGTCAAATTCCATGGCTCGATTTATAATTCCCCATTGTCTTTTGTTATTCCTTGTATGGAGCTTGGAGACTTGCGTTCCTTTTGAGTATCACCGTGGACGAGCCACGCGCGACTAGCATTGCTAATTAGTAGTAGTACCGTATCTTTTGAGTAGCGACGTGGAAATATTGTCTTAGTGCCGCCATATACCTGACTGCTCGTCGACAGCTCTAGAGCAGATGGTTGCAGTCGACTGCAGTTTCAATACAAAATTGACATTCACCATACACGGACCGCTCAAGCAGTCGGCGGGCGGTCGATGCGGTCGACTGCAACCAACTGCTCTAGAGCATGTCGACAAGCAGTCCGTGTATGGCGGCGCTTAGTGTCGCTGTATGACACCCAACTACACCCATAAATATTTTAACATTAGCTCATGCGTATACTTCTGCTTATTACAGAAAATAATAGGAGAATTAGGAAAAGGTTAAAAAAATATATAATGCAAAACAATATTTTCAATCCGTGTTTATTTTATAATTAAAAACCAAAGTAGTTATATTAAAGAAAAAGAAAATTTTAAATTATAAGGAAATCAATAATTTTACCAAAAACTAATCTGTCTTAATGTAACGCTTACTGTGCTAATTAACCTAATAGGTCTTCTGACGGTAAGGTAACAGTTAAACAGTTAGTTAATAAACACGGTAATCATAAAAGTGTACAATCGTCAGCCATTTCGTTTCGCCTTTCGTCATTGAGGAGATTGTGCAATCATTTGCCTGTGAACAGAAAATAATAAAATAAATGGGTGACCAACTATCAGACACTTTTTAACCCTAAATTGGGTGACAACAGTCTCAATAGGGTGACAACAGTCTAAACGTTGAAACGTATAATATCAGTGCTCGGGTGAGGCATGCGGGGCATATGGACATACCTATTGACGCACGCACTCGTAGGTTGGTAACAAAAATTACCAAAAAGAGGGAGACATGCGACGGTCCACATAGTATGTCCTACTAAACGGAGTCCATGGACACAGTACGACTCAGTCGTTCGCGGAAAATCATGTTGAAAACATGTCGGTATCGCTATACCCTCTTCTGGTAAATAACACTGTTCGAAGTGCGATACAGATATGTAAATTTCGCTGCATGTAGTGGTGCGCTGATCTTATATACATATATGTAACGTCACGACTTTTATCCCCATTCGGGGGTAGTCAGAGGCATGAGTGGCCATACACCACCACATTGTGGAGGTATTAACCAACTCAAACCCCACGTTTCACCAGATAGTCAGAACCCAACGTGACAGGTGGTGAACCTTGTCGCCGTGTGACTGACTATTACCTAATCCCGAGGTATAGGTAGGTTTCCTCACGATGTTTTCCTTCACCGCCAGCGAACTGTGAATTATGCACATAGATGAAAATTCATCCATTGGTGCATGCCCCACCGGGGATCGAACCTGAGACCTTCTGATTGCTAGCCCAACCTGTTCACCTCTAGGCTACAGTTGCTTCCCTAGGCTACAGTCGCTTCGCTGATCTTATGTAGGTAACTAATCTTATACTATGTTTTACATCTTACTTGAGACTGCTGCAGAGGCTTGAGCTGAGGCATCTGAAGCGGAATCTGTAACAATACAACGTATTTAGAAATATAAGGTAAACGCAGGTATTAACGACCCATCGAAAAACTGCAGGTTTTACCGACCCATTTATTAAATCGCATTTCTTACGCTTCTGAAACTATTTCTGCTAAAGATATTAATGATAATACGCGTGTTTATTCATTGGGTATCGTATAAATTTACATTAGTATACGTGGCAGTCCGGAAAAGACATAAAATACGCAATTTCTGTGACGGCAGCGGTATCTAGTACTGGCCCTTGTTCTTTTAGGTAAGTACGTCAATTTTTTTCTTAAGACATTTTATAAGTATTAATAATACCTATATGTATTCTGTATTATTAAATGAATTCATTGAAGTGTAAATTATTTATTTCGTGTCACATTTCATTTAAAAAATGCTTATTTATAGGATAAAACTTTAAATATAAATAAAACGGTAATAGCTTCACTGATTTTATTAGTTGCAGCTATTAACGATCCGTGGGTCGGTAATAGCTGGATGGTTATGTTTTGTATTTCCGAAAATTTTTCGTTGAACTGTTCAATTAAATAGATATTTTAGTAAATCATTATAATCAGCAACAATCAACCTTTTTAGAAATCTATTAGCGCCCTACTCTTTTTTGTCTACTTCACCCTATTTACCGTTATGTGTTTACCCTGTAATATGAGATTATTCAAAGTTTGTTGCTGAAGTAAACATTTTTTAATTACCTTTATTAGTGTAAATATGCATTCATTTATAATTACTAATTGATATATCAATCAGTTATAGTCTGTGTTAGGGTTAGGAAAGCCAATTTAATCAATATTATGTACTTTTTAAGAGTCGGTAAAACATTTTCATATATTGTACACATAACCTATTACCGACCCATATTACTTCCATACAAATTATTTTATTTTCCTTATGAGTCGGTAATGGCAACACATCGAACCTATCACCGACTCTAATAAATTATTTGATTTTACTATGGACGGTAATAGCTTCATAAAAATCGTTAATAGCTTCATAGCCGTTGCTATGGGGTCGGTAATAGAAACAATCGACTTGTTCACTTTATTAATTATTTTTAATAAGATATTCTTCTATATTAAATGATTTAAGGTAATTAATATAAACTATATATTCTATATTTACAAATAAAAATTTAATATTGAGTCTAAAGGCAACCACTACTCTTAATATTTGACATCGAATTCAAAAATCTCTTAAGGGGGTCGTTAATACCTGCGTTTACCTTACAAGAAAAAAATGGTATACTTATCCTCCATCATCATCATTTTCAATTATTCATCTATGTGCATAATTAACAGTTCGCTGACATTGAGGGAAAACATCGTGAGGAAACCTACCTATCCCTCGGGATTAGGTAATAGTCAGTTCCTATATACGTACACGGCGACAAGGTTCACCACATGTCACGTTGGGTTCTGACTATCTGGTGAAACGTGGGCTTTGAGTTCGTTAATACCTCCACAATGTGGTGGTGTATGGCCACTCAAGCCTCTCACTACCCCCAATGGGGATAAAAGTCGTGACGTTACTTATCCTCGATAGTAAGTAGAGAAGAGAGAGAGTAAGGTAGAGCTAAGCTGAAGCCAATATAGCAGCTCATTGGAGTTCCGGATCTCTCACTCATCGTACGAAACGTAATAATAATCATATTCAGGGACATTTTTTACACACGGCTACCTGTGTATAAATTCCTTGCGACAAACTCACTTCGCACGGGTGAATTTGCAGGTGATATGTCAAATGTTGTATTGAAATTTGACATTTCACTAGATAATTCACGCGTGCGAAGTGAGTATGACGTTCCAGAATAGCCTAGCTGATACTAAGCAGAGCTTGTACTATGGAAACCAGATAACTGATATGACTACATAATATACTACTTTTTTGTTTGTAAATACACACTTAATATACATATACACCCATACTCGGGGCATACAGACATGTTCATGCACACTAATGCATGTCCCGGGTAGGAATCGAACCTTTAATTAGCCTTTGAGTAAATGTATCATTAGCTATGCCCGCGACTTCGTACACGTAATTTTTAGAAAAAGACTATATTACCCCTTATTATTCTTCTAAAATAACTATAGCCTAAGATACTCCTTATAATATCTATCTGCCAGTGAACGTCCCGTCAAAATCGGTTCAGTCGTTTCGGATATTAGCCGAAAGAAACACACAGACAAACATTTTAAGAAATACTTTTTGTTAAAGGTGCCGCCGGTAGGGTTGTAGCGGCAACAAAAATACACATTCTGTGAAAAATTCAAGTTTCTACCTATTACGGTTCGTGAAATATAGCCCGCTGACGGACAGACAGACAGACAGACAGACGGACAGTGTAGGCTTAGTTATAGGGTCCCGTTGGCACCCTTTGGGAACGGAACCCTAAAAAGCTTTTATTTTGACTTTACAAACAGACACTTATTTATTTTTTATTTATATCAGGATGGTAGGTAGCGGATATATCTAGTGGATGCACTGAGAAAAATTGTACGACATCAAAATGGTTTTTGTAATTTCTAGTAGTGTTTTCAATATTTTTTACTAAATGTTTTGTATTTACAGCAAATGTTTTATGTAATGTCTCACATTTATAAAACATTTGCTGTAAATACAAAACGTTTAGTAAAACATACTAAAAAGACTACTAGGAACTACAAAAAACATTTTTTGTCGTATTTTTTTTTTCTCAGTGTAATGTCTTACCGCTAGCACCAGAAGCGGAGTTAGAGGCGGTACCTGGGCCCCTAGCCAAGTTGCAAACAATTTGTTTCTATTCTCTTTCTCCAATTGCGAACGCCTTAGGAACATACCCATACTACGTGTGACCCATTTTTTAAAATTTATTTTTTTAAATCGTTAAAGCTGTGCACCCGTATCCCGTACTGCGTACCCGTATATCCCGGATCTCGTTTTCCGAATCCCGGACCTGAATCCCGGACCCGAATCCCGTATCCGAATCCCGGACCCGAATCCCGGACCCGAATCCCGGATCCGATTCACGGACCCGAATCCCGGAGCCAAATCCCGGATCCGATTCCCGGACCCGATTCCCGGACCCGAATCCCGGAGCCAAATCCCGGATCCGATTCCCGGACCCGAATCCCGGACCCGAATCCCGGAAATCCCGTATCCCGGATCCTGTTTCCCGGACCCCGTTTCCCGGACCCGAATCCCGGACCCGAATCCCGGACCCGAATCCCGGACCCTAATCCCGGACCCGAATCCCGGACCCGAATCCCGGAGCCAAATCCCGGATCCGATTCCCGGACCCGAATCCCGAAGCCAAATCCCGGATCCGATTCCCGGACCCGAATCCCGGAAATCCCGTATCCTGGATCTTGTGTCCCGCATCCTGTCCAGTCTTCCCCTGCCCCTGTGACCAAGCGTGATATTTTAAACCCTCCCCCCATGAACGGGTTACGTAGTATGGGTACGTTCTTTAAGCGTAAGACCACGTGATTTAACGATGAAATTAGACATTCCCATACATTTTTTTAGTTTTCTATCAGCGTTAACGATTTTAGAATGTCAACTTGGCTACAGGCCCTGGAATAACAATAAGACGTATTAAAATATGCATGCCCGCGACTTTGTACACGTAATTTTGAGAAAAAGATTACCCGCGTTTAAGCCCCCGTGGAATGTAATGGATCTTTATTTTTTTAAGTGGAACCCTAATTATTTTTCCGAAATAAAAGTGGCCTAAGTTACTCCTTCAGCTAACTGCCAGCGAAAGTCCCCAGTCCAGCCGTTTCGGAGATTAGCCGAAACAAACAGACTTACATTTTTTTAAAGAAATGAAAGAAAAGAAAGAAAGAAAAAGAAAGAAAACATTTATTCGACACACTCGCAACACATAGACAGAGGAAACAGAAAAAAAAAGGGGTCAGCGCGAACTGTGCCGAAAAGGTATTTGGCTCAGCATGTGCTGGGGGGTACGAGACTCCACCAGCGCTGATTTTCAGCCAAACCCAAGAGAAAAGGCCACTGGCTACCCAAGAGAAAAGGACTAATAAAAATATACATATATCTACTTAATAAAATCAATAAAATAGTAAAAAGACATAGGTACGTGCGAATAATATATTAAGTAAGTATATAATAAATAAAATACATTATGTTACTTATATTTAATATAATAGAATTAAGAACAGTATAAAATAAAGCACAATGCAGCGGCTAATGTTGCTAAAAATGTTGTTGTTGTAAATGCTTTTTGTTATAGGTGCCGTACCTATATTACCTTCATATCAATTTAGTAAAAAGCTGTTATTTTGACTTTACAAACAGACACTTCAATTTTATTTATTTATATCAGATAGATAAGAAGCGGATATATCTAGTGGGTCTTACCGCTAGCACCAGAAGCGGTGTTAGTAGCGGTATCTGGAATAAAAATAAGATGTATTAAAATTTCAGAATTAGGTACTTTTAATGTGCCAAAGAACCATAACACACCACGCCATGGCGACGTCGCCAGCTGAGTAGCCATGGCTACCTACCGTCGCCAAATAAGGTCGCCAAATGTAGTTGCTTAGTAATAGGGTCCCGTTGGCACTAGGGATTGGGTCCCGGGACGTCTCGTGTCTCGAAGTCCCGGGACTTTTCGTAATTTTAGTTGTCTCGAGTCCCGGGACTTTCGAGTCGAGACTCGAGACGAGACAAGATGGTCGAAACGAAATTGTTATGTAATCATTTTTATTTTCAAATAATTGAAGGAGGGATTATGAGAATTAACAATATTGTGATTATGACCAATGATCAGATACTGGAATTACTAGATAATAGTAAAGTTTGAGCATTAGTATGATTTTTAACTAAGTTCATTTTATAACTATAAGATTTAACTACTTAAAAGTGAATCTGTGTGTGATTAAAAGAAATAAACAAAGCAATTATTAATGGCTGCGCACACTGGAGACGGCAGGGGAGGGAATTTTATTTTTTATCAATCGAATTTAATACTTATCCAATCGAAATAAGGTATCGCCTATTTCAACGCTCGGTGATCGACCCTAGAGCATCTCGGAGCAGTTTTCTCGGTGCACCGAAGAGCACGCTGGAGCACCTTATTTCGACTGGATAAGTATTAAATTTCATTGATAAAAACTAAATGCCCTTCCCTGCCGTCCCCAGTGTGCGGCGGCCATTAAGACTGAAATTACCGTTAAGGTTATTAAGATTTAATTTACTGTTTAATAAATGTTGATTTTTACAAAAAAAAAAAAATACGTTCACCAGAAATTAACTCAATAAAAATTCTTCAAAAAAGGCTTACCCCTCTTATAAAAAACAAAAAATATTGTTTTCTTAAAAGTCTCAAAGTCCCGGGAATTCTCGAGACTTTGATTGCAGGCTGTCTCGGGTCCCGGGACTTTGAAATTGTCGGGAATTCCCAATCCCTAGTTGGCACCCTTTGGGAACGGAACCCTAAAAAGCTTTTATTTTGACTTTACAAACAGACACTTCAATTTTATTTATTTATATGTAATAGATAAGAGGCGGATATATCTAGTGGGTCTTACCGCTAGCACCAGAAGCGGTGTTAGTAGCGGTATCTGGAATAAAAATAAGATGTATTAAAATTTCAGAATTAGGTACTTTTAATGTGCCAAAGAACCATAACACACCACGCCAAGGCGACGTCGCCAGCTGAATAGCCATGGCTACCTACCGTCGCCAAATAAGGTCGCCAAATGTGTAAATGTAGTATCCAACGAACACGCGGGCGTCCGTTAAGGCGACCAATTGGCCACTGATTGAGGTGGCCAAATAAGTAGCCAATAGAATTCGTATACAAAATACTGGCGACTTGGCGACGCGTCGCCAGGTCGCCAGAGTATTCAGTCTCCACGTAGGGGTCAGTCAGTCGTGGCTCCGCTTTCAAATTGGCGACGTCGCCAGACCGAAGCCAGATCTGTTATGGCCTAAATGCGAAAAAATAATTTGGCATTATTTTATTCCGTGAACCAAAGATTAATTTTGGTTTCCGCGAAAGCGCGCGAGCGGAACTTTAATAAATCCGCGATAAAATATCTTTTGATTAGGGGTTCACAAACTTTTATCACGCTTCCTTTGTATCAAAAAAACCCAAAATATATTTAAAGATGTTTTCTCTTCTTCCTCCGAATACAAGTCAGTATTAGCGTTCTTTAATCATAAAATGTTGTCACTGACTAGGAGTACTAGAAAAAACTAAAATAATATTAGCCCTTTTAACGTCCCACTCCTAAGCACGGACCTACCCTCAATTCGAGGGGGAATTAGGCCATAATCCAACACGCTGGCCCAGTGCGGGTTGGTGGATTTCACATGTCTCTCGAAGATTTGTTACATTTTCTAAGACTTGCAGTTTTCCTCACGATGTTTTCCTTCACCGTAAGCAAGTGATAATCATGTTAAAGTTATGATTCGCACATAGATTTCAAAATTCCAGATGTGCGAGCCGGGGTTTGAACCCTTGACCTTGGGCCCGATTATGCCGATTTATAACTACTTATTAAAAAGTAAGTAATTATTATTATTATCTTACCCGCACCACCCATCATACCTGAAAAAAAGTATTAAGTAATAATGATATTGAACTGTTATTGTTTTTTAGTTGCTATATTCCATCATCGGGGCGATTGCGTAACTTTTTCGTCAATGTTTCAATTGGTTTCGTTCATCCTGTATTGCATTTTCAGTTGAAATTAATTTAAATCCTGATAAGCCTGTAGTTCACTCTTCCCGATTTCAATAAATTTCAATTGATAAAGCAACACAGGGTGAACGAAACCAATTGAAACATTGACGAAAAAGTTACGCAATCGCCCCGCAGGACTGCCATTCGACCAGAAGATCCTCGTAAACGTCAGATATTGGATTAAATAATCTACTGATTCTAGAGCGATCGCGCGGTTTTAGGAACTGAGTGTTCATGTTCTCACGGGTGGAAGAGTACATTGCCGCGCGTCTCTGAATCTCCAAGTCTACTGTAGCCCGATTCACGTAACCAAAACCGTAACGACATCTCAGCAATATAGTTGTTGATAGCCTTTTCGTAACAAGAAAAGGCTATCAACGACTATATCGCTGAAATGTCGTTACGGTTTTGGTTACGTGAATCGGGCCCCTGGTAGCATACCCGCGAGTACCGACAGGGCCTCTACTAACCACAGAGTAAATACCCAAGAAAGAGTTGCCCTTATTAGATATATGTATGAAAAAAAACGTGGTCATTGTTTTTTCATTTTCATTGTTCTATCTACCGGTAAATAGTTGAACTACTCGCTTCGTTTTATGTCGATGTTAGTACTAGGCCCACCACTCGGCCGAGTTGCTTAGGGTCAGTCCCCTTAGTAATTGGTCCATGGTACTAACCGTGCGATATGCTTCACACAGAAATACTAACGCCAAATGTTGGGTCTGTACTAATTTACGCCGTAGCCCTGTCGGACCACACCCTTATTGTTAGCAAACAATTATACAAGACATATGATGAAATGGCCATAATAGGTAAGTGGGTTTTCATGTCCCTCGGGATTAGGTAATAGTCAGTTCCTGTATACACGGCGACAAGGTTCACCACCTGTCACGTTGGGTTCTGACTATCTGGTGAAACGTGGGCTTTGAGTTGACTTAACATCTCCACAATGTGGTGGTGTGGTCACTCAAGCCTCTGACTACCCCCGAATGGGGATAAAAGTTTTATTTTATTTTTATTGTTCCATATCATGAAATGCCCAACCAGATCATGATATCGCCAATTCTACGATCCTGCTAAGATATATAGATTAAAGTACATACTGCTCATTGCATTGTCCATTGCGCCACCAACTTCACCTGTTAGAAGAATCGGCTTTTAGTCAATACATTGTTCTTTTTTTTTTTTTAAATTTCAATTGTAACCCCGGCTATACACGCTCGTCTCGTCGCCTCGCGTGCCTCTCGTTGCGTAGAGGCTCCACCATGTACACACTCGTTGTATTGCAATGGACCTAGAAGAGATCCTTGGGACTCGAGCGAAAAACCAACACGCTTCCGAGAGCGAACGGGAGCCGCGAGACGCGACGAGGGTACCATGCACATACTCGTACTCGGCCTGACTCGTGATGTTTCGACGAGCGTGTACAGCCGGAGTCAAAAACTTCACCGAGATGTACTCGACGTAAAGCAGCTATTACAGCTGCGTTTCGTACGATGAGTGAGAGAGTCGAAAGCCGACCCCCCCCCCCCCCGCCTCCCTCCATCCCACTCCCCTTCAGGGCGGCAATGTGCGAGCAATGCCTTTGGTATTGTAAGCATCTATAGGCTACGGTAACTGCTTAACATCAGGCGGGCCGTACGCTTTTTTGCCACCTATTAGTCCTATAAAAAAAAAAACTACTTCCTTGTGCAAGCAGACTTTGACTGTTATAAATATTGGACAATAAGATCTTATTTCTTATGAAAAAAAATGAAAAATCGTGTGATTTTTTAAATTATAATTAAAATTATCACAAAGTATATTACAAACTTGCTAATGCCCTTTGATCAAAATCTGAACATTTTTTGGTTGTTTTTTTATATATACCAATAAAAAAACAACGGGTTGCACTCCGGGAGTGCCGGCAGAAGTGAAAACTAGAACGTTAACGTTGTGCATTTTTAAATATTTTGGAATGGTTAGAGAATAATTTCGCAAGAATTGCTTTATTTATCAGTATAAAAGTACTATCATTTATGTGGTTAAATACAATATTCATTTATTACACTATCGTACACAAACATGACAATTTATATGTAGTACAAACACACACGCACACTCGCGCAAGCGCCCTACGCTGTTTATACGAAACAGCAGGACCAGGCATACATTTTCGCCGCGCGGTAGAAAGAGAGGGGGATATTACTTTCTCTTCTACGCCGCGCCAACGGTCTACTCTCCTCCGTATTAGGAATTTTCGATCAGTCCACGTGTCCTGACACGAGTTTAACATTTCATAACCATCCCGTCTTACGAATTTTCGATTAGGTCACGTGTCCTGATGCGAGTTTAACATTTTTTACCCATCCCAAGAAAAGTGCACAACGCCGCTAAAGAAGTTTTCACTTCAAAAAATTTAAGTACTTAAATGAATAACCTTCTTTACAAATCTCAAGATATTTTAAATAATTATTGTTTAGTTCAACTTACCGGCCATTTCAGCCTCTGCAGCTGAAAATTTATTCTGTTGTCAATAATAAAGTAAATTTTTCTTATTTTCTAATGATATACACTGGACCGCAAAGAAAAAGGGTCGGTTAGAAAATCTTCAATAATATCTTCAATCTCATTATATTTATTTTACATTTATTAAAAATAAAAAGCTTCAATTCATTTTTAGGGTTTCTTACCCAAAGGGTGCCAATGGGACCCTATTACTAAGCCTACGCTGTCCGTCTGTCCGTTCGTCCATCCGTCTGTCAGCGACTGTATCTCACGAACCGTAATAGGTAGAAAATTAAAATTTTCACAGAATGTGTATTTCTGTTGCCGCTACAACAACAAATAATAAAAATAATATAAAATTTAAAAATAAAGACCTTATATTCTAGACATATTATTATACTAGCTTTTGCCCGCGACTTCGTCCGCGCAGAATATAATTTTAAAAAAATCGGATCCCGTATCCCGGAACCCGGATCCCAGATGCCGTTTTCTGGATCCCGTTTGCCGGAATCCAGATCCCGTATCCTGGATATGCTGGATCCCATTTTATTATTGCCCATTTTTTTAAGTAAAATGGATATAATGTTATCCTTAAGAGATAGACATATGCCATTGCGGACTTTTCTGTAGACCTATATAAGATACACAATTACACCATACATCATTTTGTTATATCTCAAAGGGTTTAGGCAGCGTTTTCGTTGAAAGCTCCCAGACGGCTTATTTTTTTCCGACACCCCCAACAAATATCATTATATTTTAGCCAATGTATACCTAAACCTTCCTCGAGATCCACTCTATCCATTGGTGAAAATAGCATGAAAATCGGTGCAGTCTTTGAGTTTATCGCGAACAGACAGACAGACAGACGCGGCGGAGGACTTTGTTTTATAATATGTAGTGATAGTGATAAGTATTATATTCATTAACAATTTTGCACAAAGCCAGCATTTTAACACTTGTTAAGGCGTCCAGATTCATACCTGATATAGAATTAACACCATCTGTAAAGAGAAGAAATTAATTGTCTTTAAACAGTATGCTTAAACTATGGTTCCCTCCAAAAGCGGTACCGTCATATACGGCCTTCACTAGAACATCGGCTATGTATAAAACGGTGTCCAATACCGCTCTCTAGGAAACCGCGCCATTTTGTTTATATAGCTAATGTTCTAGTGCGGCCGTTATATGACGGCACCGCTATTGGAGGAAACCCGCGCATAAGATGGTTTGGTCATGTAGAGAGGATGAGTGAAAGTAGATTGACGAAAGATATATACGGAGCGAAAGTAAATGGATAAGTCGGAAGTAGTTATGCACTTACTTTCGCATGTATAATATAAGTGGGATTAAAATCCATGTTTTAGGTAGGTACCTAATATACAGGGTGTAAGTGACAGCCATCCACATACTGACAGGATGAAGTCAGGACCTTATTTTGAATCATATGCCTCTAGAAATTTTCTTCGGTTTTTTTTTTTTTTTATTTCAGTTATAATTCCTTTATTTCAATTTAATCGGTACGCAGCATTCCATTTCTGTAAATAAAACAGCTAAAATAAAAAAAACCAACAATGGATGTTGAACTCCTCTTAAGAACAACGCGTGAATGACGTGGTACGAGCGCGTTCGACGGCAAGCATTGACTCTGTGGCGGGGAGGTTGGTCGTTGGCTACGTGCGTTTTGCCACGGTAACGATACATTGCGTATAAGCTAATAAAACAAACCGAGTTTATTGGGGTACCATAAAGTTCCTGAACTAGTTTCATGTACCGAACATCTTAGTATGACATACTGAAGTCACCCCATCAGTATGTGGAGGGCTGTCCATTACACCCTGTATTTAAAAAAATAACTTCTGTCGATGGGATTGTCATACAAACACCTTCTAGGGGATGAATTATGCCAAAAAAATGATACAGCTGACTTTTTAATTTCCTTCAGTAATATCATGATATCCTTAGGTAGTACGAGTACATCTTTGGCAAATCTTTGGTCCTATTCATAGGCGTGCTCACAAAAACCACTAGCCTTCTGTTACGTGTCTATCCATGGGCCACGTATGATGGTTTGCTATGTGGGTATCTGCCATTATAATAATAATAAAATAATAATTTAGCCCTTTTAACGTCCCACTGATGGGCACGGGCCTCCCCTCAATGCGAGGGGGATATAGGCCATAATCCACCACGCTGGCCCAGTGCGGGTTGGTGGATTTCACATGTCTAAAGACATGCAGGTTTCCTCACGATGTTTTCCTTCACCGCAAGCAAGTGATAATCATATTAAAGTTATGATTCACACATAGATTTCGAAAAATCCAGAGGTGTGAGCCAGGGTTTGAACCCAAGACCTTAAGCCCACAAGACGCGTGCTTAACCAATCGGCTACCATTGCTTAATCTGCCATTATAATAGTTTTTTTTTTTTTTGTTTTTTTTCAAAAAATACTTACTTGTAAACGTTTCTTTCATGCCTGTGGAAAAAAAAACAAATAAATTTGAATCACATTCCAATAAATAAGGGGCATTTGACATTTTTTATGAGACTTAGGCGGCAACCAAGCTTACGGCCCGCCTGATGTTAGGCAGTTATCGTAGCCTATAGATGCTTGCAACACGAAAAGCATCGCTCGCACGTTGCTGACCAGAAGGGGAGTGGAACAGAGGGAGGGAAAGGGAGAGGGGGAGGTTGAGCTTCCGGCTCTCCCACTCATCGTACGACACGCAACGAAAACAGCTACTATACATCGATCATCCGTGAGAGGGCGGTACTAGCGATCAAGTCAGCCGGAATATGAACTGGGGGCTTACCACTAACTCTTATCGCGATTCAATTACAGGAACGTTTTAACGTTTCAGTTACTTTTTGTGCAATGACGTTTCTTATTGTCATGACAATAAGAAACGTCATTGCACAAAAAGTAACTGAAACGTTAAAACAAAACTGCTATAAGAGGTGGTAGTAAGCCCCCTGCAGTCTATTCGCTATAGTTTAGCTCTATCACCGTCGCCTACCGTATCCTATAGAGAATCGTAGTTATTTGAACCTTTACACCTTGTGTTTGCAAACCTTTTTTCCAACCTATACTTCTCGAGGCGCTCATAGCCAGTTATAATCACTAATCGGCAAACGATTGGAGGTTAAGCAGCGCTTGGTAATATCAGTCAAAGATGGGTGACTATTTTTGCAATTTTAACTAAGCGTCTCCGTACTTGGAGAGCACGTGTCGCTGTGGGTACGTTGCCTCTCCCCGGTCGTGTCGGAGCCGTCCCGTCTCACTATGAGAGTGAGGGAGAGAGCACCTGTGCGCCGCACGCGCACTGCACTATAATATCTCCTGCGCAGACGTCTAGTCTCCATTGAGATTGGCCGCCGCGCCCGAAATTCAATCAGGACGGGCCCGTTAGCGTGGTTGGCGCGGAGGCGACTTTCACGCTGCAGGTCGTAGGTTCGATTCCTACCCGTGACATGCATTTGTGTGCATGAACATGTCTGTATGTCCGGAGTCTGGGTGTATTTGTATATTAAGTATGTGTTTACAAATAAAAAAGTAGTATATGTAGTAATATTAGTTATCTGGTTTCCATAGTACAAACTCTGCTTAGTTTGGGATCAGGTAGCCGTGTGTAAAAAAATGTCCCAGGATATTATTAGGAGCACTAAGCGCCGCCATACTCTATAGCTCCAGAGCAGTTGGTTGCAGTCGACCGCATCGACCGCCCGCCGACTGCTCGAGCGGTCCGTGTATGGCGAATGTCAATTTTGTATTGAAACTGCGGTCGAATGCAACCAACTGCTCTAGAGCTGTCGACAAGCAGTCCGTGTATTGCGGCATTAAGTGCAATTAACGCTGCATTCGGTTTCATAAAACAGTTCAGGGGGCTTACCATGACCTGTTATCGCGATTCAATAATAGGAACGTTTAACGTTTCAGCGACTTTTTGTGCAATGACGTACCTTATACCTTACGTCATTGCACAAATGGCCGCTGAAACGTAAAAACAAAACTGCTATAAGAGGTGGCGGTAGGGCCCCTGTTTATGCCACACGGCGACTCAAATGAGATGAGACCAGCGGGGCGATTGCGTAACTTTTTCGTCAATGTTTCATTTGGTTTCTTTCATCCCGTATTGCATTTTCAGTTGAAATTAATTGAAATCCGGATGACTCTGGAGTTCACTCTTCCCGATTTCAATAAATTTCAATTGATAAAGCAACCCAGGATCAACGAAACCAATTGAAACATTGACGAAAAAGTTACGTAATCGCCCCGCTGTTGAATGTAGATTACGCGAGTCATTTTACGCAACTCACAACTCAAAAATTACGCACATACTGCATAATTTTAAGTTCCCGAAGCTTGCATAGTATTTCGACGGGCCCGTTAGCGTGGTTGGCGCGGAGGCGACTTTCACGCTGCAGGTCGTAGGTTCGATTCCTACCCGTGACATGCATTTGTGTGCATGAACATGTCTGTATGTCCGGAGTCTGGGTGTATATGTATATTAAGTATGTATTTACAAATAAAAAAAGTAGTATATGTAGTAATATCAGTTATCTGGTTTCCATAGTACAAGCTCTGCTTAGTTTGGGATCAGGTAGCCGTGCTTAAAAATGTCCCAGGATATTAATATTATTATTATTAATTTATAGGGATATATGTATGCGACGGCTGCAGTTGGTTTTCTAGTTTTCCTAGAACTTACTTGGCATAGACATAGGCATAGTGAATTGGTGACTCTGTAAAAAGGGAAAATTCGATAAAAATCAAATACACAAATATAAAAGATATGCAATTTTTAATCACAATTAACCAACTTCAAAGAAAGTAGTGGCCACAGAGTAACGACTAAAGAAAGAGGTGCCCTTATTCGATATTTGTATGAAAAAAACGTGGTCATTGTTTTTTCATTTTCATTTTACTATTTACCGGTAAATAGTTGAACTACTCGCTTCGTTTTATGTCGGTGTTAGTACTAGGCCGACCACTCGGCCGACTTGCTTAGGGCCAGTCCCCTTAGTAACTGGTCCATGGTAGTGGCCCAAGAGCCAAGAGGGGCTAGCCAAGTGGCATGAACGCTAATCGAATAGAAAAGAACAAACTTCACAATGTATGGAAATGTCAAACGTCGCTATGTAAATCAACAACAAGTTGCTATGAACATCACGCTTGAGATCACGTCACTTATGTCATTTCCATAGATGAAGCGTAGCGAATTTGTAGACGTCAGCCACTTGTCTAGGCCTTCTGAGCTGTAAGTCATAACTTATTTTCAGAAGGATGAAACCTGCTCTTAGTAGTGTCTCATATGCTTTGAATACCTGCGTACATTTGGGGACTTGCCCTGGGGCGCCTTGGCTGCTTCCAAGTGAGACAGGTAACTAACAATAAGAGTTACTTAAGTTCAATTTGGATGGCTGATTTTTATATATATATAATTGTATTCGTCTGTATATCTGTCCGACTCCTGGCTATATCTCACGAACCGTAATAGGTATAGAGATGAAATTTTCACAGAATATGTATTTCTGTTGCCGCTACAACAACATTAAAATAAAATTAAAAAATAAAGGGGGTCGTCATACAAGCTCATTTATTTTTTGAACTTAAAAGCGTCTGATAAAAGTTCTGGGGGCTTACCACCACCTCTTATAGCAGTTTTGTTTTAACGTTTTAGCGACTTTTTGTGCAATGACGTTTCTTATTGTCATGACAATAAGGTACGTCATTGCACAAAAAGTCGCTGAAACGTTAAAACGTTCCTATAATTGAATCGCGATAAGAGGTCGTGGTAAGGTATACTGTTGGTAGTACTTCGGAGTAATATTCTACAATATAATATATATAAAATCAGCCATGCAAAATGACCTTAAGTAACTCTTATTGTTAGTTACCTGTCTCACTTGGTAGCAGCCAAGGCGCCCCAGGGCAAGTCCCCAAAAGTACGCAAGTATTCAAAACACATGAGACACTACTGAGGGCCTAAGGTTTCATCCTTCTGAAAATAAGTTGTCTTTCAGCTCTGGCCGCTTGGTCTATAGGTTCTGTTTATCCCAGGTATAAGTATGTGCGCGATGTAGGTATACTGTACCCATGGACCAGTTACTAAGGGGACTGGCCCTAAGCAACTCGGCCGAGTGGTCGGCCTAGTACTAACATTGACATAAAACGAAGCGAGTAGTTCAACTATTTACCGGTAAATAGTAAAATGAAAATGAAAAAACAATGACCACGTTTTGTTTCATACAAATATCTAATAAGGGCACCTCTTTCTTTAGTCTTTACTCTGTGGAGATAACACACCTGGCGCCATGGCGACGTCGCCAGTCAATAAAAAATGTTTGGCTACGGTGGCTGGCGACGTCCCGGTCTGTTATGGACCCATATACCGTTTGAGTTAATTAAAGTAAGTACGTAATTAAAAACTTACCTCTGCAATGAGGAATGTGGCAACACAAATGAAGACAAATAATTTGAACATTATGACGTTTTTTATTTTTGAAATTTTGAACGTACAAAATGAGCCGGATGGGTAGGATCTGTTGGGTGGTCCGCTGCCCGGTGGCCTTATATAGTTTTTCAGTACCAAGGTAAATTTATTTCTAAATTAAATATTGATCCGTTAAGTAATTAAATTCGAGCCAAACTTCTTGAAGTTTAAATATTTAACGTACTTATTTACCGTCTGTCTGCGGCAATATTTTATTATTGTAATATACAGGGTGTGTTACTATATATATATATACATATTCAAGTGGTCACGGGTAGTGTCACGTTGGGTTCTGACTATCTGGTGAAACGTGGGCGTTGAGTTGACTTAATACCTCCACAATGTGGTGGTGTATGGCCACTCAAGCCTCTGACCCCCGAATGGGGATAAAAAGTCGTGACGTTATATTTTTTATTTTTTTATTTATTCAAGTGGTCCAACGTGTGCTTTGGAACAACGGTCCCCGAGTCTTCTAACTATTAGCCACTAGTCATAGCTAGGAGGCCAGTGGAAAACCACTGGTCTCTTTTTATTACCCGACTACGGCGGAGGGTTATGATTTTGACCGGTATGTATGTATGTATGTGTGTATGTATGTATGTATGTATGTGCATCTGTTCCCACCTAACTTCCAAACTACTTGTCGTAATTTGACAAATGAGGTATCGTCAGAAGCGGCTTAATGGCGCGCTGGTTACAGGCTATGTGACGTCACATAAAATTGCATATGGCGCCCTCTAGAGGACATAATGTCATGAACTAAAAAAAAAACATTTTTTAATGAAACCGTGTGGGATATCAAATGAAAGAGCTTGATGAGCACATTTCAAAAATATATATATTGTTACCTATAACTCCAAAATAATTAAATAAAAAGTAAGTTTAAAAACTAAAACCCGACTACGGAAAAAACGCGCTCTAAAAAGTATGAAACAAGAAAATATTCTCATCTAGAGGATAGCCGTGGTCCGTGTTCATATGCCATTTGGCCCTAAAGGATCTACACGGACCACGGCTATCCTCTAGATGAGAATATTTTCTTGTTTCATTCTTTTTAGAGCGCGATTTTTCAGTAGTCGGGTTTTTATCTTCGTGAATTCTTTATTACAAGTTTATAAATTTTTCCCAAAATCTCCTTACATTTACAACTTTTAAATTCGCAGAAAATAATGTTTAAAACATGTCAGTATTGCCAATATGGCTCATCTTATGGTGAGTAACACGCATCATAATGCCTTGTCAAATTATGAGTGCGATAACAGGATGTGAAATTTGCTGTAGTGGTGCGCTAAGCTGTAGCCTAGGGGCGAACATGTTGGGCTAGCAATCAGAAGGTCCCAGGTTCGATCCCCGGTGGGGCATGCACCAATGGATGAATTTTCATAATGTGCATAATTTACAGCTCGCTTACGGTGAGGGAAAACATCGTGAGGAAACCCACCTTCCCTCGGGATTAGGTAATAATCAGTTTCTGTATACACGGCGACAAGGTTCACCACCTGTCACGTTGGGTTCTGAGTTCTGACTATCTGGTGAAACGTGGGCTTTGAGTTGGCTAAATACCTCCACAATGTGGTGGTGTATGGCCACTCAAGCTTCTGACTACCCCCGAATGGGGATAAAAGTAGTGACGCATATGTTATGTTATGTGGTGCGCTGAGTACAAGTCTAGAGATTGCAATATTAGGGGGTACCATAGGTATCTGCTAATCGTGAGCTGGTTATCAAGTATTAGGTCCAAATAGTCAAATAATTGTCCGTGGTGCGCTACAACTGGTCTTCCACCATTTGTAACAGTCTCATTTCTGTGGCTACCAGCCTATACTGTTATTTTTGTCTCCCGCTTTGCTACGGAAGGAAGTGGATAATCTTCTTCCAACTCCTCCTATCCTTTCTTTTGATTAAATTCGTGCGAGTTCCAAGACAACTTAGCTTTTCCCCGGGACTCGTCGAGGGTCAAACCTTGGCGTCATCGTTGGACACCATTGTCGATCCTGCCTTACAGGAGTAACAGTGGTGGGAGTGTGGGGCGAGCTTAGTCCCAAAAAAAAAGAAGGTATCTGCTAATTTTACAACGCGCCTAAACGCAACACCATTTGTATCAAAAGAAGGTAAAGTTACACAGGTGCATCTTAATATGTACGAATGAAAAAGTGGAAATTTAATATGCTGCCATTACTATTTATTTAGCTGTATCATAAATATTAAAATGTATAAGAAATTATGGTCACTGACGTCGTGGCAGACCGCGGTGAAGATGGTGCGACGATTTTAATACCTTTGCTGGTATACGTGGCCATTACAAGTCCAGGATAGGGACCTGTGGAGTCATACGGGGAGGCATTTGCCCAGCAGTGACATTTGATAGGCTACAAGGAAGTAGGTATACAGGGTGTAAGTGACAGCCCTCCACATACTGACAGGGTGAATTCAAGACCTTATTTTGAATCATATTCCACTAGAATTTTTCTTCGGAAAGTTGTTTTTTTTTTAAACCTTTTTTTTTAGTTACAATTCCTTTATTTCAATGTACAATTACATTATCGATACGCAGCATTCTATTTCTGTAAATAAAACAGCTAATATAAAAAATCCAGCAATGGATGTTGAACTCCTCTTAATAACAACGCGTGAATGACGTGGTACGAGCGCGTTCGACGGCAAGCATTGACCCTGTGGCGGGGAGGGCGGTCGTTGGCTACGTGCGTTTTGCCACGGTAAAGATACAATTCGTATAAGCTAATAAAACAAACCGAGTTTATTGGGGTACCATAAAGTTCCTGAACTAATTTCATGTACCGAACATCTTAGTATGACATACTGAAGTCACCCCATCAGTATGTGGAGGGCTGTCCATTACACCTGTTATAGTGCTATGTCGGTTATTTTCGAACAAAGCAAATACATTACTAAGTAAAAGTGAGACATTTCACTGTCCAAAATAGTATGTCCTACTAAACGGGGCCCTGGCTGGACACAGTATGACTCAGTCGTTGCGGGAAATAATGTTGAAAACACGTCGGAATGGCTAATACTGCTTACCTTCTGGTGAAAAACACGCATCAAAATGCCTTTAAGTTGCCTATGGTATTGCGAGTGCGATAACAGATGTGTGAATTTTGCTGCATGTGTGCGCTGGGCACAAGTCTAGTGAGTGCAATGTTAGGAGGTAGCAAATATACTAAAATAATATATAAATGTATCTAACTCTTTTCTTGATAAGTATATTATTAAAATAAATAAATATCTTACGCACCAACTGTATGGTCCCAAACTAAGCAACGCTTGTACTATGACTATACAATGGACTGGGAGCGATCCCACTAACACGAGATCAGGGCAAATTAGGAAAAAGCCGTTTTCTAATAATTAAGAAACGGATTTTTCGTTCAAACCACCGCGTCAAGCGGTCATCATTGGGATAACAGCGTTCTAGGGCCACCGCAGACATGCTACTTTTTGCATCGGCGATCGGCGATTTTGCGACTGCATCGCGTTTTGGCGACTCTCTGCGGTCGGACGCAGCGACCGCTCCGATGCTAAAAGCGACAAAATCGCCGATCGCCGATGAAAAAAGTATAATTACTGCGGTGTTTCTTGCGCCGCCATACACGGACTGCTTGTAGCTGTTGGAACCGACAGCTCTAGAGCAGTTGGTTGCAGTCGACCGCATCGACAGCCCGCCGACTGCTCGCGACAGTCCGCCGACTGCTTGCAAGCAGTCGGCGGACTGTCGATGCGGTCAACTACAACCGCTGCTCTAGAGCTGTCCGTTCCGACAGCTACAAGCAGTCCGTGTATGGTGGGTTCAAAATGTTACTGCAATTTTCAATGGAGGTAGAACCAAACTGTAGCCAATTGACTGCAGCTCATATACGGACTGGCTCGACCGGGGTAGTACCACCCTCTCACAGAAGACGGCGTAAAGCAGCTATTACAGCTGCGTTTCGTACGATGAGTGAGAGAACCGGCAGCCCAATCCCCATCCCCATTCCCCCTCCTCCGTCCCACTCCCCTTCAGGTCCGCAACGTGCGAGCAATGCCTTTGGTATTGCAAGCATCTATAGGCTACGGTAACTACTTAACATCAGGCGGGCCGTACGCTTGTTTCCACCTCAGTCCTATAAAAAAAAAACTCAATGGAACTCAAAATGTTATTGTCTAAAATTATGAGCTTCAATATTTTAACAACTGAAAAACGTTGTGCGTCATCGCGACATTGAAATATTATGTATTTTTTTTGCAAAATATTTGTTTACCTACTACTTCTTATCGTATGGTTAGTGGCCAACCTGGGGATTACTCCGAAATACGTCGCTGACGGATCGTCCGAAGTACGGATTCGATTTACGATCAAAACAATGTCAAATCGTAGAGAAAAACGAAAGAAGAAATTTCAAATCACGACAATCCGTCAGCCGAAACGTTAGGTTCGTATTTCGGAGTAGGCCAGCTGGTGTCAGAGTTGTTCAAGCCGCCCGAAGGCCCCTGACAAGGCTTAACGACTGCCTAGATGACAACAACCGGGACCGACTTTTTACGCGCCCTCCGAAGCACGGAGACTCTCAATTCAAATGCCGCTAAATGGTCACCCATTCCCGACTGACCTTGCCAAGCGTTGCTTAACCTTCGATCGTTTACCGATCAGTGAATGCAACTGGCTATGACCGTCTCTACCTTCCTACCGCTTTACCTACTATAGTACGTTTTTTTATACTTGTCCTATTTGGTAAGCAAAGATGGCGTCCAGCGGGGCGATTGCGTAACTTTTTTGTCAATGTTTCAATTGGTTTCGTTCATCCTGTGTCAATTATATACGAAACCACTTGAAACATTGACAAAAAGTTACGCAATCGCCCCGCTGGGCGCCATCTTTGCTTACCAAATAGGACAAGTATAAAAAAACGTACTTTAGTGAGCCACTTCAGTTTTACTTGATAGAGCCAAGCTGGCAATAGACTGCAGCTCATACACGGGCTGGCTCAAATAGGGTAGTACCACCCTCTCACAGAATATCGGCGTAAAGTTACTATTTTACCTGTATTTCGTACGATGATTGAGAGAGTCTGAAGCCCAAAACTCTTCTTCTATCCCACTCTCCTTCAGGTTGGCAAAGTGCGAGCGATGCCTTTTGATATTACAAGCATCTATAGGCTACGGTAATAGCTTCATGAGGTGCTGCCGCCTTAGTTGTAGTACATACCTATAAAAAAAACTTGGTACGAAAGAAATCATCCAATCAGGCTTCGTATTTTGAATTTGGACTCGTTTTTGTTTGGTTTTGATCTCAATAGGTGCGTCTACATGAGGCGAGCGGCGCGCTATTATTTTTGACATTCGAACGCATAGAGATAATGTCATAAATGATTGCTCGGGCACGCCGCTCGTCTATTTTGGACGCAGCCAAAGTAATAGGGGGTGAGCTTACCATTATACGAGACAAATTCCCCCTCAATATGAGGCGGATTCGGGCCATAGTCCACCACCCTGGCCCATTGCGGGTTAGTTCACACGTTATTCCATGCCCGAGCACTCAGTTTTGACGTCGGAACGCATAGACATAACGTTAAAACGTGCGTGCTCGGGCGAGGCATCTGCACGCACTAATTGACACAAGGGGGAAATAAAAATCTCAATAAATAATATGCTGTAGTCATGTTTATTTTGACAAAAATTTTGGTATTATAATATTAATTTAACAAAAAAAATAATAGATGCAATGAAAACAAACAATGATACTAGAGCTTTTCAACATTAAGGCCGTGCTCACTTTGGATGCGTTTTCATCCGAATTTTAACTCGTGCGTACACGTGCGAACACGCACGAATGATCCCGACCTTCCGAGTACTACGGGAGTGCGCACACTGGGTGCGAATTGGTCGTACGTGTACGTACGTATAGTTCCGACGTCTGAAATTAATCCGAACCTGCTGGGATTTGAAACGCGTTCGTGCATTACCGCTCATCTCGGGTTGAGACCGCGCGGTTCTGCAACCTATTTGACGGAAGAAAACGTATCCAATGTGAGCACTTAATTCGTACGACGACGATCATACGTCGACGTACGATGAAAATTCGTGCCTAAAGTGAGCACGGCCTAATACACACATACCTATATCACATACACTTATTACACATACATTAATACATACATATCTACGGTACATACATATCTACGGTTAGGGCCGGGCCCCATTAGCGCGTTGCGTTGCGTCGTCGCAAGATTTTGTACTGGCGCATCACCCTCCCCCGCTTCGTCTCTCGCCCTTTGATCCGTTGCGTCGACGCAGCGCAACGCGCTAGTGGGGCCTCCCCCTATGTAGGTAGCATATTGTCATAAAAATAATTAAGACTTTGACAACCATTTTTCATTTGCCTGGCGTCGTTTTTAGTGTACCTCATCTGTGAACCGAAAAAATAAATACATAAATATCGCCAGACTTACACACCAGCCCCCCTAGACAAGTGGCATGAACGCTATCGAATAGAATAGAATAGACTTCACAAGGTATGGAAATGTCAAACGTCGCTATGTAGATCAACAACAAGTTGCTATGTAGATCACGTGACTTATGTCATTTCCATACATGAAGCGTAGCGATTTGAAGGAACGCTTGTAGACGTCAGCCACTTGTCTAGCCCTTCGGATGTAAGGTCCCACTCCCCTTCTAGTCGGCAACGTGCGAGCGATGCCTTTAGTATTGCAAGCATCTATAGGCTACGGTAACTGCTTAACATCAGGCGGGCCGTAAGCTTGTTTGCCACCTTATGGTGCTCCCACATTGCCGTTATAAAATATTTACAAAAAAAATCTAACACTAATACATTTACTAACAATTTTAGGAATTTTTACTTACTGTTAGGAATTGTTAGATGTTTTGAGTGCTCCTACACTGCTGGAAAATGTTTAGTAACATTATCTAACATGAAAACATTGTTTAATTGTGATCAAATGTTTGTTAACAAAATGTTTACTAACGTTTGTGAACATTTTATAACGGCAGTGTGGGTGCACCATTAGTCACTTAAAACACAGACCAATAGCCATAGACGTCGTATAGCCGAGTACACCTACTACCTAACTTATGCACCTGTCATTTTAATTAGTTCCTTCCAAAATCTAAAAGGACATGGCTAAATAGAAGTATGGGCGACTGCCCTAGCAATGTATAAACATTGTACCTAGTAATATGTAATGCTGATTATCTGAATATTAGTATTTCACATGAAAAAGGTTTCAGGAACTTTTCATATCGCTACAATCCTGAAAATAAAATCGTAAAAACTCCTAAGTCAACAGATATACTAACTTGTTAGACAACCATATTTTGCTAAGAACTTTTAGCTAGGCGTTTCTTTACAAACCTCAACATAGGTAAAAAACAGCAGTACTTAGTAATATGTAATGTTGAATATTAGTATATTGTACGAAAAAGGGGTCAGGAACTTTTCATATCGTTACAGTCCTGAAAATAAAATCGTAGAAACTCCTACGTCAATAGATATAGCAACTTGTAAAAGAGAAACATATTGCTATAAACTATTGCTTCTCCTTGTTGAACAAAAAACATGAAACAAATTTTTATTTTTGATTTCTTTACAAAACTTCTAGGAGAATAATAAAACTCCTATAATTAGTTAATGAATAATTAAAGTTTACGGGTTAGTGACAAACTTCTATACATGCTTAGGGCAGTTTTTTACCATGTCCTTTACCCGATGCAACTTTGCATTCTCAGACGAATTAATAATTTATGGGAATAGGCCCGCCACACACTCCCACCACTGTTACTCCTGTAAGCCAGGATCGACAATGGTGTCCAACGATGACGCCAAGGTTTGACCCTTAACGAGTCCCGGGGAAAAGCTAAGTTGGCCTGGAACCCGCACGAATTTAATCAAAAGAAAGGATAGGGTAAATGACGTATGTCGCGTCTTATCGTATTGGTTTGTATTACTACTGTCCGGCCGCTGAAAGAATGCACATTTGACAATCAACATTGACATAACTAGTGTTGGGCAATAAGTAACAGTATTAGGTACATAATCAACACACAAAATACCAGTGACGGTTATGTGGCGTCTTGTCTACTTATTTAAGAAAATAAAATTATGATTTTAATGTAAATTTATTGTTCACAATTGGACTCGGAATCGCTGTCGGAATCGCAGGCGCTGTCATAATGTGTTCGCCGCAAGGATCTTTTAATAGAGGATAGACAAGTTGAGTTTTTGGTTAAGAAGAAATTCAACTTTATTCTGCTGCCTTAAGGTCTATTATACCTAGACAATTCTTAGACAGAAAAACGAGCCGAGCGAGAGGCCCTAGTTGGGACCGTGTCCCTCTCATTTCGAGTTGCCATGCCAAAATAATATTATCGTTGGGTAGTGATTGTTAGTTTTAAATCAAGCAAATAAATTAATTTAGTATTTATCGTGACTATTGTTAATATGATAAAACAATAGTCACGATAAATAATAAATTAATTTAATTGCTTGATTTAAAACTAACAATCACTAACCAACGATAATATTATTTTGGCATGGCAACTCGAAATAAGAGGGACACGGTTACCCAACTCGGGCCTCTCGCTCGGCTCGTTTTTTTGTGCATTAGTGAACAGTCCAGTATGTATTTACGTTCGTGGTTCGCCGCTTCAAAGTTATATCGAGCATTCGATAACGAACTGTCAAATGTGCATTCTCTCAGCGGCCGAATAGACTGAAAAGATTCTTACGGTAATGTCATCAGGGGTGAATAGGTTTTTGATTCCTGCCAATGAACTCATTATGGTGATCTCTGTTATAACTGTCGGCATAGATACGACTGCTAGATGTGACTGCAGCCTCTGTTATAGTAGTAGGTTCCTCTGCTGTAGTGGTTGGTTCCGGATTTGTAGTAGTTGGTTCCGGTGTTGTAGTTGTTGGTTCCGGTGGTGCAGTGATTGGTTCCTCTGTTGCAGTGACTGGATCATCTGTTGTAGCAACTGGTTCTTCTACCGTAGCATTCGTGTCGGTGGAAGATGATGATTTATCTGAAACAAGGCAATTATTTCTGATCTGATTCTTTCATTTCATCAAACCTTTTGTTTTTGATAATTCAATACGATGCAATAATAATAGCCAGCTGCAATCACTGATCGATAAACGATCGGAGGGTAAGCAACACTTGGCAAGGTCAGTCAGAGATGGGTGACCATTTAGTTGTATTTGAACTGAGCGTTTCCGTGCTTCGGAGGGCACGTAAAAAGTCGGTCCCGGTTGTGGTCATCTAGGCAGCACTCGTTAAGCCTTTTCAGAGACCTTCGGGCGGCTTGAACAACTCTGATACCAGGTTAACCAATAACCATACTATAAGAAGAATAATAAAAAAACGCTGCCTCTAAGGGCCTCCGCAGACTAGCTACTTTTAGCATCGGCGACCGGCGATTTTGTGACGTATCGATGCTGCGTCGCATTTCTTCGAGCGCGAACGAGCGAGACGCAGCATCAAAATCGCCGATCGCCGATGCTAAAAGTAGCTAGTCTGCGGAGGCCCTACTTGTAGCATCGGCGACCGACGATTTTGTGACGTATCGATGCTGCGTCGCGTTTCTTCGAGCGCGAACGAGCGAGACGCAGCAACCAAATCGCCGATCGCCGATGCTAAAAGTAGTTAGTCTGCGGAGGCCCTAATGCTACACCCTAACCCCCGGCTCAAGCAGGTCTTCTTTTGCGGTTTAAAAGCAGGTAGGTATTTATTTTTGAAAACAAATTAATATGTTTTCATTGCAGTAAAATTTGGAATCATTACTTACTTTAATTCCAACTAATTCAGTTTTTCATCCTGTATACGTATTACCTTCTTAACATTAAAGCGGTCCATACACTATCAGTAATAATGACATCAGTATTACTGTAATTTTTCGTTCAGTAATTACATTACAAATGTAAAATATTTTACACCACATGTAGTATTCGCGATCAACCACAGTGTTTTTTTTTTTGAATTGATTATCCCAAAGGCTATGGACGAATCAAAAAATATTTTATGTAGCAAAGAGTCAAGCTCGGGATTTACGACGACACTTGACACTAAGCGCCCCATCGCACGAGGCAACCATGGTTGCGCCACCAGCGGGTGATTCGATACCCGACACCGAATTAGTTGTGCTATCAAGCGGACATCAGGTGCTTCATTCATACAGCTCTATACATTTTGTTGGTGGAGCGACTGGTCGCGCTACCACTGGTGTCCTCGTGCGATAGGTGTCTGCTGGTGTACACCACCGTGACACCTTGTTACAATTGCACTGGCGGTGTCGCTACACTGAAATACACTGAGTGTCGAGTGTCGAGCATTATATTTGGTCTAAAATACACTGAAGAGCGACCTTCACCGATCGACTTACCGGATCAACCCTGGATTTTATCAAATAAAATATGTGTCTGAACATATACCAATAGGGTTGCCATAGAGAATATGGTCAAGGATAAAAAAAGCAAAAAGCTAAAAGCATGCATTTGGCAAGCAAGTCGGTGAAATATGTAAAAAAATGGTTTTTATCATTTTAATTGATCATAGCCATGACCATATTTTTTACGGCAACCCTATTGGTATAAGTACAGAAACATATTTTATTTGATAAAATCTAGGGTTGCTTCAGTAAGTCGATGGGTGAAGGTCGTCCTTAAGCGTATCTCGTACTAATTCGTTAAGTCTGTCATTAATATATTAAATACTGATTAAAACTTACCGCCACCCGCAATACCACTTATAAATTCTGCAATGGGAAGAAGAAATAACTATTGATTATGGGTTAAACAATAAAAAATATCGCCATGGTCCAAAACTAAACAGATTGTACTATGGCTACTGTACAGCCTGGTCCTAATTATAATTAAAAAAATGAAATGTAACGTCACGACTTTTATCCCCATTCTTATCCCCATTCGGGGGTACTCAGAGGCTCGAGTGGCCATACACCACCACATTGTGGAGGTATTAACCAACTCAAAGCCCACGTTACACCGGATAGTCAGAACCCAACGTGACAGGTGGTGAAACTTGTCGCCGTGTATACAAGAACTGACTATTACCTAATCTAAAATGACTGTATTTAGGCATAATAAAGTTCATGACTCATCTAACGACTCCGCACCCGACCAGAAGGGCTAGCCAAGTGGCAATAACGCTAATCGAATAGAATAGAATAAACTTCACAATGTATGGAAATGTCAAACGTCGCTATGTAGATCAACAACGAGTTGCTATGTAGATCACGTGACTTATGTCATTTCCATACATGAATCGTAGCGATTTGAAGGAACGCTTGTAGACGTCAGCCACAAATTACGAAAAGGCAGTTACCAAAAATTTACTTTGACGGGATCGAACCCGCAACCAACCGATACATGGAGCTGGGTGGCCTATGCTCAAACCATAGCGCCAAGCGACCATCAGATAAATTTTTAATTTAAATTTTTAATCGTTTTAGAACCAGCAGAAGTTCTTCCTGTTAGATTTTATATACAGTGGGCTCCGACCTCGTTTTAATTATAAAAGGTGTTGTTTTTACCTCCAATAATATCGACGGCGCCTCCCAGTGTATCTGTAATAAATACAATCTATAGTACCGGCCAAGTGCGTGTCGGACTCGCACATAAAGTGTTTCGTTCTACCGTATAGTAATAATAATAAAATATCAAGTTTCTTGTACTTCTTTTTAGTATTTTGTAGCGGCTACAGAAATACATATTCTGTGATAATTTCAACTCTCTACCCATTACCTCTCTTTTTTTTTGTATTTATGTTATGTTATAGCCGTGTTGGGACCTACAGAGGTTCTTCCTGTTAGATGTTATAATACAGCGGGATCCGATTTTGTTTACATTATAGAAGAATAGATGTAGTTTTTACCTCCAATAGTATCGATGGCATCTCCCAGTGTATCTATAGGTAAATACAATGTTTAGTAACAATATTTCGATGTAAAAAAACCGGCCAAGTGCGTGTCGGACTCGCACATAAAGGGTTCCGTACCCCCGTGCGATATAGCAATTAATCGACTCATGTTTCATCGAAGCACCCAATGTTATTTTAGGTGACCGCAATTCACTACAGGGGGCTTACCACCACCTCTTATAGCAGTTTTGTTTTAACGTTTCAGCGGCCATTTGTGCAATGACTTTGTGGAAGTAAACATTTTTTTTTAAATAAATAAAGGTATATTTACCGGTCATAGAGCCGCTAAACGCTGAAACAATAAAATAAAACTAAGATTAAAACCTGAAAATATTAAATGCTACGCACGAAGCATCATCATCATCATTGTTGGTGGTAGAGCCAAGCTGTAGACAATGCTGCTCATATACGAGCTGGACTGGAGTAGTACCACCCTCTCACAGAAGATCGGCGTAAAGTAGCTGCACAGCTGCCTGTACGATGAGTGAGAGAGCCAGAAGCCCAACCCCCACCCCTCATTTCCTTCCCTCCGTCCCTTTCCCCTTCAGGTCGGCAACAGCCGTGCGATACCTTTGATATTGCAAGCATCTATAGGTTACGGTAACTGCACCATTACGAACCGATAGTTGTTAACGATTTATAAGTGCTTTCTCTAGTTTTTTTTTTTGTTAATCTGTGTCGTCCCACTGCTGGGCAAAGGTCTCCTCTTCCTTCCTCCACTCCTCTCTATTTATGGCAATACTGGGCCAATCCTTCAAGTAGGAGTCCAACTCATCCCGCCATCTCCTTCTGGGCCTGCCGCGATTCCGTTTGGCTAGTCGTGGGACCCAATCGGTCATCATGACGGGCCCGTTGGCGTGGTTGGCGTGGTGGCGCCTTTCACGCTGCAGGTCGTAGGTTCGATTCCTACCCGGGACATGCATTTGTGTGCATGAACATGTCTGTATGTCCCGAGTCTGGGTGTATATGTATATTAAGTATGTATTTACAAACAATAAAGTAGTATATGTAGTAATATCAGTTATCTGGTTTCCATAGTACAAGCTCTGCTTAGTTTGGGATCAGGTAGCCGTGTGTACAAAAATCGCGCTCTAAAAAGTATGAAACAAGAAAATATTCTCATCTAGAGGATAGCCGTGGTCCGTGTAGGTCCTTTAGGGCCAAATGGCATATGAACACGGACCACGGCTATCCTCTAGATGAGAATATTTTCTTGTTTCATACTTTTTAGAGCGCGATTTTTCAGTAGTCGGGTTTTAGTTTTTAAACTTACTTTTTATTTAATTATTTTGGAGTTATAGGTAACAATATATATATTTTTGAAATGTGCTCATCAAGCTCTTTCATTTGATACCCCACACGGTTTTATTAAAAAATGTTTTTTTTTTGTTCATGACATTATGTCCTCTAGAGGGCGCCATATGCAATTTTATGTGACGTCACATAGCCTATAACCAGCGCGCCATTAAGCCGCTTCTAACGATACCTCATTTGTCAAATTACGACAAGTAGTTTGGAAGTTAGGTGGGAACAGACGCACATACATACATACATACATACATACATACATACATACATACATACATACATACATACAAACATACATACATACATACATACATACATACATACATACATACATACATACATACATACCGGTGAAAATCATAACCCTCCGCCGTAGTCGGTTAAAAAAAATGACCCAGGATATTATTATTATTATTTTAGCCCAATGGGTGTTTGGCATAAAATATTTTGACTTTGACTTATCATTAAACACATTTTACTGAAAGCAGTTTTTTTTTTTTTTTTTTTTTTCAAATTTAAGCAGATTGATTTCCAGCACCCCTAGCCAAGTGGATTCGTCTACAAACGTTTCTGCAAATCGCTACGCTCAAATGTATGGAAATGACATTACAAGTCGATCGATAAGTAGATCATCATAGTAAAGCGACTGTAGCCTAGGGGTGAACAGGTTGGGCTAGCAATCAGAAGGTCCCAGGTTTGATCCCCGGTGGGGCATGCACCAATGGATGAATTTTCATCTATGTGCATAATTTACAGTTCGCTGACGGTGAGGGAAAACATCGTGAGGAAACCTACCTATCCCTCGGGATTAGGTAATAGTCAGTTCCTGTATACACGGCGACAAGGTTCACCACCTGTCACGTTTGGCTCTGACTATCTGGTGAAACGTGGGCTTTGAGTTGGTTAATACCTCCACAAATATGGTGGTGTATGGCCACTCAAGCCTCTGACTACCCCCGAATGGGCATTAAAGTCGTTACGTTACGATAAGTAGATCACCTAACCATGGACCAGTTACTAAGGGGACTGGCCCTAAGCAAGTCGGCCGAGTGGTCGGCCTAGTACTAACATCGACATAAAACGAAGCGAGTAGTTCAACTATTTACCGGTAAATAGTAAAATGAAAATGAAAAAACAATGACCACGTTTTGTTTCATACAAATATCTAATAAGGGCACCTCTTTCTTTAGTCTTTACTCTGTGCACCTGACTTATGTCATTTCTATACATGAAGCGTAGCGATTCGACACAAACAATTCGTGACATGTCCGTATGTACACATGTGTATATAATACTAGTAATGTACCAATATGACAAGACACCCAGACATACTATAAATATACTGTCTGTGAGCACAGATGTCTGTGCATTTTAATGGCAGTAGAGCCAAGCTGTAGCCAATTGACTGCAGCTCATATACCACTGGCTCGACTAGAGTAGTACCACCCTCTCACAGAAGATCGGCGTCAAGTAGCTACAGCTAACTCTTCCCCTCCCTCTGTCCCACACCCCTTAAGGTCGGCAAAGTGCGGGCGATGCCTTTGGGGGCCATCCATAAATTACGTCACACGTAAAGGGGGGAGGGGGTCGACCAAGGGGGTTGGAGGGGTCCTAAGTTGTCATGACGTCACATTTAAAAATCGAATATATCTAAGTATTAAAACTGAAATTTGAATTTTTAACGAAATTTTTTGAAAAATTCTTAAAATTCTAAAAATATGTGACGTCACACAGGAAGGGGGAGAGTCTCGCAAATGTGACCAGCTGTGACAAGGGGGGAGGGGTCTAAAAATCATGAAATTCGTGTGACGTAATTTATGGATGGCCCCTTGGTATTGCAAGCATCTATAGGCTACGGTTATTGTTTAACATCACGCTTGTTTGCCACCTTTGTCACATAGAAAAGACTTCGGTCGAAATTAAAATAAAATTAAAGTAAAAATTTAACTTACACTGGAAAAAGCTTTCCATTCCTGTAATAAATAAATAATACATTTGACTAATGAAGATTTAAATCTTCATGAGTAATAATAATACTTATTATTAATAATATTTCTTGATTCATAACATCAAAATAATAAATATCGCCAGACTACCACATCAACTGGATGGTCCCAAACCAAGCAATGCTGTACTAGCTTCGTATACCGATATAATAATTAATTCTATTCGACACTAGATCGCGACCCTCTGTACGACTTTTTATCACCCTACACTTAGTGACATCTAGTGTGAAAAAGTTAAACTACGTAATAACATCGACATAGAACGAAGCGAGTAGTTTTGCTATTGACCGGTAGATTTAAATGGCAAAGTAGGCGTTATCTACACCCCTTCACCCGTGCCTTCACCCGCGCAAATTGTCAAGCGTCGTTTCATAGGGAAATCTAATAAGAACATCTCTACTGTCTATTTTCTCTGTGTCTAAATCCGTAACTATGAGATTCAAAAATTCAAAACGTTTATTTTGTTTAGGCCTACGGGGGCACTTATAAATTGTCATTTTACATTTTTTCTTAAATTCTACTGCCGGTTCGGAAACGCGACCTCGACTGAGAAGATCCGGCAAGAAACTCAGCGGGCTTGTCTTATTTTACATTGTTTTAATTTAATTTTATTTTTTAAATCGGCATTTACGTATTTTAATACAATGTATTTTGGTAAACAATAGCGCCAGTGTGCTGCCCTGCGAAATAAGCAAGGCAAGACACGCTACACTTTAACATCACACTTTTATTAACGAAGTGTATTTGAGCGATCAGTCCCAAGCTGATTTATCTTCCAAGTAATCCGAGATTTTGTAATAGGCCTTTTGACAGAGTTTTGTGGAATGTATGAGGAATTTGTTTGTTTGTAAAAAAATTGCTCTTTCTTTAAATTTGCCGTATGTCATTACTTCCCAAAATTCGTTCCTTATTAGCGACACTATCAAATGGTGTAATAATACCTACAGTATGTTTTTTTTTTCAAAATCAACGGGTTCGATTCCTGGCTAGGATTATTGATATTTCTTAAATCCAATGATGCAGTTTTAGTTTTCATCAAAATCGGCCCCGAGACTCTTTTGAGTACTTTTCGCTATTCCTCATAGTTTCGGATTTGGCGATGAAAGCACACATGAAAAATTCATCCTGTATAAAATCAGATGACAATGTATCTCACTTCTTCGTAAAATTCATAGTTCACTCGCGAATCTGTTGGTAAAACGTCAAATTTAAATGTACAGTTGCCCGCATATGCCTGGTAACAGCTCCAACATAAGCTGAGCTATTTAAGTATGGATGTCAGAGATAAAAAGAGCTAAGGTTATGTTAGAAATGAGTCTGTCGTTACAGAATAGGACTGCAGGTCGTGTGGAGCGGGTATTTACCTGAAGTTGGGGCTTGGTGACTCTGTAACAAGAACACACAACATTCTGTATATTCGTGTATGGTATGGCTCTCACTGACACCTGCGTATAAAACGCACGAAGTGAAAATATACTGGACCGCAAAGAAAATGGGTCGGTTAGAAAATCTTCAATATCTTCAATCGCATTTTTATTTATTTTACATTTATTAAAAATAAAAAGCTCTAATTCATTATTTTTATTGAAGCACATTAAAATACTATTTAATTTAGTTTTTATTTCATAAAGCTAGGTCACGTACTTTTGAAGATATTGAAGATTTTCTAACCGACCCTTTTTCTTTGGGTCCAGTGTAGTTGGTTTCGCTGCAAGGAGACCACTACGGATAATTCGTACGATTTTTCAGCAAAACTACGCAACCATCATAGTTTTTCAGTTACAGAACTTATATTTGTCACAACTCGTGTTGCTGTCTTAAAACAATCCATAAAACAGTGTTTTACATTATACGTTTTTAAATTTACAAAAATAATAAGAATCTAGCGGACCCGAGGGGCTGTACCCACGCGCATACGCCGAAACATTAACACTAATTTATCTATCTCTCTATATTTTTACAGCAATACATAGATAGACAACTAGGTACACAAATATATACAATTTTTTTGTTAATTTTGGTTACAAATATATCACTAGTAATTATTTCAAAAACTTACCACAGGCACCAGGAGCGCAGAAACGCAAACGAATAAAACCAATTCGAACATTTTACTTTCAATTAAAACTTACAATGTTCAAAATGTCTACTATCGATGCTTTGCTGGGCGGTTATAAACCGATTAATTCTGTGGATTAATGCGACCACCCAGCTGCGTTAATTTCTTATTATATACTTACATAATACATAGGTGATAATTGAACTGTGACGGCATGACTTGCACATGAAATATTGTTTTTAAAGAAACCCGTCAACATTTTTCGTTTCAAAATTATTATTTATGTACTTTTATCTTCAAGCAGCAAGCAAGTAGAAGCAGTGGTAGCCGATTGGTTAAGCACGCGTCTTGCGGGCTTAAGGTCCTGGGTTCAAACCGTGGCTCACACCTCAGGATTTTTCGAAATCTATGTGTGAATCATAACATTAAAATGATTATCACTTGCTTACGGTGAAGGAAAACATCGTGAGGAAACCTGCATGTCTTTAGACATGTGAAATCCACCAACCCGCACTGGGCCAGCGTGGTGGATTATGGCCTGAATCCCCCTCGCATTGAGGGGAGGCCCGTGCCCAGCAGTGGGACGTTAAAAGGGCTAAATTATTATTATTACTTTATCTTAGTCATGACCCTCCCTGAATCATAGCTAGCTTTCTAGCTTAGCTTGAGATGATCATAGCCAGTTGCAATCACTGATCTGTAAATGATCGAAGGTTAAGCATCGCTTGGCAAGGTCAGGCAGAGATCGGTGACCATTTAGTGGCATTTGAACTGAGCGTCTCCGTGCTCCGGAGGGCACGTAAAAAAGTCGGTCCCGGTTGTTGCCATCTAGACAGCAGTCGTTAAGCCTTGTCAGAGTTGTAAGATTGTTGTTGTAAGGGCCTCCGCAGACTTGCTACTTTTAGCATCGGCGATCGGCGATTTCGCGACTGCATCGATGCAGCATCACGATTTTGCGACTTCCTGCGATCGGACGCAGCGACTGCTCCGATGCTGATCCGGTAGCCTGTAGTCAACATAAAAATCGCTGCGACCAGCATCCGCAAGTGTGCGGGGTGTAGCGTTCAGTCGCTGCATCGAGCTTCCGAAAAGCGACTCAGTCGCTGCTGCGTTCGGCGTTTTTAAGTGTGCGGGGTGTAGCGTTCAGTCGCTGCATCAAGCTTCTGAAAAGCGACTAAGTCGCCGATCACCGATGCTAAAAATAGCAATTCTGCGGTGGCACTAAGATTTTTAAAAATCTTCGAATGCAGTTTAGATTTCTGTTGTATGTTTTCTTCCATTCTAAAGGAATATTTCCTTTCGAAACTCGGTATTTTTCCATCCTGTGCAAGAAAGAAGTAATTTTTGACGACATGAATCTGAATCAATACGAATATTCTATGCCTAGACTGTTATAAAGGCCCTTAATGACTACGGAACCATTAAACGTAGCGCACCACGCACTTGACCGATTTTATAACTTCCTTTTAACTTTCAATACTTATTTGTACAAGTGTAATACGTTATTACGTGTCTTTAACTTTTTAGCATGACATTGAATATTATATTTACTCAAAAATGCTTATAATTGCTTATATGGATGAATTTTCATCTATGTGCATAATTTACAGTTCGCTGACGGTGAGGGAAAACATCGTGAGGAAACCTACCTATCCCTCGGGATTAGGTAATAGTCAGTTCCTGTATACACGGCGACAAGGTTCACCACTTGTCACGTTGGGTTCTCACTATCTAGTGAAAACGTGGGCTTTGAGTTGGTTAATACCTCCACAATGTGGTGGTGTATGGCCACTCAAGCCTCTGACTACCCCCGAACGGGGATAAAAGTCGTGACGTTACATTACATTCATTTTATGCTTATAATATTGTCATTATTATGCAAACCTTCTTCTAGAAAAGTCGATGTTGCTGCACTGCAAAAGCCAGCTGGGCGCCAAAATATTACGTACCTATTAACTGTACAAATTACGATCGTGCCGTTGCCATGGCAACATTACAAACAGGTATAGGTATAGTTCGTAAAAAAAATCTGATTGGCTGGTTAAAACGAGTTGGCTAAGTATTCATGGCAACGGCACGCGTTGCCATGGAAACTTAAACAGGAAAAATAAACAGTCATACATAAATATGCTAAATGTATGAAGAAGTTACTGGCCGGTTAGGGTCAGGCGGCAACCAAAGAGTATGTAATGGCAATGCTTGCTGAAAAAAAACTGCCATGTACATTTTTCTTTTAATTTCTTTGTCTCGGAAATTTAAACGCTATTTTTCGCTAAGTTATTGCAAATAATAATTTAAAATGAGTTCGAGTAGTGATAGTGATAGTGATGATATATTAACTACTAAAGCTACATAATTAAACATTAGCTGCATAATTTAATTATGCAGCTAATGTTGTACAACAATTATTTCGTATAGGTAGTGATGAAAAATAGTGTATATCACTCGGGCATAGACACTCGGGGCTAAAATATTTTGACCTCGGGCGGCGTATATTGAATTCTTCGCAAAGCTCAGGATTCTACTTTAGAATCCCTGGCTACGCTCAGGATTCTACTATAGAACCCTTCGCTTTGCTCTGAATTCAAAATAACGCCCTCGGGGAACAAAATATTACTTTGGCCTCTTGTAATACGCACGGGGCGTTTGTCAAGTTGTTGAGAAAGACCATTCAGTATTCTATGTAATGTGTAATGTAATGTAACGTCACGACTTTTATCCCCGTTCGGGGGTAGTAAGAGGCTTGAGTGGCCATACACATTGTGGAGGTATTAACCAACTCAAAAGCCCACGTTTCACTAGATAGTCCGAACCCAACGTGACTGGTGGTGAACCGTGTCGCCGTGTATACAGGAACTGACTATTACCTAATCCCGAGGGATAGGTAGGTTTCCTCACGATGTTTTCCCTCACCGTCAGCGAACCGTAAATTATGCACATGCATATTATGCAGTATTCTATGAGACCTTATAATATGGGCCTGAATGCGATTCGCTGATGCTGAGTCGCTTAGCCATTGAACCTTAGGTGGTAGAGCTAAGCTGTAGCCAATTGACTGCAGCTCATAAACGGGCTGGCTCGACCGGGGTATTACCACCCTCTCACAAAGATCGGCGTAAAGGAGCTATTACGGCTCTCTCACTCATCGAACGAAACGCAGCTGTAATAGCTACTTTACGCCGATCTTCTGTGAGAGGCTGGCACTACCCCGGTCGAGCCAGCCCGTTTATGAGCTGCAGTCAATTGGCTACAGCTTGACTCTACCACCTTGGGTGGGCGGGTGACGTCACATTTGACAGGCTCCTAGTTGGCTTGGTGGTGTAGTATATAAGGAACCTGGATTATAAGAATCCTTCTAGTTGCAACGTGGTCGGCAGGAGGAACATCAACATCGAGTTGTAATCGACTGCCGATAGTTGTCCCATTAAACTTGGTAGCTTACCTTTCCCTTCCAGCCCTTCCCTTCAGCCCTCCCCTTCAGCCCCCCTTGCCGGGTGGCTTTGTCTACAAGCGTTTCTATAAAAGTCAACACTGACTGTCCAGAAGGGCTAGACCACAGAGTAAAGACTAAAGACAGAGGTGCCCTGGTGAGGTGAGATATATGTATGAAAAAAAACGTGGTCATTGTTTTTTCATTTTCATTGTTCTATCTACCGGTAAATAGTTGACCTACTCGCTTCGTTTTATGTCGATGTTAGTACTAGGCCGACCACTCGGCCGAGTTGCTTAGGGCCAGTTCCCTTAGTAATTGGTCCATGGGCTAGACAAGGGGCTGACGTCTGCAAGCGTTCGTTCAAATCGCTACGCTTCATGTATGGAAATGACATAAGTCACGTGATCTACATAGCAACTTGTTGTTGATCTACATAGCGACGTTTGACATTTCCATACATTGTGAAGTCTATTCTATTCTATTCGATTAGCGTTCATGCCACTTGTCTAGCCCTTCTGAAATTAGGCGTCAATTTGCCTCCTCGCCGCGCAATCTGTCAGAGCAACTCGAGTTGAAGCAACGGATTGAATACAAAATTGAATCGTGAGTAGCCGCCTTTCACCGCGCTTCATGTATGGAAATGACATAATTTACGTGATCTACTTGTCGACTTGTAATGTCATTTCCATACATTAAAGCGTAGCGTTTTGTAGAAACGTTTGTATCCGAAGCCACCTAGCTAGGGGGCCAGGGGGGTTACTCCGAAATACGTCGCTGACGGATCGTCCGAAGTACGGATTCGATTTACGATCAAAACAATGTCAAATCGTAGAGAAAAACGAAAGAAGAAATGTCAAATCACGACAATCCGTCAGCCGAAACGTTAGGTTCGTATTTCGGAGTAGGCCAACAGGAGACCGATCGCGCTATTTTACTCAATAGATAAATTATGCTGTAACCGTGTTTATTTTCACATACATTTTGGTATAATAAGATTAATTTAGCAACAAAATACAAATAGATACAATAAAAACCAATTATAAATCTAAAACTTTTCTATACTATGTAAACAAATAACACGGTAAGTAGGTATAGTGTCATAAAAAATATGTTTTGACAACCATTTTTCATTTGCCCGTCGTTTTTGGTGTTCATTACCTGTGAACCGAAAAAATAAATACATAAATATCGCCAGACTTACACACCAACTGTATGGTCCCAAACTAAGCAACGTTTGTACTATGGCTACCATACAATGGACTGGTGGCGATCCCAATTACACCCAGATTAGGGTTAATTATGAAAAGGCCGTTTCCAAAATTTGCCTCTGGCGGGAATCGAACCCCCAACCACCCGATGCAGTGAGCCTAGCGGCCTACGCTCGTACCACTGCGTCAAGCGGTGGTCGTGTCCCAAGTTTATCACAATGTAGTCTGTATCAACCATGGACATTTGTATTTTTTTTACTGCTATAAGGCAAGATTGAGGTCAAGAGCAAGCCCATCTATACATATAATAAGAATGTAAAATTGGTCGCGTCTGTACATTCGAAATATTTGGAAAAAAAATAGTGGGGGGGACTTAGATTGACCAGCAGAATTCATTTTTATCATTTTTAGAATTTTTGTCTGTGTGTATGTTTGTATGTTTGTATGTTTGCTCAGATTTTCGAAAGAGCACAACTTCGAATCCACCGGATGGATTTCAATGAAATTTAGCATGGATATGACTAATAGTCTAACTTAACATCTAGGATACTTTTTTTTTCGAAAATGTTTAGGGTTGCCACAGAAAATTCAAAAAACTACTTAAAAATTCTAAATGTTTGAAAGAGCACAACTTTGAATCCACCGGATTAATTTCAATGAAATTTGGCATGGGTATGACTAATAGTCTAACTTAACATCTAGCATATTTTTTTTTTCGGTAAAGTTTAGGGTTGCCACAAAACATTCAAGAACTACCTAAATATTCGAACACGCACAACTTCGAATCCAGTGGATTGTTTTCAATGAAATTTGGCATGGATATGACTAATAGTCCAACTTAACATCTAGGATATTTTTTTATAACATATTAGATTGTAAATTTTTATGACCACACGGAAATACTATCCAACAATAAGTTTTAGTTATTGAAATACGTCTATTTAGAGCGGAGCCCTACGGAGCCCTACGTTGTGTGTGATCCGACACTATTTGGAATACATAATCTTAATTTTAATAATAATAATAAATATTTTATTGCTGCGTTCTACCATCTTAAGTTTCGTTTTTCTTAACTAGATGTCGCTATACTTAAAATCAGACAATACCTGCCTTGCACCACATGTCAAAATTTAATATCTTCCTTGCTTCAAGAAATTTAGTTTTTTTATTCCTAATTACGTATAAAAAATATTAAGCGGGTCTTTGTATCACGCGGAATCTTAGACGTTAACTCTGGAATTCATCTCCACAGTACTAATGCCGTAGGGAAGCTACCTACCTAAGAAGTAAGTCTAGAGGACCTGCTGATTTTGAATTAAGTAGTAATAGAAACACAGACATTGAACTCTGAACTCCAGCCCCTCAGGAATGATGCTGCTGGGTAACTGCCTGCTTAAACCATAAATCTGGAGGACCTGCTAACTTTGAATTAGCAATGTGGGTATCAAGTAGAAACTTCTCAGGCGAGGTCGCGTTTCCGATCCGGCGCTAGAATTTAAGGAAAACATGTAAAATGACTACTTGTAAGTGCCCTCCTAGGCCTAAACATAATAAACGCTTTGACTATTGACTTAGACGATAAACTCCGGACTCTAACTTTTTAAGCACGATGTTGCGAAGTGACTCTTACCTAAGCCGTGAGTCTGGAGCACTCACTCATTTTAAATAAGGAACATGGGTATCAAGTACAAACTTAAACATTGAGCTCTGGAGTCCAACCGCTCAGTCGTGATACTGTGAGTAACTACAGATATAGATAGACGGATACAGATAGACTGGTACAGACAGAGATACTCACCTACCGATAGATTACAGACAGACCGATTCAGACAGACAGATACTTACAGCTAAACTGATACACACAGACAAATAAAGTCAAACTTTTGTTATACAACTAAGGCGCCAGGCAAGCGTACGGCCCACCTGTTGTTAAGCAGTTACCGTTCCCAATAGATGCTTGCAACCAAAGGCATCGGTAGCACGTTTCCAACCTGAAGGGGAGTGGGGTTAGTGGGAGGGGACGGGGAGGTGGCTGGGTTGCGTTTCCGGCTCTCTCCCTCATCATACGAAACGAAGGTAAATTAGCTACTTGAATGCCGATCTCCACCTTACTGGTCAGACTCTACCACCTTACTGGTATAGACTGGTACAGATAGACAGCCACGGACAGACGAACTCAGACTGATGCAGACTGACGTAATACAGATTAGACGATAGACAAAATTATATTTAAGGGCTTCACCGACTGGACGCGGACGGAGTCGCGGGCACAGCTAGTTTTTAATAAAAATATAATAAAAAAAACTCTTTGGAAGCGACTGTAGCCTAGGGGTGAACAGGTTGGGCTAGCAATCAGAAGGTCCCAGGTTCGATCTCCGGTGGGGCATGCACCAATGGATGAATTTTCATCTATGTGCATAATTTACAGTTCGCTGAGGGTGAGGGAAAACATCGTGAGGAAACCTACCTATCCCTCGGGATTAGGTAATAGTCAGTTCCTGTATACACGGCGACAAGGTTCACAACCTGTCACGATGGGTTTTGACTATCTGGTGAAATGTGGGCTTTGAGTTGGTTAATACCTCCACAATGTGGTGGTGTATGGCCACTCAAGCTTCTGACTACCCCCGGATGGGGATAAAAGTCGTGACGTTACAAACCCTTTGGTATCTTTTGATACTTGGCTTGGCGTAGATTGTGTATTTTGCTTTTTGGTATTTTGTCACTCTATCACTTTGTTTTTTTTAAAGCCAGAAGGGCTAGACAAGTGGCTGCCGTCTACAAGCGTTCCTTCAAATCGCTACGCTTCATGTATGGAAATGACATAAGTCACGTGATCTACATAGCGACTTGTTGTTGATCTACATAGCGACGTTTGACATCTCCATACATTGTGAAGTCTATTCTATTCTATTCTATTAGCGTTCATGCCACTTGTCTAGGGTTAGGCAGGTACTTTTTGTTAATAAAAGAAATACCAACCCAAACTATAAATTTAAATGACTTAGGGCCTCCGCAGACTAGCTACTTTTAGCATCGGCGATCGGCGATTTTGATGCTGCGTCTCGCTCGTTCGCGCTCGAAGAAACGCGACGTAGCATCGATACGTCACAAAATCGCCGGTCGCCGATGCTAAAAGTAGCTAGTCTGCGGAGGCCCTTATGGTTGAAATTAGACCACGAGCGACCACTAGTAAACTGAAAAGATCCTTACGATATCAATAGAAGCGACCAAATCTGCCTCTGTTATTCCATGGTTGGTATGGGTCTCTGTTATAACCGTCACCGCCGAAGATAGAGGCTGCTACTGTTGTAGTGGTTGGTGCCTTTGTTGTAGTGGTTGTTGCCTGTGTTGTAGTAGTTGTTGCCTCTGTTGTAGTGGTTGTTGCCTCTGTTGTAGTGGTTGTTGCCTCTGTTGTAGTGGTTGTTGGCTCTGTTGTAGTGGTTGTTGCCTCTGTTGTAGTGGTTGTAGTGGTTGTTGGCTCTGTTGTAGTAGTTGTTGCCTCTGTTGTAGTGGTTGTAGTGGTTGTTGGCTCTGTTGTAGTAGTTGTTGCCTCTGTTGTAGTGGTTGTAGTGGTTGTTGGCTCTGTTGTAGTGGTTGTTGCCTCTGTTGTAGTGGTTGTTGCCACTGTTGTAGTGGTTGTTGGCTTTGTTGTAGTGGTTGTTGGCTTTGTTGTAGTGGTTGTTGCCTGTGTTGTTGTGACTGGGGCCTCTGTTGCAGCACTCGTGTCGGATTTACCTAAAACACAGCAATTATTTTTATAGGTCAATGATAAAAAAATTTACTAATAAATGTATATGAAATATCATGGGCAAGAAATCAAAATTGAGCCTGTATACCTAAACCATGGACAAAAGACCTAAACGTTGTTTTTATTTTCACCAGTCACAGGTTCGAATCCCGGATCAAACAAGTCTTCTTTTGCAGTTTCCAAGGAGTCATAGTATACCTAAGTATTTATTTTTGAAAACAAATGAATGTTTTCATTTCAGTAAAATTTGGAATTATTACTTACTTTCAGTTTCATGTTTTCATCCGGTATACCTTTTTATTATTAAGGCCCACCGCAGACATGCTACGTTTTTGTAGCGGTGATCGGCGATTTTTTAGCATCGGAGAAGTCGCTGCGTCCGACCGCAGAGAGTCGCCAAAACGCGATGCAGTCGCAATATCGCCGATTACTGATGCAAAAAGTAGCATGTCTGCGGTGGCCCTTAGCCGGTAAGTTATTTTGCTGTCAAGTCAGTCACCGCCCTTAGAATATTAATGAATACTTACCACTCTTGCCCGTAATAAAGTCTGCAATTGGAAAACCAAAATAAAACCATTGATGACGGATTAAATAATAATAATAAATAAAAAAATGTAACGTCTCGACTTGTATCCCCATTCGGGGGTAGTCAGAGGCTTGAGTGGCCATACACCACCACATTATGGAGGTATTAACCAACTCAAAGCCCACGTTTCACCAGATAGTCAGAACCCAACGTGACAGGTGTTGAACCTTGTCGCCGTGTATAGAGGAACTGACAAAATAAATAAATAAATATATTTTTATAGGACTAAGGTGGCAAATGGGTATTGCTCGCACATTGTTAAATAAACACATTATGTTCATTTTGAGCGACTGTAGCCTAGGAGCGAACACGTTGGGCTAGCAATCACAAGGTCCCAGGTTAGATCCCCGGTGGGGCATGCACCAATGGATGAATTTCATCTATGTGCATAATTTACAGTTCGCTTACGGTGACGGAAAACATCGTGAGAAAACCTACCTATCCCTCGGGATTAGGTAATAGTCAGTTCCCGTATACACGGCGACATGGTTCACCACCTGTCACGTTCGGTTCTGACTATCTGGTGAAACGTGGGCTTTGAGTTGACTTAATACCTCCACAATGTGGTGGTGTATGGCCACTCAAGCCTCTGACTACCCCCGAATGGGGATAAAAGTCGTGACGTTATAAGTATTTGTTTATTTTTATGTTCATTTTGCGACAAACAGAAGTTCTACCTGTCAGATATTATATGTATACAGCGGGCTCCGCAATTGTTTAAATTATACTCTGATTTTTAATTATGTGGACTAATATTACAGCTTAAAATTCAATTCACATTTTAATTGAATCAAATTTTTATGAGTCGTTTGGTTTTTGTTATTCTTTAGTAAATAAAATTGAATTAATATGAACTAGAATCTTTAAAACAACATTATTCATGATGAAAAAAAATAATAAAAAAAAATATATATATAACGTCACGACTTTTATCCCCATGCGGGGGTAGTCAGAGGCTTGAGTGGCTATACACCACCACATTGTGGAGGTATTAACCAACTCAAAGCCCACGTTTCACCAGATAGTCAGAACCCAACGTGACAGGTGGTGAACCTTGTCGCCGTGTATACGGGAACTGACTATTACCTTATCCCGAGGGATAGGTAGGTTTTCTCACGATGTTATGATGTTGTTCTTATGATGCTTATGATGAACAGATCAAATTAATTTTACGTTTGACATAAAAAAAACTGTAATTTTAGTTAACATAATTAAAATCAGAGTACAGGGTAGATTTGTTTCTTACCTCCAACAGTATTAGCAGCGTCTGTAAGCAAATATAATTTTTAGTAACAATATTTATCATCATCATCATCATTATCTGATGATGATGATGATAAACGTCTTTCAGCTGAGATGATTCTCAGCTGACGGCCACTGCTGGGCATATGCCTCCAAAAATATTTATATATCCAAAAAAATAATATAAAAAACACGACTGCCTTGCCAATAAACGAACAAAAATCGGTAAACATACATTAAAAAAAACATACAGCCAAACATAAAACCTCCTCCTTTTTTAAGACGGTTAAAAAGTGGGTGCTGACTTCGCCATGGGTACCCGGTGTGTTGTGGCCCTAATAGAGACTGCTAAAGAGCTTATTACACTTGGCTAAATTAAGAAGCCTAAATTCAGAAGCTTCTAAAAATTTTAACCATTCTAGCTACTGAATAGCTTGCTGAATGCGATTACACTTGCCTAAATTCAGTCACGACTAAATTAAGTAGCCTAAATTAAGTTAGTGTAATAACCCCTTTAGTTAGCAGATAGACTCGCTACTCGCTAGCACAGTATAAATATAGTACATCGCTAGTGTCTATAACACTGTCAAAATATGACATCTTTTGAACGTTTTAGTTCCTCTTTTGGCAACCGGACCTGATAACTTTGTTTGTGAGAATTTCAAAATGGCGGGGGGTTGTTTCTGATTTTTTTTACTCGGGGATTTTTATTGTTATAATTGTATTTAAGTTGATTTTAAACATTGTATCGTATCGTATATTCCATTACTTGACATTGGCAGAATCATATTGGGCTTGACCCAATGGAAAGAGGCCATTAATAAAATAAAATAAAATAAACTTTGTTTGTGGAAGTGTACAAATAAAATATTAGCCCCTTTAACGTTCAATTCCTGGGCACAGGCCTCCCCTCAATGCGAGGAGCATACAGGCCATAATCCACCACGCTGGCCCAGTTGGCAAGTTGGATTTAACATGTATTTCGAAAATTCGTTAGATTTGCTAAGAAATGCAAGTTTCCTCACGATTTTTTCCTTCACTGCAAGCAAGTGATAACCATATTAAAGTTATGATTCACACATAGATATCGAAAAATCCAGAAGTCCGAGCCGGGGTTTGAACCCTGGACCTTAAGCCCGCAAGACGCGTGCTTTACCAATCGGCTATCTACAGCTTATCAATCAGGTATCGTACAAATATTTGTAATAAATAAAAGTATATTTACTGGACACAGCCTTGCCAACCGCTGAAACAATTAAACAAGATTAAAACCTGAAAATTGTAAATGCTACGAATAAGGGCCTCCGCAGACTTGCTACTTACCATCGGCGATCGGCGATTTTGATGCTGCGTCTCGCTCGTTCGCGCTCGAAGAAACGCGACGCAGCATCGATATGTCACAAAATCGCCGCTTGCCGATGCTAAAAGTAGCAAGTCTGCGAAGGCTCTAATAGAATCTTATCATAGTCGCAAACACCGCTTCAAATCATCTTTCAGAGGGGGGGTCTCTTCAGTATAAAAAGGTACGTAAAGTGGGGGTTAATTTTTCCCACGATCTGGCCACTACATCAGCAGTCACCATCCATGGATGCGCGTGGCACGCTTTAACACAAACACGAACATTCGCGCAAGCGCCCTGCGCAATCTGACGAATTTTCGATCAGGACACGTGATCCTGCGCGAGTTTAACCATTTTTACCCATCCCAAGAAAAGTGCACAACGCCGCTAAAGAAGTTTTCACTTCAAAAATCTTAGGTGGTAGAGCGAAATTGTAATGCACGTCATATTATACGGGCTGGCTCTACTGGAATATTACCACCCTCTCATAGAAGATCGGCGTAAAGCAGCTTACACACATTACAGCTACGTTTCGTACGACGAGTAAGAGAGCCGGAATTCCAACCCTCACCCCTCCTTCTATCCCACTCCCCTTCAGTTCGGCAACGTGCGAGCGATGCCTTTGATATTGCAAGCATCTATAGGCTACGGTAACTGCTTACCATCGCGCTTGTTTGCCACCTTTGTCACATAATAAAGATGGTCGAAGTTTAAAATATTTTTTATTTTGTAAAAAAATTAACTTACACTTCATCATGCTTTTGAATCCTGTAATAAATAAATAATACATTTTAATAATGAAGATTTAATAACATTTTCTTGAATCCTAAATCTATCAAAATAATCATAATAATAAAAAATATCCCCAGACTTAGACACCAACCAAGGATTGCTTGGTACCGTAAAATCGACTGGGGACAATCCCAGTAACACCCAGACCAGGGGGCTTACCACAAGCTCTTATTGCGATTCAATTATAGGAACGTATTAACGACGTTTTAATGACGTTTCTTATTGTCATGACAATAAGGAACGTCATTGCACAAAAAGTCGCTGAAACGTTAATACGTTCCTGTAATTGAATCGCAATAAGAGCTTGTGGTAAGCCCCCAGGGCACATGCCGTTTCTAAAATTTGTCTCTGGCGGAAATCGAACCCGCAATCATCCGATGCAGTGAGCCGTGCGGCCTACGCTCGGTCCACTGAGCCATACGGTCATCAAATATTCAATTCAGTTCAGTTCAGTTCAGCTCAGCTCAGCTCAACTCACCTCAGCACAGCTCAGCTCAGCTCAGCTCAGCTCAGCTCAGCTCAGCACAGCTCGACTCAGCTCAACTCAACTCAACTCAATTCAATACACGTCACGCGGGTGAGAGAGAACATTTATATGTAGTGCAGAATTTGGGCTTCAATAAAATAAGACATCCTGGTGATGTGGTATCTGTTCTATTCATCATCATTATCATGTCAGCTAAAAGACGTCCACTGTTGGACATAGACCTCCCCAAAGTTTCCCACAACGACCGGTCCTGTGCCACTTGCATCCAGCGGTGTCCCGCGACCTTCACTAGGTCGTCGGTCCACCTTGTGGGGGCCTACCCACGCTGCGTCTTGCACATGGTCGCCAAGCAGAGTTGGGCAAAATTTAATTGCAATTAATTAATTGCTAATTGCATGTGGCGTCACAATTAACAATTAATTGTGATTTGTTCGCGATTGACGAACAAATCAAAATTAATTGTTAATTGTGCCACCACATGCAATCTGCAATTAATGAACCGCAATTAAATTTTACCCAATTCTGTCGCCAAGAACCTTTCTGCCTCATCGGCCATCAGTTCTTCGGGCTATGTGCCCCGCCCACTGCCACTCCAGCCTACTAACTCGCATAGCTATGCTGGTGACCTTGGTTTGTCTACTAATCTCCTCATTTCTGCCCCCCTCAACAAGTAGCATGAACGCTAATCGAATAGAATAGACTTCACAATGTATGGAAATGTCAAACGTCGCTATGTAGATCAGCAACAAGTTGCTATGTAGATCACGTGACTTATGTCATTTCCATACATGAAGCGTAGCGATTTGAAGGAACGCTTGTAGACGTCAGCCACATGTCTAGCCCTTTTGATTCGATCTGCTCTAATGGAATATTATTATTATCCCAATGAAATTATTGAAAATACAACATTTGACATTTCACCCACGTGAGAAATGAGTTTGTCGTTAGAGATACTGCTGCCCCTCTAGACAAGTGGCTGACGTCTACAAGCGTTTCTTCAACTCGCTACGCTTCATGTATGGAAATGACAATAGCGACTTGTAATGTCATTTCCATACATTGTGAAGTATATTATATTCTATTCGATTAGCGTTCATGCCACTTGTCTAGGGGGGCTGGGCGCCGAGTCTCTTAGACATTGTACTGCCACTGTAGCATTCGTTATTCTGATTTGATTATCTCCGACCCTCTGATTGGTTTGTTGATTCTGACCGACTAATCAGATGGTCGGAGATAATAGCAAAACGCCACCTACAGTGACAGTTCTAAGCGCCTCGACCGAATACAAACTTACCTGGTGTTGGGGCTTGATGACTCTGTAACAAAAACATAGAACATCCTGTATATTTGTCTGTATAGGTAGTTTGCCTTTTTTTTTAGGGACTAGGTCGCCACCATGAACCTAAGATTAAAGAAAGCTACTCGGCCGCGTTGCTTAGACATCGCACAGCTCAGCCGGTGACGTCATCACAGTAGGCGTGGCTTAAGTCAGTGTGCTGTTGGCGTTCGTCCTGTGCAGACGTCTTGCCAACGTTCGCATCCCAAATATAATTCTATTCGACACTAGATGGCGTCCCTTTGTACGTAATTTTTCATGATCATACACTTAGTGACATCTAGTGCAAAAAGTTAAACTACGTACTAACATCGACATAAAGCGAACCCAGTAGTTCTGCTATTTACCGGTAGGGGGGGCGGTATCTTGTAAATTGCCTCCCATTTCTTAACCCCCACCAACCGCGCCACCCCGCGCAAAATTTCCACGCGTTATTTCATAGGGAAATCTAATAAGAGCCCCTCTTTCTTTAGTCTTTACTCTATGGCCACACACTCCCACCACTGTTACTCCTGTAAGCCAGGATCGACAATGGTGTCCAACGATGACGCCAAGGTGATAATTTTTGGTTACAAACAGTATAATATCACTAGTAATTATTTCAAAAACTTACCTCTGATACCAGGAGCGCAGAAACGCAAACGAATAAAACCAATTTGAACATTTTACTTTCTGTTAAAACTTACAATGTTCAAAATGTAATGATGTCTACTATCAATGATCTGCTTTGCGCTTATAAACCGATTAATTCTGTTAATTAATGCGAGCGCGCAGCTGAGTTAATTTAATTCTATACATGGGTGATAATTGTACTGTGACGCGCACATGAAATATTTATTTAAAAGAAATCCGTCTGTTTAAAATTTTTCCTTTAAAAAATATATTGTAAAAAATTGTTATTTTTTATAGGACGGTGGAATAAAAGCTTACGGCCTGATGATAAGCAGTTACCGTAGCCCATAGATGTTTACAATACCAAAGGCATTGCTCGCACATTGCCGACCTAAAGGGGAGAGGGATGAAGGGAGAGGGAGGGGTTAGGCTTTCGGCTCTAATAGCTAGTAGCTGATCTCGGGTAGCATTGCATTTATATTGCGAAAAAAAAAAAAAAAAAAAAAACTACTGCCCTGCCAAAAATGTACTCAAAAGTATAATACAAGTGCAGTGTGCAGGGGGGACCTTTCTGGGCAGTCGTGTTTTTAATATTTTTTTATTTTTATTTTATGCATTTTAGTGACAGCAGCCAAATATGAAATGTTTGTTTTACATGTACACCCTACCTATGTTAAATTATGCTAATAAATTATATATTTTTGAAATGTGCACATCAAGGCCTTCAATTTGATACCCATATTGTAATAATGGAAGAATTTTTTTTTCACATTTCAATTTGGTGCCATAATGCCGCCATATTGTTTTTTTTTTCAAAAATAATATACCCAGCGTTACCCGGAATGATGTAAGGATTCTAACGATACCCCATACATCCAATTCGGTTCAGGCATTTATAAGTTATGGTGGAATAAAGAATCTCACATACATACATACATACATGCATACATGAACCCTAAACACATATACACTCCTTTTTTTGGGCAGTCGTGTAATAAGCGTGGTAAGGCCTATCTAAAGCTTTCATACATCTTGTATGTCAACGGGTTTTAATTCGTTTAAAAAAAAAAAAAAGGAATTTTTCCTTCCCTCGCAATAAAAACTATCATCAATATTTAGGGTACTTTCCATCCAAACTCGGTATTTTTTTCCACCCTGGGGGCTTACCACGAACTCTTATTGCGATTCAATTACAGGAACTTTTCAACGATTCAGCGTCTTTTTGTGCAATGACATACCTTATTGTCATGACAATAAGAAACGTCATTGCACAAATGGCCGCTGAAACGTTAAAACAAAACTGCTATAAGAGGTGGTGGTAAGCCCCCAGTACAAAAGATAAGTTATGAGCACGGAACCATTAATTAAAGACAGCGCAACACGCACTTGACCGATTTTGTAGTATCTTTTGCAAGTAAAATATTAACTTCCTTTTATCTTTCAATGCTTATTTGTTCAAGTGTAACACATTAATTACGTGTGTTTAACTTTTCAGTATGACATTGAATATTTTTTCCGTGCTCTGACACGTGACAATATCACCACGGGGCCTTTGTCAGGTCGGTGAAAAAGACAATTCAGTGGTCTATGAGAACAGTCAGAATGCGATTTCCACTACAACCACTCAGGACGCGACCACGTAGACAGCTTGCGAGCGCGACGATCCGGTGAAGCTACGGAGAGAGCGTATGTCCATATAGATGGGGAGCCGTAGAAGGATTTTCTGGATTTACTCGAGCGCGTCAGATTAAGATAAGGGAGATAGCTTACATATTGATAAGAACCTCCAACCAGTATGAGCCCTTAATATTGGTGGGTTTGCTCAGGGGAACCAAAAAAAAAGACCATCTTAAAATACTCGAACTCGTCAGATTAAGATAAGGGGGATTCATTACTAGCTCAGAAGTGTCAAAAGTGTCAATTTTGCTAATTTGATCGTCAGTCTAAGAAATGGGAGCATCTGGTAGTTTCATTTTATCACCAACTCAGTTTATTTTTTTTTATAGTTTGCGGTGGCTTAAAAGCGTACGGCCCGCCTGATTTTAAGCAGTTACCGTAGCCTATAGATGCTTACAAAATCTGGCGCGCTCGAGTTTTTTTTTTTTTTCAATTTATCATGATGGAGCATGAAAAGTATCAATATCTGACACGCTTGAATATTTCCATGTCATTGCTTTTTAAAAAAAAAACTGATATTATCATGTAGACGCTTCCCCCACCGCTGAAAGTGGAAACATCTAGAACAATGTATTCTTCCTATCATCTCATCTACCGAATCTAATAGGTTTGGGCGACGCCGGAGTAAATCCACAATTAGCACGCTGGGCTCCCGGTCCATAGAATTTAATATAAAGAAACTAACCGCTCGAGGCGAGTTATAGATTCCGCCCACTTCTCAATTTTTTATCTACCGGTCAATAGCAAAACTACTCGCTTCGTTCTATGTCGATGTTACTACGACGTTTAACTGTTTCACACTAGATGTCACTAAGTGTAGGACGGTAAAGGGGACGTACAAAGTTGCGCCATCTAGTGTCGAGTAGAATTATATTTGGGATACGAACGTTGGCAAGACTGACTCAAGCCACGCCTACCGTGATGACGTCGTCGGCCTTGTTGAGTCATCGTGCACAGTTGCTTAGACCGTCTCCTCTTATATATCTACTCCGTGGTTTATACCTAGCCTAGTGAGTTGTGACCATAAAGGTGGAAGTGTGTGGGCGCGGAGTCGCTTAACCATTGAACTGCCATTGTAGCGTTTTGCTATTCTGGCTGACGCTTTGATTGCTCGGTCAGAAGTTCTACGTCCACACCTCGGTCAATGACGAAAGAAAGAAACTTGGTCCATAGAAAGTCCATCGAGAAACCATAACTATTTCAAAAATAAAAATTAATTTTACCAAAAATGAAGTCTCCACTCAACGTCAGAAATCAATCAAAAATGCAGTCAAAAATGTAGTCAAAAATGTCCAAACTTCAAAATCATCAAGAAATTTATTTATCAAAAAAATATTAACAATCTAAAAAAAAAATGCCAAAAAATTACATAGCAAGACATCGGAAAAAATATATGAATTGATAAATATGGTTATCGGGTAAGTTGATGTAACGTCACGACTTTTATCCCCATTTGGGGTAGTCAGAGGCTTGAGTGGCCATACACCACCACATTGTGGAGGTATTAACCAACTCAAAGCCCACGTTTCACCAGATAGTCAGAACCCAACGTGACAGGTGGTGAACCTTGTCGCCGTGTATACAGGAACTGACTATTACCTAATCCCGAGGGATAGGTAGGTTTCCTCACGATGTTTTCCCTCGCCGTCAGCGAACTGTAATTATGCACAGAGATGAAAATTTATATCAAGTAGAGCTTATTAAGAGTAGAGTTTATTTAGCCAAGCTGTAGTCAATCAACTGCAGCTCATATACGGGCTGGCTCCACCGGGGTAATACCACCCTCTCACAGAAGATCGGCGTAAAGTAGCTATTACATCTGCGTTTCGTACAATGAGTGAGAGAGCCGGAAGCCCAACTCTCCCCCGCCCACTTACTTATTACCTTACTTATCCAACACCCCTATACATTAAAAAAACCGTCCAAGTGCGTGTCGGACTCGCACATAAAGGGTTCCGTACCACCGTAGAATAAATATCAATAATATCTTGTTTCTTGTAAGGGGACCCCCTTAATTTTTAAACTTTTTTTAGTTTTAGTTATTTTAGTTGTTGTGCGGCAACAGAAATACACATTCTGTGAAAATTTCAAGACTCTAACTATTACGGTTCGTGAGATACAGCCCGCTGACAACCGGACAGACGGACGGACAGACAGACGGACAGCGTAGGCTTAGTAATAGGGTTCCTTTGGCACCTTTTGGGTTCGGAACTCTAAAAAGAGAAACTGAAACTGATTTATTTTCAGGGCTATTCTGGTGACCGGCGCGTCGGTGACAGCCAGCATTCTTGTGGTGCAAGTGGCTGTTCTGCCTCTACTCTTTAAATACAGCAAAGCTGTGCAGAGGAAGATGGTCTTTTCCAACTGCAGTCAGTGTATTAATGTTACCATGACAACAGGCTTGGCTTTCTATTACGACTGGAGCCGCACTTTGTGCGCTCGCTCTCTAACCGGTGAAGTTGTTAAGGCCACTCTGGCCAACAACATTCGTCATTTATAAAAATTAAAAAAAAAAAATGTGTCTTCTATAAAGTCAAGTTTAGACTAGCGAGAAATTTTTCAGAAGTTAATAATAATAATATCCTGGGACATTTTTACACACGGCTACCTGATCCCAAATTAAGCAGAGCTTGTACTATGGAAACAGATAACTGATATTACTACATATACTACTTTTTTATTTGTAAATACATACTTAATATACATATACACCCAGACTCGGGACATACAGACATGTTCATGCACACAAATGCATGTCCCGGATAGGAATCGAACCTACGACCTGCAGAGTGAAAGACGCTATCACGCCAACCACGCCAACGGGCCAGTCAAGATGATTTTTTTTATGAATGCGGTGGCAAAAAAGCGTACGGCCCGCCTGATGTTAAGCAGTTACCGAAGTCTATAGATGCTTACAATACCAAAGGCATTGCTCGCACATTGCCGACCTGAAGGGGAGTGGGGCGGAGGGGGTGGGGGGCGGTCTTTCGGCTCTCTCACTCATCGTACGAAACGCAGCTGTAATAGCTGCTTAACGCCGATCTTCTGTGAGAGGGTGGTATTACCCCGGTCGAGCCAGCCCGTTTATGAGCTGCAGTCAATTGGCTACAGCTTGGCTCTACCACCTTGACGCAATTGCAGCCTTTGCCCCCCCCCCTCTCCTAAAACCTCAAATAAAACTAACATCTGCATTCTATCTAGATAAGTAGATACCTACTCCGTGTTCTCGTTCGTTCCAGTAAACTACCCGAGGAACTTGGATTATGAGAACCCCTCCAGTTGCAACGTTGTCGGCGGGAGGAACTTCAACATCGAGTTTCAATCGACTGCCGATGGTTGTCCCATTAAACTTGGTAACTTACCATTCCCTTACTGCCCTCTGCCCCACTCGCTTTCAGGAGTTCAATCGCGCTACTTTCGTTACGTCATTATATACAGGGTGGTGACGACATCATGACAATAATTGAAACCACATACTGGGTATCACATTAGTAGTTCGCACATAAATTTGACTATTTTAACTTTACGCCTACAAAGATACCGCTAAAAACGCCAACACCGAAGCGATGTTGCCACGCTTGTACTTACAGGTCAGTCTACGAGGTCGGTAGACGTTTATAGAGGGTGTTGTGTTTCGTTTAGACTATTTCCGCATTTAATTTGTTTCAAAATTTGAAATTTTGGACTTTGATGTTTACCTAATTTTATAATTTTAATGTGTTGTGATTGACTAGCAGGGATCGTGTTTTAATTTATTGTCAGTATGTCGTCACCACCCTGTATATCGTTCAAACGGAACGTTTTTGGGTTTGATGAAATGCCTTTGAGTTAATTGTTGAATTATGAGTGCGATAACAGGTATGTGAATTTCACTACATGTAGAGGTACTGCTCAAGTTTAGGGCCACCGCCGACATGCTATTTTTTGCATCGGCGATCGGCGATTTTGCGAATCTATCGATGCTGCATCGCGATTTGACGACTCTCTGCATTCGCCGCAGCGACTGCTCCGATGCTAAATCGCCGATCGCTGATTCAAAAAGTAGCATGTCTGCGTTGGCCCAAAGTGATTGCAAAATTAGGAGGTATACTCACTGCTAAAATAAAACGTCAATGCCGCAAAAACATTTAAATAAATAGCGACTCATGGCCACTATTCTTATTTATTTAATATTGTTACTTGTAATGTTGCATGCTGAAAGGCCAAATATGGTGACACTGTATTTTTTTAGCAAATAAGACTTGTACCCATATTTAGCAATAATTGATTTTGATTTGATTTACGACGTAATAAATCTATTTATTTAAATTATTTATTAAAAAATTTACTATTTCAGGTGTATGGCATATAGTCCCCTGCTCTATGTTCCGTGAAGTTTACGTGATAAGAGACTACACCACCGTAGACTTGAGACTACATCGAGAGCTGAAAAGGACTCAGAATACTATCGTTCTGTATTGCCACGGTAAGAAGCTAAACAAAACATTTCTATGGAAGTGCCGAGTATAAAATAAAGGAACGCCTTACAAATTTTATACAGCAATAGGTTTGATAAAATATTGCTATAACAAAAGTGTTAGGCGCTATGTTATTTTACAAAGATTATTTTCGGTAGCTTTTATGATTTTGAGTGAAAGCAACTGACAAAGCAAAGATATTACCAAGAAAGAGGAAGACAGGTGGCTACCCACAACAGTTTATCTTACTAAAAGGAGTCCATGGACACAGTACGAACCAGTATGCAACAACCATAACCATTATTCCCAGTACCACTCATGATGCCTTTAAGTTGATTGTCGAATTGCGAGTGCGATAACAGATGTGTGAATTTCGCTGCATGTAGTGCGCTGGGTACAAGTCTAGTGATAGCAATGTAAGGAGGTACTATATCTGCTTAAATAATAGTACATCAATGGTAAACATCATCTCATTTTCAGGCAATTCCAATCACCGCGCGTCTCCTCACCGATTACAGATGTATAAAGTATTTCAGGACTTAAACTTCCACGTCATCACTTTTGATTACCGAGGTTTGTATTCATCATCATCATCATCATGATTTATTTATTTATTGAACACAAAACAGATAACAATCAAGTCATGATCCACATAAAATTGTTTGAAAGTGCTTATGCTAAATTGTAATCCAAACACTTCCGTCCGTATAGTGCTTGTGGTATCTTAATCAATGGTATCTCTCCAGGGTATGGCGACTCCACCAGGGTGAGGCCGACAGAGCGAGGGGTGGTGGAAGACGCCCTGGAGGTGTACGCCTGGCTAATGAGTTCCCTGGACCCTCGGAAAAGACCCACCGTTCTAATTTGGGGACATTCGTTAGGTAAGGACTTGGAATTAGGTATGTTTTACTTTTAGCAGAAAAGGGAAGATCTTGATCTCTGTTTTTGTTTCTTGTTTTATTTGACATTGCTGTTTATGTTTTTGACTGGTGTACATTAAAGTGTTATCTATCTATCTATCTTCCAGCCATGCGAGTGGTATGCCTGGCGGGGCCGGCCGCTATGCCCCGATGGGTTTTTTTTATTGACTATACGTTGTGAGCCAAAGTGGCCTTAACAAGTTTACTGGGCAGATGCCGAAGCGCGCCACGTAAGGCACGGCCTCAGCTTGGGCTGCTGTCTATTTGAGACAATCGGGGCAAATGACCACCGGATCACTGCGCGACCTCACTGAGAAGATCCGCCAAGAAACTCAGCGTGCTTTTCAAATGCTTAGATGCGTTTAGGGCCCTCTAGGCGCGTAGACGCACCTATGGGGCCCCAATGGTTGTTGTCGGGGTCTTCTGTATGTATACAATATGTTAAAAAAACCCTGTCCGAGCCGAAACCGGTATTTAGATTTCCCAATCACATGACCAAATAAAAAAAAAATCATGATAGTAAACATATTAATGACAATTTAAAATGCGAACTTTTTTCGGCTTTTTCCCTCAAAATGTAGGAAATTTTCAAAATATGACAACACTGTTACCGGAAGTAATTATGTTAGATCGTCTGACCACAAAGTATGTGATGACGTCATTTTATGATATTTTTTTTATGTAAACGGGGTATTTGTTTTCCAAAAACATATGGGAGGCCTTTGCCCAGCAGTGGGACACAAACTATGCTAAAAAATATTAAAAATAAAAACAAAAAAGAAGTATTTTTTTACAAAAATAGAATCTAATCGCGATACCCAACAATACGTTTTAGGGTCGGACAGGGTTTTCTTAACATATTGTATAGCGATGTGCCTTGTGTATCTTGGTATCGTGATTCAGGATTTCTATTTTGTACTGGCGTGCACTCAGCGCCACCTCGTAGTGGCGTCCGTCGTGTATCTAAGCTCGCTATAATGTTCTCAAATTCGCACTCAGATTTGAGATCAGAGGGCCTACTGTTTTACAAACGAAAACGAAATTTCGGACGAAATTCGAGTATTTCCTACTACGTTTCTCATTGATTCCGACATTTCTTATGAACGAAAATTGTTTGACCTCTTCGTTGTCGTCGAATCTAAACGTCAAACAATTTTCGTTCGTAAGAAATGTCGGAATCAATGAGAAACGTAGTAGGAAATATGGGAATTTCGTCCGAAATTTAGTTTTCGTTTGTAAAAGAGTAGGCCCTCGGTTTATTATCCTGCAAGCGACCTTATGTAGAGGCAAGAGGCAATAATTTAGTATACACCCGGGTGTATTTACAACACGGTACCGGTGAATATCGAAGAAAAACGCTCGAGAGGAAAAGACTTCAACGAAAAATTTGATCGTCAATTTATATGTGTAACATTCTGCGTGTTTGACGTTGTAAATGCTCATTGTAAAAGCTTTAAATGTGACAGGGACGGCAGTAGCAGCGAACATGGTGGCTCACCTACCAGCGCTTTGCCACGACCAGGGCAAGGCGAAGCTGCCCACCCCCGACGGGATAGTCCTCGAAGCGCCTTTTAACAATCTGATGGATGAGATCGAAAGTCATCCCTTTTCTAAGGTACCATAATAAATATCGCCAGACTTAGACACTAACTGTATGGTTCCAAACCAAGCAATGTTTGTACTATGGTTACCATACCATGGGCTGGGGGCGCTCCCAGTGACACCCAGACGGTCTGAGTGTGACTGGGATCGCCCCCTGTCCTTTGTATGGTAGCCATAGTACAAGCGTTGCTTAGTTTTGCCCTGGTGGGCAAATTACGAAAAGGCCGTCTGGCGGGAATCGAACCCGCAACCACACGATGCCGTGAGCAGTGATAAACTGTCCCCTTTTGCCTAATTAACAGCCATTTTTTGCCTAATTTAGATCACTTGTCACCCAATTTAGATTAATTGTCACCCGATTTAGATTGATGGTCATTCAATTTAGATTACTTGTCACCCAAATTAGATCATGTGTCACCCAATTTTGATCACTTGTCACCCAATTAAGATCACTTGTCACCCAATTTCAGCTCGTATCCTGGCTGCCATACTTCAAGGATACCTTCGTGAAGCCATTCACAGTATCTTCGGAATACGCGTTCACAACTGATCAATATCTAGCCACAGTACCTCATCTGCCGATACTGATGCTGCACTCTAAGGGCGACAAGATTGTACCCTACGAGCTTGCTGTCAAGGTTAGTTGAACTACAGGGTGAATTTGAAATCATGGGCATCCTATTAAACTATGACTCTATGATTCAAAATATTTTGGGAAAATAAATAAAAAATCTATTGATAAAAAAATCCACATAGGTCACGACTTTTTTTTTTTTATCCCCATTCGGGGGTAGTCAGAGGCTTGAGTGGCCATACATCACCACATTGCGGAGGTATTATCCAACTCAAAGCCCACGTTTCACCAGATAGTCAGAACCCAACGTGACAGGTGGTGAACCTTGTCGCCGTGTATACAGGAACTGACTATTACCTAATCCCGAGGGATAGGTAGGTTTCCTCACGATGTTTTCCCTCACCGTCAGCGAAGTGTAAATTATGCACATAGATGAAAATTCATCCATTGGTGCATGCCCCACCGGGGATCGAACCTGGGACTTTCTGATTGCTAGCCCAACCTGTTCACCCCTAGGCTACAGTCGCTTAAAAAAAAAAATTGCACGAATATTCAAATAAGCATACCAGTTAACTGTAAGGGCTATATCGCACGAGGACACCAGTGGTAGCGCAACCAGTCGCTCCACCAACAAAATGTATAGAGCTGTATGGAGGATATCGCACCTGGTGTCCGCTTGGTAGCGCAACCAATTCGGTGTCGGCTACCGAATCACCCACTGGTGGCGCCACCATGGTTGCCTCGTGCGATATCGCGCTTAAACCTTACCTGGGCAACTAATTTTTATCAATTGATTTGTTGATTAGTATTCCCTAAATATTATAATGGGTACCACAAAATGGACTGAAGGCGATCCCAGTGACGACGCCCAAATCAAGGCTAATTTTAAAAAGGCCGTTTCCGAAATGTCGTCGGGTGGGAATCGAACCCGCAACCACCCGATGCAGTGATGCAAAGGCATTGCTCGCACAGAGAGAGGGGAATGGGGGAATTGGGCTTCCGGTTCTCTCACTTATCGTAAGAAACGCAGCTGTAATAGCCACTTCACGCCGATCTTCTGTGAGAGGGTGGTACTGCCCCGGTCGGGCCAGTCCGTATATTATGAGCTGCAGTCGATTGGCTACAGCTTGGCTCTACCACAAATTAAAATAACTAATACTACTAATACAAACTAAGGGCCACCACAGACATGCTACTTTTAGCATCGGCGATCGACGATTTTAATGCTGCATCTCGCTCGTTCTTGCTCGAAGAAACGCGACGCAGCATCGATACAGTCGCAAAATCGCCGGTCGCAGACGCTAAAAGTAGCATGTCTGCGGTGGCCCGAATACTAATTATTCCTCATTTCAGTTACATGACACACTGTCAGAGTCCCGTCGAGGGTCTGGTGGACCCGTGATGTTCCACTCCTTCGAGAGGGGGATGGGTCTCGGCCACAACAACCTGTGCGAGGCTACAGAACTCAAAGATATTGTAGGGTGAGTTCTGTGGCCCGATTCACGTAACCAAAACCGTAACGATGTCTCAGCGATATAGTGGTTGATAGCCTTTTCGTAATACAAAAAGGCTATCAACGACTATATCGCTGAGACATCGTTACGATTTTGGTTACGTGAATCGGGCTACTGGTCACCGTATTTATAGGAGAAGAATGTTTGATAAACTTGTTTTAACCGTTGGGTTCCGTTCCCAAGGGGCGCCAACGGGACCCTATTACTAAGCCTACGCTGTCCGTCTGTCTGTATGTCCGTCTGTCTGTATGTCCGTCTGTCAGCCGGCTGTATCTCACGAACCGTAATAGGTAGAGACTTGACATTTTCACAGATTGTGTATTTCTGTTGCCGCTATAACAACAAAAACATACTAAAAATATAAATGTTTAAAAATAAAGAATACAAGAAACATGATATTTTTGTCTTTTTATTCTACGGTGGTACGGAACCCTTTATGTGCGAGTCCGATACGCACTTGGCCGGTTTTTTCTTTTTCTATTCAAAAGAGTAACCATTGAGTTTCTTGCCGGCTCTTCTCAATTCAAGAAGCAGCATTACGAACCGGTGGTAACGCTAAAATATTGTTGTTTATTATTGTTGTTGTTTTATAAGTGTTTTAGCTTACATGAATAAAAATATTTGACTTTGACATTGTTACAGGAAGTTTCTGCAATTAGTGAAGCAGCAGCCCGCTCGTGTTTTAAATGCTTAATTAATAATTGTAACAATTTTGGATGTATGGAGTTAAAATAAATGTAAGAACAACATTTTTGTTTCTTTTTACCCGACTACGGAGGCGTTATGATTTTGACCGGTATGTATGTATGTATGTGCACCTGTTCCCACCTAACTTCCAAACTACTTTTCGTAATTTGACAAATGAGGTATCGTTAGAAGCGGCTTAATGGCGCGCTGGTTATAGGCTATGTGACGTCACATAAAATTGCATATGGCGCCCTCTAGAGGACATAATGTCATGAACTAAAAAAAAAACATTTTTTAATGAAACCGTGTGGGGTATCAAATGAAAGAGCTTGATGAGCACATTTCAAAAATATATACATTGTTACCTATAACTCCAAAATAATTAAATAAAAAGTAAGTTTAAAAACTAAAACCCGACTACGGAAAAAACGCGCTCTAAAAAGTATGAAACAAGAAAATATTCTCATCTAGAGGATAGCCGTGGTCCGTGTTCATATGCCATTTGGCCCTAAAAGACCTGCACGGACCACGGCTATCCTCTAGATGAGAATATTTTCTTGTTTCATACTTTTTAGAGCGCGTTTTTTCCGTCAACGTTAAGATTGGTAAATGATTTAATTTTAACTGGATCTCGAATCCCGATGGATCCTGTATATAAGAAATCGACTGATTAATAAAGAAGCTAAATTACATGAGGAGGGGGGGGAGAAAAAAAAAGAAAGAAAATATGGCCAGTCTAAGGTCTTCGCTCGAAATTCTTTGCTCAGTCAGTAGATTTGTTTTCAGTTTTTGATACAAGTTCCTTCGACCTATTATTTTATTTATTAAATCCATAAAATGTACCTTGTACAATGATGTAATACATCCATAACCTTGTATTACCAATTTTTTCTTTCTAATGCCGTTGGCATTTTTTCTATTGGGTGTTCTTTTTTGTAAAATCACTGTTCAGAAAATAATAACCTATCTTAAAAATAAATTCACCAAATAGCAGTTAGGTGGCCGATATATGCAAGTCTTCTTTATGACCAACAATAAACTATTTTATCTTAACCCATGATATCGATTCCCCGAATCAGGGCGCCTACTCCGATATACGAAACGAAATGAGGGATCGTACGTAACGTTTTTCTACTCTGAAAGTGTTTCGGATCCATAGTTCAGATTCGATATTCGTGATTTGACGTTTCTCATTTCATTGACCGCACTCCGAAAGAATCCGCAACACTTCCAAAACACTTTCGGAGCTCAGATCAAATAAAAAGTCAAGATAGAACGTTGCAGCAATGAAGTGAGGCTGGTTTTATAAAAATGTGTGCGATGCGCCGCGAACAAGGCTAGGCGTAGTTTCATTGCACGTCGATTTGTGTAAGTGTGTATGAACACGGCAAGGCGTAGTTTTAACCGGCCCACTTCGTTCTTCGTATTGTTCTATGTTGTCTTTTTTATTTGATCTGAGTTTCGTCCGCCGAATCCGTCAGCCGAAGCATTTCATTTCGTATTTCGGAGTAGGCTCCCTGATAGAGGTCATGACCTGAGGTCCGTTATGTCAAATTATAAAAGATGGCGGACCACAAATGTCAAATTAATCTTATTAAATGTTTAATTTATTAGGAAATTAGTATATTAAGCATATTTATACTGTTTATAGTAAAGAAAGATTTCTGTTATAGATACATAATTAAGTAGATAAGTGATTTATGACTAGCTGTGTTACTGAGTTTACTTGCTTTGATTTCGTGGGATTAAAATGATGATATTTATATTGCTATTATTTCCCCGGGATGTATGCTATCACTTGACCAAGTTTCATCAAAATCCATATAGTTGTTTTCGAGTAATGCGCAAATGAAGAAAAATAAAATACCTTTTTAGCTGCTGTACTATCGATTATAATATAGGTGAATATTTAAATGCATTTATACAAAAAAATACATTTTGTGACTGTCGTGAAGTAGACAGACAGATTTCTTTTACAACGGAAAAATAACGCCAAACAAACTTAACGGAAACTTTGCCAACATTACTTTTTTGTGTACCCAGCTACTTATAATATGCTTATAAATAAACAAATCATACTAAATCCTCTATAATTTTATTACCCCTTAAATTATTCCTAAATCCATAAACTGGGTATGTTTCTAACAGCAACAACAAGTACAGGAAAACTTAAAATTACAAGCCAATGTTACTTGGCCTCTATTAGTATTTCAGATTGCAACAAAACGAGGCACGAGCAAGCATATCGATAGTTCTAACTATAATTGATGCTACTTTGACCGGAAATTCGTCACATTCCAAATTCGAATGCAAAATATTTGAATATGGAACGGACGAATGAGCCAATAAAATATTTGGCTTTTTTACGATGACACTAATTATCAACCTTCTTAGACCCGTATTAAAATGCATCTCAAAGTTGAGATCGATCTTAAGATGCAGTTTTGACGTTTAATGTATGGAACAATCTGTCATCAGATTTATTTTAAAACAGGCCATAGTCTGTGTACTTAGATCCACAGCAGACATGCTATGCTACTTTTAGCATCGGCGATCGGCGATTTTGCGACTGTAGAGCGAGAGAGAGACTGTAGGTAGAGAGTCGCCAAATCGCGACGCAGCATCGATACAGTCGCAAAATCTCCGATCGCCGATGCTAAAAGTAGCATGACTGCGGTGGCTCTTACTTACGACGAATTTTTTTACTACCTAAATAGACATGACTCCACAAGATTTGTTTAATGATAATTTAATAATCATGTCTAATTACACACAAATGTTTGTTTGTGCAACAAATTATTACATTAAATTAATTATTCCGATTCCCAATTTGAGCCTTAACGCTTTAGATACAAAGTTAAAAATCTCCCCTAAATCAGTATTACATCAACCTTACCCCTGCTAGGCAAGCGTGAAATACCCCAAAAGTGGGCACTCGATTCGGTTTCAGAACGCAATCTCGCCACATGTGCGGGAGTTTCGGAACGCGACCGGGGAATTCATTACTGGTAACCCCGCGGCGAAAATTGGCGCCAAATCTTTTGACAAGTGGGCGGTAGGGTTGTAGTGAAAATATCGATAGATTTTTTAGTTTTGTCGTCGTGCAATGTAAATTAAAAAAACCGGCCAAGTGCGTGTCGGACTCGCACTTATAGGGTTCCGTACCACCGTAGAATAAAAACTTCAAAAATAACGTCATAAGTTTCTTTCATAACCCCCTTTATTTTTTAAATATATTTAATTTTAGTAATTACAACTCTCTTCCTATTAAGGTTCGTGAGATACAGCCCGCTGACAGACGGACAGACGGACGGGCAGACGGACAGACGGACAGCGTAGGCTTAGTAAAAGCACCTTTGGCACCCTTTAACTACAGGAACCCTAAAAATGATGTAGGTAATTTAATATGATTTGTACCTAACTTCTAATTAAATCGGGAAATATTAATTGCCTATGCCCACGCAATTAGTTTAAAAATTTGTTTAATATTTTAAGTTGAAGGACCTATGCAATTTTGTCTGTTCGACCAGTGCCACATTGGCTTGACAAAGAAAAATACTATAAGTAGGCACTTACTGACGCTGCTGATTTTCGCAATATTATGGATTAAAAAAAACCAGTGCTTACGATAAAATACTCTTTCAAAACATATCGATATCGATATTTTTGTTAAACACTTTCTCTCAATACACAGATGAGGGGTGAAATTTAATATTCATAATAGCAACATGCGCGTTTGTTTTGCCATTTCGCGGTTCCGACGCCATGGGGTCGATGGGGCTCATCAAACGATGGCGTTGAGTGGAGACCAGCGGCTATTGTTCGAGTTTGTATTTTAGAAAGAGAAGTGAGGACTGTTTGGCGCGTTTGCAAGCTGTCATCTTTTTATCTTGATTTGTAATATACTTGGTGGATGCAATTATTTTACTAAAACGTATCACAAATTATTTCTATGTTTTAAGGGAAGCAATAAGAAAAAAAAAAAGTACGAAATTAAATTGTTTTTAGCGACTGTAGCCTAGGGGTGAACAGGTTGGGCTAGCAATCAGAAGGTCCCAGGTTCGATCTCCGGTGGGACATGAACCAATGGATGAATTTTCATCTATGTGCATAATTTACAGTTCGGCTGACGGTGAGGGAAAACATCGTGAGGAAACCTACCTATCCCTCGGGATTAGGTAATAGTCAGTTCCTGTATACACGGCGACAAGGTTCACCACCTGTCACGTTGGGTTCTGACTATCTGGTGAAACGCGGGCTTTGAGTTGGTTAATACCTTCACAATGTGGTGGTGTATGGCCACCCAAGCCTCTGACTACCCCCGAAAGGTTATAAAAAGTCGTAACATTGCATTTCATATAAATTGTTTTTTGGTTATATTTTTACTGTGTTGTTCTTAATAAAATACTGCACCATTCGGCACCGTGTTGTTTTTATTAGGTACTTATTAATAAAATGATTTTATTTATTAAGTTTTTAATGTAAAACGGTATCTAGTAAGTATAAGAGCTCCAAGAATACGGCCTAATCTTTACAAAAAAATAAAACAATTTGAAAAAATAAGAACACAAACAATTTCGTCGAGCAAAATTGGGTCGTATATTAAAAATGTTAATAAAAAGCAACAAAGCAGTCACTAAACCTCGCGGCCATTATGAAAATGAAACTTGCTCGAAGCTGTTGTTTAATTAAATGGACGGATCTCGTGGATTTACAGCGTTTTAATTGTACAGAAATTTTCTTTTTATTTAGGTAGGCGCAGTTATGTCATGGATTTATATCAGTTGTCAACGCAATGGCGTAGGTATACACTGAAAATAATTAAAACATTTTTGAGAGCTAGGTTTTTCTTTTACTGTTTAACTGTTGAGTATAGGGCCTATGAGAAGGCCTCTACTATTGGCCTCTTATCTGACGAATTTCTATAAAACTTCCTGTCTCATAAGCTAGTGGTCTGATCTTCTCTGAATATCTTCTTGCCACTAATTTGTTAGATACTATCCTGGTGAAACTACCGGATTCATTAGAACAGCAATACCATGAGCTATTTCCAATTAATTAATTTTTGACGGGCCCGTTAGCGTGGTTGGCGCGGAGGCGCCTTTCACGCTGCAGGTCGTAGGTTCGATTCCTACCCGGAACATGCATTTGTGTGCATGAACATGTCTGTATGTCCGGAGTCTGGGTGTATATGTATATTAAGTATGTATTTACAAATAAAAAAGTAGTATATGTAGTATTATCAATTATCTGGTTTCCATAGTACAAGCTCTGCTTAGTTTGGGATCAGGTAACCGTGTGTACAAAAATGTCCCAGGATATTATTATTATTAATTAACACTTAAACCGTTTCCAAAATTAACAAACTCTCGTGGGGTTATTGGACGATTTCTGATCCTCCTTTGTCCCAGAATTTATAAGCTCCATTGCAATAGGTACCAACTGATTGCCTAAAGTCTAACTGCGTACTTAATTTGCAGATTGTAAGTGTATGAGATGAAATATAGGATCTGTATACTTAGCGGACACTGTAATTAGAGCCATTAATAAACTCATTAATAGATCGTCACGCAAACTGTGTATCGATGATAAAATACTCGAAACTCATTTTTCAGGGTATTATGTTGCTCCGATTTCGTTATAAGAAGATATTTACTAAATTTATATGATAATGTTTTCAACGTGATTTTGCGAAATTTCATATAGGCATTTTTTTTTAAATTGTGATACCGATTCCTACCTAATGTGCTGCGGATAGTAGAAGGTTCATGTAACGACTTGTAGACCATATATATATATTATATATTCTATCCGATTCTTCTATCCTATTCTATTCTATATATTATGTATTCTTAACGATTAGTTAATGTGGATTATAGGTTCGAACGCAAAATCTAATTTTATATCTTCCGTTGAAGTTTATATTTTGTAATTAATTTGATCATTTTGAGCGTTTGAGAATCTTCGGGTCTGCCTGTAGGTAGGTCTTAACATAAAAACTACTAAACATAATATTTTGTTCCTTTTTTCTAAGTTGTTAAATTTAGTTTTCACCTTTGCTGCCTGTGCGAAAGTAGGGAGGCTCAATAGAAGGTACCTGTAATAATATCAAGTAATATTATTTTTATTATAGGTAATCTAGGTGCAGTAATGTATACAGTTGAGATCGTATTCTTCTAAAGATGACCCTATTTTTGGAAGCTTCACTGGTTTAAGTGTTTACTATCGTAAGTTATCTTATAGGTACTATTATAAAACTGTTTGCTTCCTGTACTTTAATAAAAAAAAATCTAACCCACATCGTCCCACTGCTGGGCAAAGGTGTCCCCCACAACTCTCCACTTCTCTCTGTAATTGGCCACTTCCTGCCAAGTAAAATAACTTGCCTAAAATTTGTTGTAACGTAACATCATCAGAGTATTCAAATATTAACAAAGATACAGCTTCTAATATCCTTTGTCGGATGTAAACAGACATCTTAAACCAAGTTATGTTGAAGTATTACTATGATCCTTGGCTATGCATAGTTGGATCATTACTATTAAATGAACGGAACCCAGTATAATCAACATCCCAATCCCTACTCCCTCCTTCATAAATCATAAATACACCATTATTTATTACCGATACAATTTCACCCACCTACGTCCTCTGTTTACGCCGACCTACCTACACGAAAGTATAAAAAAAATCGTCGTCAAAAAAAGCATCTTGGGCCTGTTTCTCGTTTAAATAAAACAAAAGAGACCACAAAGACATGTCGGTAAAACAATTGAGTGTTCATCGATAAGAAACGTCCCATCACTAAAGTTTGAGATTCGAAATTTGAATTTACAACCGTCGAAATAGAGACGTGTTTTGTTTCAAGCTATTCGGTATGTTGTAACGGTTTACTCGTGAAGGAGACGAAAGTGGTTACATATTTATAAAATGGAATCGATTTTTAAATGAGCCAATGGTGGTGCTTGCCGGTGGAGGCGGGAAACTGTAAGCCCCACCCAGCGATGAATGCCAGATGAACGTCTCGCGTGCTTTTTTGCTCATTCGCTCTCCGTCCGCGGACACGAGCGGTCGTTTAAAACGATGCGACTATTGAATATTTTATCATGATTTAGGTAACATAATTTAATGCGCACTTTTATTGAGATGTATTTTAGTTGCGTTTATTTTTTAAGAATTAATAATCTAGTGAATTATGATGTTGTTTTACAACTGGTCTAAAATAACAATACAAAATTATACTAACGATTCCGAGGACACGCTTGCTTCATTTTTTGTCATTCTACAAAATTGCGCTATCACAATTTTCGTTAAACAGTACAGTTAATTTAGCAATAAAAATATTCTCAAATAACGTTATAAAAATAATATCAAACACATTCGATGTATTAAATAAATTCTGCCAATTCGCAATCGGTATGTGCTTAAGCAATATCAATTGCTTGCATCAATACCGGCTGAATATCGATATATTACGACACATCACTACGCTGATCCTGTGCTTATGGCAAGAGGCATTGGCCTAACATTATCCGTATTCGTTTAAAATTTGATATGCAAGCTTTATAAAGGAGAATGGTGATGGGCCACCATATTGGATCGTAAATGAAGAAACCTATGTGTGGGTAGAGCAGTAGTTACGTCTTTAAGAGCAGAGCTGCAAAAAAACAGGAAATTTAAAATGAAAACTGTTTAAAACGTGTTTAAATCATTGTTTAAAACATGAGGCGAAAAAAACATTGTCTTTAAATGTTTAAAACATGTTTGAAACAAGATGTTTTTTTCGTAACAACCCTGTTTAAGAGCCATAACACACCGGGACGCCAGGCGACGTCGCCAGCCACCGTAGCCAACTAATTCGTATTGAAACGTATGACGTAAACGTATGATTGAAACGTATGACGTCACTGGCCACGTATCGCGACGCGACGCGACGTCGCCAGGCGTGTTACCTCCCATACATTTCAATACGAATAGTTGGCGGTGGCTGGCGACGTCGCCATGGCTACCCGGTGTGTTATGGCTCTAATAGCCCCGCACGGGAATCGAATCTACTAATCGTTTCACTAGATCTGGTAGTTGACTCATGGATTCAAAGGTTTACCTTAAATCTAGACTACGCATAAATAATAAATGTCATAATATTATTCAAAGGTTTTTATCGAGATAATGCGTTTAAGCAGAAGTCATGTCTAGCCATATTTGAACAGTTTGCTAAGACTTTAGGTAGACTGAGGCCTAATATTCAAAATTGAACTAACGTTAGTAGTCTTTAGAGTTAAAAGTTCCCCACACGAAATATAAAAACAGAAGCCAAACATTTTATTACCATTTTGACGTGTGAACCCATCCAAATACTAACCTAATAACGATCGCTTAACCGCACTGATCTAACGACCTGCCGCTGGCTATAAATTATTTGAAATCTGCTATATTAAAAAAAAACCTGTGTCCACCTCGTGGCCGAGGCGACATGGAATGTCTATGGCCATACATTTTGTCCGAACGTACCTTTTTTTAAAATATTCAAATCGAATCACCCAAATTAAGTAGCCATAAACGGAATCAGCTTCCAAATTTGAATATTTCATTCTCGGTCGTACGACGCGCGCGCACTGATTTGTGTGGTACCGTTTTTTTGGTTGTGTGCGTTCGTTAGTGATGTTATTATATCGATATTCATAAACTCGGTAACCTTTATGGAAGCTATATTTTATGTTTGTATTCTCTACAAGATAATATTCATCTTAGAAATTCTCTCGAAATATTTAAGAATTTACCACAATATATATCTTACTATTATCTATACAATTCTATACTGAACTAGTTTCATTTTATCTGGGTGACCCAAGAGTAAATCACTTGCTCAAAGTCCAGTTAACACCTTGCAAAAATACAAATCATATTATAACAGACTTCTATTGTAGTTTTAAAACGGTTCTAAGTGCATGACGCGTGCAATTTACTTACTTTGTCAATTTGCAGTATTCCCCATTAAGATAATAGGTCAATGCTTTTTATTCCGGTCACTCAACGAGCTTGTAATTCCGTTACTTACTTGAATTAAAACACAACTGAAGTGCTAATATGTATAGGTCGTAAGAAAGGTTAATCGTAATTAATCCAATTTAATTCTACACAAAAAATGCCGACATTGTTTACTATTTGTCACATAATTTTCCATAATTTATTAAATAATAACCTGATAAATAAGCCAAAAAGTATCGATATCGATGTTTTACAAAAACAAATCACATCCCTCAACCTTTTGTCGCAGCGCGCCGCGCGTTGATAAGGAAACATTTTAAATTAGTAGTAAAAAGTATAAAAAACTTTATAATATATACATATTTTTTATATTATTTTTTTCTTATTTGTATTTTTATCGAACAAAACGAGTAGCCGCTACCAAACGATATAAATTATATCATTTTTCACTGCGACAACCCTGACCGAGGTAAAAAATGACGTTCCATTCAACGTTCCAAGTTTGAAAAAGTTTTGCCGCGCTTTTTATAACGTTTCCGGGCGGCGGGATTCCATTATTGAACTTTACTAATATTAAAACTAGCTCTGCCCGTGACTTTGTTCGCGTGGACTTTTTTATGCACCTATTGACATCACTTTTTTTTTGCCGATATAAAAAGTATTCTGAACATTATTTACAAAGTTATCAATTAGTAGGTAGGTATTATAAGTACTACGTAATGATACGCTTTTATTGATAGTTTCGGCTTTATTAAAAATCGCAGGTGCCGATAAACAGACAGACAAAAATTTTTGACAAGTTGTAGATGTCCGATGACCTATGATAGTTATTTTTTTTATTTTCAACGTATAGACTATGAATAGTTACTTTTTAATAATTTATATAAAAAGGATGGGTTGTTTGGCAAGACATTGCTAAGAAAGAGGGAGACATGCGACCATACCCGCGACGTACAATATCTGCTAAAATCAATCAATGGTTGTTTGTATTTTTTTAGTTTACATTGATTTAACCGTCACTGCAAAATTACAACTGATTTGCTTGAAATTAGATTCAAAGATAGTTTAAACTGGAATAATATTCCACACACACCCCCAAAAGTATCTATAACATGATACCCATACAAACGAATCCAAGGAAACACAATTTATCATAGCAGAAAATACATTGCGCTTTTAAACCGTTTCATTGAACGTTTCGTTATCGAACGAGCAATGTATTTTAATATCATTTCCGTTGTATTTGGTATCGTGATTTGGTCATGGCGGCTTTTTTATAGTTACCGTACCGGGTTTTGGGTAGGGGCTCCATTGTGAGCGGGTAGTGATTTAGGTACACAATCATATCTGATAAGAGGACAGCTATACGAGTGTTCCAAAGGTACGATAGACGACAACACTAGACACTAGACACCAGACACTAGACACTAGACACTAGACACTAGGCACTAGACACTAGACACTAGACACTAGACACTAGACACTAGACACTAGACACTAGACACTAGACACTAGACACTAGATACTAGACACTAGACACTTGACACTTGACACTTGACACTAGACACTAGACACTAGACACTAGAAACTAGACACTAGACACTAGACACTAGACACTACACACTAGACACTAGACACTAGACACTAGACACTAGATACTAGATACTAGATACTAGACACTAGACACTAGACACTAGACACACAGTGTAGCGACACCGCCTGTAACAAGATGTCGCGGTGGTGGACATGTCGTAGCCATATCGTAGATTTGCTCACACATGTAGACACTCAATTACACTGAGTGTTTTAGTGTCAAGTGTCGTCGTGTATCCTTGGCATAATAATTAAGGTACATACCTATATTATACGGTAGCTGATATGTAGATGAGTAGTGAACGTACAAACGTACGTACGTGAATAACAGACTATACGTATAAAGTTTCTGAGTTATGGACCTTGAATATTTGTGACCACTTTCGTGTTGCAGCCTTAGAATACATCAAATGTCGTAGAAACCAGTGTAAACTGCATTTACGAGTAGCAACAATGTTCAAAATTTGTATCTGAAAATTTTACATTGTTTAGAGTTATTACAATTTTTCAAAATTGGTAAGAAGAAACTTTGAAAAAGTGTTCGAAATCAATATTTTTTTATATCATTTACAAACCCCCGTGGAATATTTTGTATAAAGGAATGTGACGCACTGTCATCTCTGTACGCGCTAGAGAAAGGGCACCAACAAGATGCTCTGACACCATAAAAGCTGCTGTAGGCGGCAATTTTTACAAGGTGGTACACAGAGCCTATGACCGGGACATTTGACGGGCCCGTTAGCGTGGTTGGCGCGGAGGCGCCTTTCACGCTGCAGGTCGTAGGTTCGATTCCTACCCGAGACATGCATTTGTGTGCATGAACATGTCTGTATGCCCGGAGTCTGGGTGTATATGTATATTAAGTATGTATTTAAAAATAAAAAAGTAGTATATGTAGTAATATCAGTTATCTGGTTTCCATAGTACAAGCTCTGCTTAGTTTGGGATCAGGTAACCGTGTGTACAAAAATGTCCCAGGCTATTATTATTTATTATTATTATTTGGATTTGGAAGGCCATCCGCAATCCTCAGAATTGAGGGAACGAGAACGAAGATGTCATCTCTGTTATACCTAATAATAACTAGCGAGCCACCCCGCTTCGCACGTACTTTCTCTGTTTTTCAATGTCTGAGATTCACAGAGAAACCCCGCTTACAGTGGCACCACACCTTTATAACAGCCAGTCATAATGATATTCATAATTATGTCAAAATGTATAAGAAAAATACGGTCTATGAACCTAAAGGTAATGGGTCAATATTTGTCATAGAAACTTGGTTACGTCACCTAACCTTCACGGGTAAGCAGAAAGGTTTTAAACCATACTGACCATATTGCCGACCACATGGCGCAGTGGTTCGAGCGTAGGCTGCTCGGCTCACTGCATCGGGTGGTTGCGGGTTCGATTCCCGACATAGGCAAATTTCAGAATCGGCCTTTTCGTAATTTGCCCTGGTCTGGGTGTCACTGGGATCGCCCCCAGACCATAGTACAAGCGTTGCTTAGTTTGGGCACAGAATAGATAAGGAGTACAGAAGTTGCACTCCTTTGATCTTGAAGAAAGCCGACATTTTAAATTATTATTATTACCTAAACTTGCCGCGCCCGACCGCGCGCAATCTAAATTGTGCCTTGACGCAACGCGTTAGCGTATGTAATTCGCCGTCCCGCTGCCGCATGCTGCTGCACGCTACTTAACCTTCAATCGGTAGGGTTGTCACAATTAATAAAAATAAAATAGTACCAACATTTTTGTATTTAAATGTTAATTAAAACTATACATTTTAAAAAATTACAGTTGTTGCACTTTAATGTAATGCCTTCGATATTTTTTGTCTTTAAAATAGCGGTTATTAAATTTAATGGCAGCATAAATGCGAAATCTAACAAATAATTTAAAAATGTAGTCTGAAAGGAAGCATGGACATGGAGTGGTGAAATTATTATGTTTTAGTAAATTAATTAGCGCATATAACAGCACGCAATAGCATGGGAACAATACGCAATAGCATAGCATGGATGCATAGTAGAATATCAAGCAACAGCAAGTGCAAGTCGCTCATTGAGTTATGACCGTTAACCTTGAATTTATAGTTCTCTCACTCGCTTTTTCCGCCGGTGGCCGAGTGCTCATAAAACGCTACGGCAACTAGTATCTACTTATATTGACTTAGGTAAGTGTCTAATACGAATATAGGTAAGTAGAAAAACTGGCAACACGATGGATCTCGTCAACTATGAAAAGAATTAAGGTAGGTAGGTATTCCGTAATCGATGCTAGTAGGTATAACGTGGTATACCTAACCGTAAAAAACTGTCATTTCATTCTGTTCCAAATTACATATTTTCGCTTCAATTCCACTATTCGATCCTACCTCTTGTAAATAACGTCTACTGCACTGAACTATGAGCTTCTTTTTATATCTAAATAACAAAATAAAACTTCAATTAGCTTCAATTACCTTTCACAATCAGCTGGCAAAGAAAAAAAAGTCAATTTGCAGTTTCTATAACTATTTAGACAGCCATATACGCCACAGTTCGTCTTGCTCGTCATTTTTAATTTTAAAATAATAATTCCAACGCGAGCGACCAACCAAAAGTGCGCGAAACGTTATAGCGCGTGTTCACGCCAGGAGCGCGGCGGCCATATTGAATTGCGTACAGACTTTGTACGCGAACCGATCGGAGCTAGTTCGACCGAAACCACAGAGTGACTGAGGCCTGGTTTGGGACCATACCTACTTAAAAAGTTGCAGTTATGTTTTAAGTTTAATATCAATAACTTAGATTTCAGTTCGCTGCAGGTCGTAGGTTCGATTCCTACCCGGGACGTGCATTTGTGTGCATGAACATGTCTGTATGTCCGGAGTCTGGGTGTATATGTATATTAAGTATGTATTTACAAATAAAAAAGTAGTATATGTAGTAATATCAGTTATCTGTTTTCCATAGTACAAGCTCTGCTTAGTTTGGGATCAGGTAACCGTGTGTACAAAAATGTCCCAGGATATTATTTATTTATTTAGTTCGAATAAAATAAACTAGGTACATATGTATCTACGTTATAGGTATATAGGCCTCCCCTAGATGCGAGGGGTATTCAGACTAGCCCCGGGAATCGAACCCACAACCACCCGGTGAACCGAGCTACGCTCAAACTACCAGGATATCATAACTGGCTGAAAGTATTACCAAACCAAGCAATCGACAAAGAAGGAACTATATTCCGCCTCATTAGTGATTTACAACGTCTACGCCCGCGTGTGGGGCCATAAAACGCGTTACAACGCACCGCTCTACCGCGCCGTTCACAACGCACGTCGTAAATTCATACGTCGGTGATACCAACTGAAAAGTATAAAAAAATATGATATTTAACGTATAACTTACTTTTGTGGCCGCCGCGGACGGGCCGATATCATAGTATGGATGCGGTAGCTAGAGGCAGTCCTACCAACTTACGCTGATTTTACTGTGACGCTAACGGTCCGCGCGTACTAAAGCGCGGCTCAAATTGACTTAGGGCCACCGCAGACATGCTACATTTAGCATCGGGGACCGGCGATTTTGCGACTGTATCGATGCTGCGTCGCGATTCTTCGAGCGGAACGAGCGAGATGCAGCAATAAAATCGCCGATCGCCTATGCTAAAAGTAGCATGTCTGTGGTGGCCCTGAAAGCTACTGACAGCGCGGTTCAAACGCGTAAAATGGAAGTAGATAAGAAGACGAATAAGAAGTTTATTGACAGACAAGTAGCATACTTAAGAACAGTTTCCAATGACCCCAAACGAGACCGATGGCCCTGTATCTTGGGGCTCTATTTATTGTAAGTATACATAATAACCGTTTTGCTGCAATACTTTTTTTTATTGATGTGATTTCTAGATCTCGACAGGGTTGATAGTTTAGTATATGTGTGTGTGTGTAAGTCTTCAACCATTATATAAAAAAAATACATCATATTCTATGACTCTTTTCAAATATGGTCTTATCCACATTATACCCACTTCATTAGTCGAACAAAACCAATGACATTTACCATCGGTCGACTTGAAATCAGAAGAGCTATAAATAAATAATCATACAACGCAAATTACGCCTTATCAAACACCACTAAAGTTTAAATTCGTTTGATATAAATAGTCAGTTATAAGTCGTTTTTGACAGGTGTGAATCTCATGACATTTGAAGTGAGCACGCACGGTGTTCGATATTTGAATTTTCGTTCGTTCGATATCCAACTTTAATTAGATTTCTAGAAAAATATTTGTGCATTTATTTATTTATTTTTTTATTATTTTACTGATGGTAGATCCAAACTGTAGCCAATTGACTGCAGCTCATAATATGGACGGGCTCGTACGACTAGATATTACCACCCTGTCACAGAAGATCGGTATAAAGTATGAGTATGAGAGCCGGAATGTCAACCCCTCCTCCCCTACCTCTGTCCCACTCCTCTTCAGGTCGGCAACGTGCGAGCGATGCCTTTGGTATTGCATGCATCTATATTCGGTTCCGGTTGTTGTCATCTAGGCAGCAGTCGTTAAGCCTTGTCAGAGGCCTTCGGGCGGCTTGAACAACTCTGACACTAGGTTGGTCACTAACCATACGATAATAAGAAGAAGGCAGAAACTGACCCCACAAGGAAACCGTTTTAAATTAATCTTTTTGAAGTAACTCTTTAGAATTATAAGATTTTTAAGTATTCCCTAATCCGACCTTTTTAGCGAGAAATTATGGAAAGAAATGGCCGTTATGTCATATCTTTCCTTTATCTTAAAAGAAAAAGGATTACACTAATCCTTGGGCTACCAAGACTTGCAGGCAAACCCAGTGCTTAACATGAGGCGGGCTATACACTTGTTAGTCGTCTAAGTTGTATATATAAAAAACACCATAGTTTAAATCTGGGATGATCAAGATATTAGATTATCGTTACAATCGCTGTTTACCCCTATAAATGGCAAGCGTGATACATAGTAGGTACTTTTATTTATAAAAAAAAATGACGTCTCGTATATCTATATAATGATTCCATTTTAAAATGTCCCAGGATATTATTATTATTTTATAACACAATAAAATAAATACATAAGTCAAATAATTGTTGTAATAAAAATTCCACTTAGAAAATATTATAATTTAAACCCTGTTAGGTACTTACATAAAGTAGGACTAGCAAAATGAAGGCTTGTAGCGTCTCTGCCTACCCCTGCTTAAAACAGGGTTATAGTATAGATAGATGATAAATGCATGAATAGGTACAGCAAAATTTATTATTTCGTAAAATAAATAAATTTATAATTAAAATTTCAAAGTCGTTCCTAGTATGACAACTGGGATATCTCAAGCAATACAATTAATATTTTAAATTTCATATAAGTAGGTACATATGTATTTTAATAAAAATATGAAACGATGTATTTTATTAGCCTGTAAAGTTTCCCAATGCTGAGCAAAGGCCACCCCTTTCCGTCTTCACAGGTCCCTGGGAATTTTTAACTACTTATTTAATTAAATTTTAACACAATCATAATAAATAAGTACCTATACATAGTTAAACATAAACAGTTGGCAGGAAAAGTTCAGAAATAAATAAAATAGTACTTAGTACTTATAATATAAAAATTTGTAAATTATTATTAAACAATTAAAAGCACCCACTGCCTTTTATGTATTTTTTAAGAACTGAACGGTATTAAGTAAAAAATACCATTCATCATTAAAAAGCTACCAGTCAATTACTTAACATCATTAACAAAACTAATAGCACGTGCCGGCGCCAAGACGCAAAACGCCAAGAACAAAACCAATAAAAAAAAACAAAGACCACCAAGCATTCAACCTATTGTCTTTTCCGAAAAAACTGTCGCCAAAATAGATAAGCAGACTCGTTATCTATTTTCCCGTTTTTTACCTGAAAAATGGGAGAGGGGAGGGGCGTGGGGCGCGAGGGGCGACCCGATGCGGCAGTCTGGCACCGACCTCGCCACCGTTCGCGTCGGCGCGTCAAGACTCTGAGTACAGTGCATAACAAAAAAGGCCTAACTACACAACGAAATATTAAGACTACAAACTCTACGTGTATCGATAAGATAATTTGTTTACCGAATATCAGTCGTGTATTGTTCGTGTTGTGATTGGTCGCGGATTAGAAATAGTTTTTTTTTATTATTTTCCCGTCGAGTGCGTTCATGTTTCACAGCCAGTGCGTTTGACATTTGAAAGTTTGGATTTTGACATTAAAAGGTAAGTGTTTTATTATACTTTGATATCTAAAATACCATTAACACGTCGAAATTTACGTTTCTTAAGTTTTTAACGCAGAAATGCCTTGGCAGGCGATTATAATAACACACAATCCGGATTTTTTATCGGAATACCCTCAGTTATATTTGCGAAATAAAAATGTCATTTAATTTGAATTCAGATGTATGGTTTCACTAGTATCCGATTACCCACTTCTATATGTTCAAATTAAATTCAGCAAAAACTTTTTTTTCTTTATAAAGGTTTTTTTTATTGGTGTAAAAAGTATAACAGAGTAAAATAACAGGTTCAGTTAGAAATGAATGTAATCCCGCGCACGCCGCGTGCCAGTTAGGCCTATCTACAATGTCAGTACTTCGATAACAGGTTTCGATATCAATATTTGTATTTACGATTCATATTTGTGGAGAGTTTAGATTCATGACAAAAAAACGACATTAAAAAGTATCTAAAAGCTTATTTTTTTATAAACGAAAATCTCAAACTACTGACTAAAATCAATATTTATATTAAGGTATATTTTTTTAAAGTTATACTTGCTAATCAAACTGGATTTTCTGTTAAATCAGTAATACTCAATAATACGCCCTTGAATTGAATTGAACCTGAAGTGAATAATAATTATGAATACAAAAAATATTTTTAATAAAAAATAAGTATAGGCACTTTCTTCTCCAATGCAATTCACTGAATATATGGTTATCTGTTGAGTTAATTGTATTAGGTAAGTAGGTATCATTAGAATACATTATAGATTTAATAAATAATGAATGTAGGTGCATGTAGAATTATAAGAACAAAATTACAATAATTTTCGTATTTAATAATAATTAGTATAATGTTATTCAAGAATCTTAATATCAATGATTTTATTGCATTTACCAATAAAGTCAAAAATTATTATTATAATTTGTATAAATACCAACTCAGATGCAATAATATTATGCTTTACATTAATCCGTAAGTATTGTGCAATTTTTAACTAAAGCTGTTATTTAACTAAAATGAACCTAATGTTTCCAATATCATCAGATCTTGCTTTAGTTGTTGTTAAATAAGTACTTAATTTTGATTGATGGCATTACTGATTTAAATTATTAATGTATTTTTGTTTTAACTTAGATAATTTCTTAGAATTATTTCGCTAAAAATACTTCCAACTAATAGTGTTTAGATATGCCCAATTCCTATTTTACTAGTTGTGTATGTTCATAGATTTTAGAAATGCTTTTTGAGTTTACTGAGATAATAGTTTATTACTAAAATGTTAACATGACAAGATTAACAGCTTTAAGCTGTTCCAAAGAACTGAGTACCTAAGTTTACTAATGATACCTAACACCGATATGTAAAGATATATCTAGTTAGACATATCTTAACATATTCAATACATGGACAGATATTCGTATGCAACGAGTATCTGTCCACGTAGTCAGACAGAACAAATTATAATAAATTTTAGGAAAGAAAATCATTTAAATTAGAGTACGCCCCACCGCCCCAAACAACAATAGTACTTACATCTTACCATAAACTATTAAATCACTCCGCCCCTACAGTTGCCAGTAATAATAATTCATTTTCGCGTGTGGCAACAATGAGCCGGGGTCGATATGCCTAATGTGCCTACACGCACAAATGTTTCATTACAGTGGGGTGTAAAATAGCTATTGTTGGAACGAATTTAATCTTTGAAAACCTATTCAATAATAAAAAAGTGATAATATATTTTTTTAATCCTATGTCCATTTTTAGGTTTGGATTTTTTATTTTTATTTTAATCAATTAATTTTATGTTGATTTTCCATTCGTTTTTATAAACTTAGGTAAGTAGGTACCTATTATTAGGTAGTTCAATCGTGCGTTAGATGTTTTAACGAAAAAATTTCTCCCTTAGGCCATTAAAGTTTAGTTCTACCGAGAGCGTAGGTAAAATTATTATTAGGTCATACGAAGATTAGGTACGTTCTTATAGCCGATAAATAATAAAGAAACAAACAGAAACCTTCCACAATCACAAAAGAACCCAAAAACAATTTAAGTGAAATATACCATACCATTTCCATTTTTTTCCGAACGAAAACATCATTTTTCATAACAATAAAGGTGCTTCTTTATTCATAGTGGGACTCCACTCCCATAACTACAGGGGGCGCCGCTGAGCCCCGCTAGGGGGCGTGACGGGGCGTGCCACGCCTACAAACCGACGAAATTTATTGCGTTTTTGAGTTACCCCACTTTCGTAGTGGGGCGACGAACGTTGCTTTGAATTTGGATAATATAGGGGTACCTATATTATGGGTATCTTTTTACCTTTATTTCTTTTTCTTTTTGGTTATTAATATTGTTTCAATTGACTATCATGTACTCACTATCACTATCATAAATCTATCTAAAAAGCATTTATTCTCGTATCCTGAAAAGTTGATTAAATTCAAAATTGATAATGGCCACGACGATATATTTCAGCCTAACTTTTCAGGGAATACCTACAGATATCATAATCATAGCCTGAAATTATGGTAGTAGATAAATACGCTCTAAAACGAAGAAGTTTCATCCTACTTTCCTACTAATATTATAAATACGAAAGTGTGTGTGTGTGTGTGTGAATGTTTGTTATCACGTATCCCCATAACTACTAAACCGATTTGAATGAAATTTGAATCGTAGATAGTGTAGCCTCTGAAATAAGACAGACTAATCATACATATCAATTTACACGGGACGAAACCGTGGGGCACAGCTAGTAATAAATAAATGTCGCCAGCTGGGGCAATCCCAGTAACACCCAGACCAGATTAATACGAAAAGGCCGTTTCCGAAATTCGCCTCTAGCGGGAATCGAACCCGCAACCACCCTATGTTAGTCGTGTTCATAACACGCGCAGGCCACGCGAACCAGCTTTGCCTCGCGAAGTTTGACATGCCGCGCGCGAGGCAAATGCTCGCCGTGCCTCACTCGAGCGCTGTCATTTGCCTCGCCTAGTTTAGCGTAATCATGAGACAGAACGATAATGTTATACCCTCGGTCATACACCTCTCTGTCTATAGTATACGTATCTATAGTATAGTTTGACGGGCCCGTTGGCGTGGTGGCGCATTTCACGCTGCAGGTCGTAGGTTCGATTCCTACCCGGGACATGCATTTGTGTGCATGAACATGTCTGTATGTCCCGAGTCTGGGTGTATATGTATATTAAGTATGTATTTACAAACAAAAAAGTAGTATACGTAGTAATATCAGTTATCTGGTTTCCATAGTACAAGCTCTGCTTAGTTTGGGATCAGGTAGCCGTGTGTAAAAGATGTCCCAGGATATTATTATTATTATTCTATGTTACCTCGCCCGAGCATGCGACTGAGGCAACCGCGCGTGCTCGCAAGGCATGTAGGTGAGCAGCCTCGCGCGGCAAGTGCGTGTTGTAGACATAGCTATTGAGTTTTATATGAAATAGCGCCGCAATAGCTTTGAAAACAATTTGATTGATAACATCCATTACCGCCTTCAAAGCAATTAATCTGAAATCTTCGCGATGGATTTGTTTGTCGGTGAAAACTTCTATTAGACAGATAGTGGTTTAAATATTATGATTTCGATGTGATCTTAATCGGAGACCTATCAAATGATTAGATTTTTATCAAAAAAATTATCACGCACTGATATTGTCTAAAAGAGACTTAATTTTTACTACTGGGTAGCTATTTCCTAACGACCAAAGAAATTATAAGTTAGTTACACACGATAAACGATAAACTCATAAAAATCTAACGCGTGAAATGTCAAATTTTGTATAAAAGTTTTATATTTGTAAATGTAAAACTTCAATACATTTTACACTTAGGTATGGAAATTTTACATTTAACTTTAATCATTTAGGTAATGTTATTTCTGTGCTAATCTTTTTATGTTTTATTAATCCAAGAACTGATGAAGTAACATTATAATTGATTGAATTTATCAAAAAATCCTTCTAAGGGCCTCAAAAGACGTGTGAAATTTGCCAACTCGTACCTACCAAGCCTAAGATCTCCACGTAATCTCTCCAGATTAGGTATAGCCCGAATCTCAAAGATTGACCATTTTCAATACCTACCTATCACAAAAGAGACTACAAACATGGAGTACCTATTTGGATACAATATCTTTCATGGAAACTTTTTTTTTGTTTTTTACTATACAGACAAAATGTGGACAAAATATAATTGCATAGATAATCAGATCATATATACAATTCTGAATGTAATCACGATAATCTCGCTAAAGACAAGATTCAAAAACAATAATGACCAGTAGCTATAGATACAATAAAAAAATTAACATAATTTTTAATCTAAATACGACAAAATAAGTTTATAATCTGCCAATATAACCGTATTACGCGTGTTAGTTTGTCATAAAAATAAATCGAAACAGTAATTATTGTTATCGATAATTACCGAAAAGTTTCGATAACGACGCCTCTATCGACATGTAATTTGGCTGATACTATCTAACATGTCAGGATATAGATAAAATAGGAATTGATGATTTATTTTTCGCTAATCTAATTACGAAATAAAAAACCAAATGTTAATCAATTAGGTATAAATATTTTAATGGGTTTCACGTGACTCAAATAAAGAAACTAGTGACACACCCTGACTTCGCACGATTTTTCTCAAATTTTTAATTAAAAATAATGTGATATATATCTTTCGGAAGTAATTCTTTATATGGTAGTAAAAACCGCATCAAAATCCGTTGCGTAGTGTAGAAGGACCATTATACAATGGTATGTTTGTCAGCTTAGTTCTTCTAAACTAAACTACTATGTACCCATAGTACAGCCCCCTAGCCAAGTGGCTTCATCTACAAGCGTTTCTACACATCGCTACGTTTCATGTATGTAAATGACATAAATCATCATCATCATCATCATCATCATCATCCTTCAAATCAGGACATAAATCACGTGATCGTTATCGACTTGTAATGTCATTTCCATACATTTAAGCGTAGCGATTTGTAGAAACGCTTGGCGACGAAGCTACTTGGCTAGGGCAAATTTCGGAAACGACCTTAATTTGCCTTAGTCTGGGTGTTACTGGGATCGCCCCCAGTCCATTGTATGGTAGCCACAGTACATTGCTTAGTTTGGGACCATACAGTTGGACAGTATGGCGATATTTATTCATTGTCTGTATCAAAAGCATTTTAATCAGTAGTCACTTAATTAGTTCAGTTATTGTCAGGGGTTCCGACCCCAACAAACATACTAATTGCCCGTTTGACGTTCACTTTATATCTAATCTCAGATTAACTGATCTGAGGGTTGATTTGGCTAATGATCATCATCTTCTGACTCACCTCTTCCCTCTCAAATAACATAAATAAATAAATATCGCCAGACAAACACACCAACTGTATGGTCTCACCAGACTAAGCAAAGCTTGTACTATGGGTAGAAGTGGGTGCTTAAACGAAAAGCCGTTTGAAAAGTTCGTTTTTTTACGTCAGCACACAAGCGCGCTTACAAACACAAGCGTGTAGCTTTTAAGCAATGACGGCCAGAAAGAGAAAGAAATTCCAAAAATTCACAAAAAGTAACCTTATTGTTATAAAACAAGAGCTCAAATCAATATATATGTTCAGGCTTGCTTTTCCCTATTTCCTTCCTTTCAAAACTCCCGCGCGAACTATTCGACTCACCGCGCATGCGTGCCGACGCGCGCGACGACGCCCGCGAGCGCCCTCTCGCGGGCCTACGTGATTCAACAGTCTCGAAAAAAACCGCTAAACCGCACCAGCCGGCCACGCGTGTGTTTTGTGCAAAAATTAATTAAAAACAGTGCGGAGACGGTGCCAGCGACTAACCACAGTAAGTCCCACCATTCCTGCAGCCTGTTTGACCATTTTTTATCTCAATAGCTTACAATATAAAAAATTGAAACTTATTTCTTTACCCATAAAAAGCAATACATTGATACTAAATTATATTATATTGACAACCATATTTCTATGCGCTCACTATCAATTTTTTTGCAGATAAGTTTTTGCTATCTAAAAGTTCAATGCACAAAAGCATTAGAAAAAGTAGAAAGCAGAAAACTAAGTAAAAAAAAGTAAAAAGCAGTAAAGCATTTCCGCGCTTTTTACAGCGACATTTAAAAACAAGCACAAGCGTTACAGTGTGCTTTTAATATAAAGCCGTTTATCACATCTTTAACTATGAGTACTGTACAATAGACTGGTAAAGGGACCCAGGTTCGGATTCAAATGCTAGTCAAAGTCAAGATGTTTTTATTCATATAGGCTAAAGAACGCACTTTTAAAGTCAACATAAATATTTTAGTTTTACTATCGATCCGTAATGCTGCTTCCATTGAGAAGGCCCGGGAAGAATATCAGTGGTTACTCTTTTTAATAGAGAAAGAAAAATTGTGTACATTTTCAAAATAGCAACGCAATGTGAACGGGCAGCCCATTGTCGCTAGAAAATTTACCCCCTTATTCATAGAAAGTTATGATCGACCTGTAGTGGAATTACAAATCACATTTGTTCCTAAAAATGCTTTTCAAAACCATTGCAAACTGGCCAAAATCTCTATGAATAAGGGGGTTAGTATTTAAATTCTATCCAACTAAGCGCTAATATACACGGACTGCATTTTTACAGTTTGGTTGCAGTCGACGGCTCGCGACTGCACACGGACTGCATTTTTGCAGTCGCGTGTATGGCGGCGCTAAGTCTCACTGTGATTTAGGTATTTAAATACAGAGCTAGCCTAGTAGGTAAAACAATTGTAGAGAGGGACCCACCACTCACCCTCGGAATTGTCAACCTCCAATATTATAAACCAAATGAATTGATCGATAATAGAAGAAGCCAACAAGACCTAACTCCCTGTCAGTCGAGAAGATGTCTGTCATGAGTCATGGACCCTAACAATTATCAATTCTCCGCAGACAAACTAGTAGCGAGCTAGTAGGTAAGCTGTTCATACCTACTCTCAATTTACAGCAAAAACAAAAAGGTGGGTATTGAAAACAATTGCTTTGGCCTCTGCCTTTACTCAAGGCGTTCCCACCTGACACCGACCTCGCCGGCGAGGTCAACGTATCCCCACTTCCGCTAATAGATGCGTCTACGCGCGTAGAATACCTTAGACCATCCATTCTCAAAGTGGGCGATAACGCCCCCTTGTAGGCGCTGTAGGGCCTAAAGGGGGGCGGTAAGAGACCCAAAAAAAAAATGGGGGCGTTGTGTAGAGTCTACACAACGCCCCCATTTTTTTTCTACTTACTACTTATACCTTGGGAATCTATGCCCTATAGTCTGATTTTTAATTAGACGAAGTGGGCTGACAGGTTCTTATGTCACTTTTCAATATGAATAGAACAAATAAGGTTCAAATTCGACATTTACAGCTGTCAGTTGGCTTCGTCTAATTAAAAATCTGACTATAGACGCACCTAGGCATTCGACAAGCCCGCTGAGTTTCTTGCCGGATCTTCTCAGTGAGGTCGCGCAGTGATCCAGTGGTAATTTTGCCCCCGTTCTCTCAAAGACAGCAGCCCAAGCCACGGCCATGCCCGGGGCGCCCATTGAGCCAGCTGTCCCCCTGCCCCTCTGACTGGAGCGCACTTTGCGCTCGCCCTCTGCCTGGTGAAGTTGTAAAGGCCACTTTGGCCAACATATTGTCCATCCTTTTTTATGGCCATTATACGTCCCACTCCTGGGCAACGGCGACTACTCGTGAGCTGATTATACTTGATTCCAATACCTATTATTGGAATCAAGTATAACTAGCTCACGAGTTAAAGTCCAAATAGTCAAATAACTGTCCGTGGTGAGTTACAACTGGTCTTCCACCAGTTGTAACAGTCTTATTTCTGTGGCTACCAGCCTATACTGTTATTATCGTCTCCCGCTTTGCTACGGAGGGAAGTGGATAATCTTCTTCCAACTCCTCCTGTCCTTTCTTTTGATTAAATTCGTGCGGGTTCCGAGACAACTTAGCTTTTCCCCGGGACTCGTCGAGGGTCAAACCTTGGCGTCATCGTTGGACACCATTGTCGATCCTGGCTTACAGGAGTAACAGTGGTGGAAGTGTGTGGTGGGCTTAGTCCCATTTAAAATGTCCCTGTTTTGGGCTTGCCAAGATGTTCCCGCAAAAGTGTTCAAATCATCTCGCCATCTCTTGCTTAGTCGACCTCTTTATCGGCGGCCTCCATCTAATCCAATTGGTGATAATGTTTGCCCACCTTTGCGGGCTCAAGCTGGCCGCATGGCCGAATAGTCCATTAAAAAAAAACTCAAGGCGTTCGTAATCTCAGCAGGTCACGTAATAACTCGAAATTGTTTAAAAAAACATGATAATGTGACGTTATCACTCTGATATGATATCATGATGGAGTAGCCCAGTAGCAGTAGATATATTATATTGTAATCACCTCCATTTCCTACAGATACACATCTTTACGTAAATAACAGGCAATATTAATGAATACAAATAAATATTGTAGGTATAAATAAACTGATGTTAGTCTGGGGATGATCTTAAGTACCCTTTTTACCCGACTACGGCGGAGGGTTATGATTTTGACCGGTATGTATGTATGTATGTATGTATGTATGTATGTATGTGCATCTGTTCCCGCCTAACTTCCAAACTACATGTCGTAATTTGACAAATGAGGAATCGTTAGAAGCGGCTTAATGGCGCGCTGGTTATAGGCTATGTGACGTCACATAAAATTGCATATGGCGCCCTCTAGAGGACATAATGTCATGAACTAAAAAAAAGTAGTAGTCGGGTTTTAGTTTTTATTGACATATTATGTTTAGCGCACCTTTTAGGTACATATTTCTATTAGTGGTAGACCACGGGCTGGCTCGGACGGGGTAGTACTCACCTTTTCACAGACGATCGGCGTAAAATAGATATTACAGCTGCGTTTCGAACGTTGAATGAGAAGCCGCAGCACTTCGAGCTAGGCCGCTCGGCTCACTACATCTGGTGGTAGCAGGTTCGATTCCCGCCAGAGGAAAATTTTGAAAACTGGCGTTTTTTTATTTGCCCTGTTCTGGGTGTCACTGGGATCGCCCCCAGTCCATTGTATGGTAGCCATAGTACAAGCGTTGCTTAGTTTGGGACCATACAGTTGGTGTGTATTTCTGGCGATATTTATATTCTGTTGAAGTGTCTAATTTCGTATTGACATTTGTCATTTAACTAATAAATTCACGCGTAAGATAAAATAAATATATATATAACGTCACGACTGTTATCCCCATTCGGGGGTAGTCAGAGGCTCAAGCCTCTGACTACCCCCGAATGGCCATACACCACCACACTGTGGAGGTATTAACCAACTCAACAACTCAAAGCCCACGTTTCACCAGATAGTCAGAACCCAACGTGACAGGTGGTGAACCTTGTCGCGTAAGATAATTATGAATATGTCGTTACAGAATAGCCACCATGATGTTAACCTTTTTATATGCGTACACGCAACTTAAGTTCGTACTTACCACTTCCTGTTCTGCCGTGATAATTAAGAGTGCAGTAATCGACATTTTTGGGATTTTCACTTTTTTACAGAAATGGCATCCCAGGAGGTTTGTCTAAGTGGAAAAAATATATTTTCATGAAAATTTTCACTGAAAGTATGTTTTCTAACTAACGATTTTCGCAGTACTTGCATGAAAATTGTATCAATGCTAGGGACAAGCGCAGCATTGAACATGTGCTAAAAAAGAATGCAGTACTTGCAAGCAAGTACTGCATTCTTTTTTAGCTTATTCTTGAATACCCTAGAGCTAAATGCAGTAATTGCCACTACTCAACTGGTGTCCGAGCCTACTCGCATACCCGACATTGAGGATCATATACCTTCCTTGCTGGATCTGCTGCTGACTTCACACCCGGATGGCTACCAGGTGTCCGTTGGTGCACCTTTAGGTTCATCTGACCACTGCCTGGTTCACTCTGAGGCGCCGCTGCACTCCAGTTATCCCTGTATCTCAGGATCGCGTCGATTGTGGCACTACAAGTCAGCAGACTGGGATGGTCTGCGTCAATTTTACGCATCGTACCCGCGGAGACAGCTCTGCTCCTCGTCGGACGATCCTTCGCTCTGCGCTGTAGTAGTCGCGGACACGGTATTGATGGGAATGAAATATTTCATTCCGAGTACCTACCGTCCGCACTGGCGGCCGCTTGCGGCCCTGCTAGCCTACTCCGAAATACGAAACGAAACGCTTCGGCTGACGGATCGTCGTGATTTGACATTTCTTCTTTCGTTTCTTCTTTACGTTTGACATGGTTTTGATCGTAAATCGAATCCGTACTTCGGACTATCCGTCAGCGTTCGTTTTTCAAAGTAACCACCCTGGTTCGACAGTCAATGTGCTAAGGCTTCTAGCCTAAAGCATGTAGCCTGTCGGGCTTGGGCTGCGGCTCGCGTTGCGAAGGATCCTAATATCACCGACCTCAAGAAGCGTTTCAATGCTGCCTCCAGATCCAGCAAGAAACATAATATGGCTAGGGTTAAGTTTGAGCATATTCGCAGGGTCGGTGAGAGACTCCTAAGCCTCCTTCTGGAAGTCGCGCTTTCTGGTCTCTCGCCAAAGCTGTTTAGGCGAACTTTTGTCGTCCCTCCTTACCATCTTTGCGCAAACCGGACGACTCGCTGGCACATTCCGCAAAAGAGAAAGCCGATCTCCTGTGCTCTCTTTTTGCGTCGAACTCGACTCTTGACGACCGAGGTAGCTCACCATCTGTCATCCCACGATGCGCGCACGTCATGCCTGATGTGCGCTTTACACAACGTGCAGTGCGAAGAGCATTAAAAGCCCTCGCCCTCGCATTAAAAGTGACGGTATTCCAGCCATTGTGCTTAAGACGTGTGCTCTTGAGTTGGCTCCGGTACTGACGCGATTGTTCTCGCTCTCCTACACTGGAGTGGTTCCGTATTCGTGGAAGGTAGCCTTTGTCCATCCAGTCCCTAAAAATGGGGATCGCACTGACCCATCCAACTACCAGCCTATTGCGATAACTTCCTTACTCTCCAAAGTCATGGAGCAGGTGATTAACATCCAGCTCAACAGTAACCTTGAAGACCTTGAAGAATACGGTTTTCGTAAAGGTCGTCGTGCTGGTGACCTTATTGTGTACCTGAGTCACCGGTGGGCACCTGCCATAGAGAGTAAGGGGGAAGCTCTGGCTGTAAGCCTAGATATCGCTAAGGCATTCGATCGGGTACCTCATAGCAAAAACTTAGGAAGAACTTTAAAACTATGTGCGAGGATAATTAAGTATACTTCCACTAAGTCTTCAGTATAAGAAATGGAAATTAATACTAACAAATAATGCAGCAATCGACATGTGCTAGACCATAATGCAGTAATATGCGCAACTACTGCATTTAGTTTTAGTAGCCTCTGATTCCCACAAGACCTGATGCTAAACCTAAACGCAGTAATACGCATTATATTTGGATTGGTTGAAAAATTGAATAAAAGAAAAATATCATTCAAAAGCTTGATTTTTTTCTTAATTTTTTGATATATTTTTATGGCTATAAAATACGAACATCTTGCCCAGATTACTAAAAATATGTTTACCGCGTTTTTCTCGAAACCGCCATTTTGCAAGTACTGCACTCTTAATTATGACGGCAGTGTTGCTTAGTTATGTGCAATCAAATCGTGTTTCATTTTATTTGTCAGTGTGTTTGAACGTATCGTTAACAAGGAACGCATTTTGAACTAGTCACTAAGGTAGCGTTCATGGTACAGAAATATTAGCGAAAAAGTAAAACATGTTACATATATGTACCACTTTAGTTCCAGGCTAGCCTAAGTATCCTAAATAGTACATTATGTAGATAGATCTCAACTTAAAAAAAATGTTATATGATTTTTCTAGTGGAGAAAAGTTACCTTATCATGTGGGGTATCGTTGACAAGTTATGTTTAAATTAAATACCTACTGTATTCATTCAACATTTCTTATCAACGATGCAATTTGCGAGATATTTACATCTAAAAGTACACTGTGTAAATCCTACTTGCAGAACAGCAATGTAAAAAAGACAAGCCCGCTGAGTTTCTTGCCGGATCTTCTCAGTCGAGGTCGCGTTTCCGATCCGGCGGTAGAATTTAAGGAAAAAATTAAAAAATGACAATTTTTAAGTGCCCCTTTAGGCCTAAACAAGATAAACGCTTTGACTTTGACAGCCTATGTACCTACCTAGTTCAGGTTAAAGTTTTTTTTATAACGACCCAGAAATCCTATCTAGCCAAAAATACATTTTGCGTTATAGAAATGGCTACGGAACCCTACATTTGATCGATTTTTTATCATTTAATTTGTGCTGACTTGTATTGAACGAAGGTTGCAAAAACTAATGCTTGTTAAATAGTATTGTTTCTACTCGCTATCCGCTCCGCTCATGTCCAAATTGTAGCCTTATCGCGTATTTCGGTAGTCAGCTACAAACAAAGACATCGCTGAGTCACTGCCCACCGCCTCCAATTAAGATACCGTGAATGTGAGCTTACATACACAGAAATACAAACACAAAGAAATAATTGTATGAAGGTACAAATGTAAGAATAATTTCATTGATATTATTATTAGGAACTTAAATTAGATGGTCATCAGAAATACTCCTGCGACTCTTGTACTATGGGTACCGTACAATGGACTGGGGGCGATCCCAGTGACACCCAGTCCAGCACTACCTGAAGTTAGCTAATTTTCAACTATTGGAAAACTTCTTGGGGTCTAATAGCGACACTATGCAGCATTGCAGCAATTCTGCAAAAGCAATTCATCCGACCCTCCAGCAGAATCCGCTAAATTTCCGTGAAACCGCCACGAATGGCGTACATACAATGTGTGACTATGTTACAGAAATTTAGCGGAATATCAGAAAAATGATTGCATTGGCAATGTTGCATAGCGTCATTTGCACAACCGTGTACACGTGGGACTTGCAGCAAGTTCGGCAAGTCGCAGAAGTCCAGTGCGCGAGCGTTTACACATTGGAAGTCGCTTGCGCAAGTCAACTAGTGCAAGATTTCTTGCCAGTGGACACTTGGCATAATATTATCTAATACTGCTAGCAGATGACCAACAACATGTTGAACAGCAAGTATTTAAGAATTTACAATAAAGAATTCACGAAAATAATAAAGTCAAAAGTCGATTTAGGTAGTATAATGTACATGGCTAAAAGCACTTATGAATAGTCGTAATAAATGTTACCACCAGTTCGAAATACTGCTTCCATTAAGAAGAGCCAGCAAGAAACTCAATGGGTAGTCTTTTTAATTGAAAATCATGGTGACCAGTAGCTTTCCATTGGTTAAAAAATTGTAGACTTGAAACCCAGAGCGAATTACGAGATCGCCATTTCATTCTACGGTAGCTTGTCTTAAGTGTTATTTGGTTTAGAATATTAATAGTGTCTTATCAGGCGAATATTTATGTAGAAACGTAAAACGCATTTTACCCAATAGCAGAACCTCATTTTCCCCATCTTGCCACACCATAAACAACAAACAACTCCCCGCCATTTTGACGACCATAAACAATTAACTTTTTTTCGACACGCAACGGCAGATGTTCCAAATTTCGAACACATAATTGTTATATACCAACCTCACAAAACCAACCCTTATGAGGGGTGAACGCCCCTTATAGAAATAGCTACCCGTTGTGATAATAGTAATTATAGAAATATATGGTTCACCTCAGTGGACGCACCGTGCGTCGCACGCGCAGCGGTCAATAATTAGATCCAAGGTTTGATTCCCAGTAGGTATGAAACTCAAAGACATTACCTATAAGAGGGAGATATATGTCTATCCAAAATAGTATGTCCTACTAAATGGAGTCCATGGACACAGTACGACTCAGTCGTTCGTGGAAAATAATATTGAAAACATGTCAGTATTGGCTCGTCTTCTGGTGAATAACACGCAACGAAATGCGATATCGTTTGATCATGTGGGTAGTCTTTGTGTCATAACTCGTAACTAACTGATCGGGCGCGGCTGCTCGGGGCTTGTGGACGTATCTAATTTTTATCTACCACCAATTGACCCAATTTATTACTTATTACAGCTTAACAATGTGGGTTGGTTAACGTTTCGTAATAAAATAATTTTATTCGTATACCTTTCACATTGGTTAATTCGCCATTCATTTAATTCATTCAAATACTCCCACTAACCACACACGACGCTTTACGAAAAAATAGTGGTATCTAAAAATAGGTTTTTTATAATCGCCATTACACAATAAAACTAACCTATTTGTTGTAATCACGTACACTCATTCATGTGCCGCGAAACTTGACATAATAAATTAACTTTTGTTCGGCGTTCCATTTTAAAAAGTCACGTAGAGGATACACATTTCATTAATGTGTGCGTGTCGGTAGAAATGGAATCGGGTTGTCAGCGTGAAAATTATTATTTAATTGGATTATTTTTTTATTGAGAAAGTTTGTTCTATGACGTAAGAAAATTATTGGTATATTTTATAAGTTGGTTTTGTTTGTCCTATTGTGTTTGTTAACAACATACCTAAACTCACTTAACTATAACTAACATTCGCCCGCATTATCTTATTGATTTTGAAATATGTTATTCTTTCTTCTTTTTTAGGGGTCCGTATGTACCCAAAGGGTGCCAACAGGACCCTACCTATTGCTAAGCCTACGCTGTCTGTCTGTCTCTCCGTCTGTCAGCGAGCTATAGGTATCTCACGAACCGTAATAGGTAGAGTGTTGAAATTTTCACAGAATGTGCATTTCTGTTGACCCATATAATAAACTTGATATTTTTGACGTTTTTCTTTTCTTTTTGACAGATTAGGTATGTTATCATAGATTTAGTACCTATAATTACCTCTGTACCAAATTTAATTAAAATTCGTTCAGCCGTTTATTTGCGAAGCTTAGACAAACTTACCAACATTTTCGCATTTACAACATTAGTACCTAAGGATTATAGAAATGCATCCCAGCTCCGAATAAAATACGCGTAGTAAGCAAAACGATTCGTTCTTTATTATAAAGTTCAGTCGTAAATAGACCTTTAAGGGCTTTGAAGCCTTACACCAACAAATCACACGTAATAATCCCGCGAACCATTTTTCAAAAACAAACTGAGAAATAAATATAAAGCATCCAACACACAGAGATACTGTTGTGTGGGCTCGCGTTGACTTGAATTTCTTCCTACATAACCTACCACTGACTGCCAACGCCTCGATGCCACCACCTTAACTGCCACCGCGGCCGCCACCGCTACTGCCACCGCGACCACCTGTGTCTGATAAACTCTTAACTTTATTTACAATCTAGATTTCAAAAAGCCCTTTCAAACGAAGCAAACGAACTGCATCCATCCCACTCTCTCCCATTTAAACCACTAGCATTGTAACCACGCCTTACGTGATCTATCCATCCTTTTCTGTACGCACAAAAACGTGTTTCTGTTTCGCTCGCTCGCGACTATCGATTACCGGGCGCGAGTTTGTTTACCCGGCCAAATTCCATAGCTATATTTAGTACAGTAGGTTTTTATAACTAGTGTATACTAGACTTGGCTGGGTTATATGTAATTGTGTTTGTGTTGCCAGCGCTCGGATTATTTTCTGTTTTAATACTTTGCTGGTGGAAATTTGAAATAGGTCAATATCTGGTTGCAGTAGGTATACTTTATGATTATGTTTATTGGAGAGCAGTAGTTTCGAATTTTAACGTCGAGTATTTAACTTAATTTTAATAAATATATGGAATAGATTTAATTTTATTAACGTTTGTCATTTGGTACCTTTCATATTTTAGTAGACTAGCGACCCGCTCTTGCTTGGTTTGGGTTTTCTACTATTAAAATTGAATATGTCATACCTACAAACCTTTCAGAAAATGTTCTTAAAATTATATGAAAACCAGATCAAATTCCGTTGCGTATATTAGAAGAACTTAGCAGCCAAACAGACAGACGCGGATAGCGGCCGTATCTTCTTTGCAATCCAACTATATTTCTTTAATGCAGGCTATAATAAACTTCTATTTATTTCATAAACAATTAGGTAATTTTACAAACAATATTATATTGATTGATACTTTATTTCATAATGTGCAGCTAACAACACTGTGAAATTCATAAAAAGTATTTATAATGAACAGACAAGTTTGCCATAAAAAAATAAAACCGGAACTTATTAATCTAGTGCTACCACTCAGCGAAATTAAAATAATCAATTGGCAACATTGATTCATATTACAATGGCCGGCACGTGCACATTGTGCTGATGCACGCGCGAACCGGACAAAATTATTGGAATTGAGAAAATATGAAATGAATTGATATCGGGTGCTTGAATGGGAAACCGTATTGAGATCGCAATCGGAGTGATGCATGTATTATTAGATGCATATTGGGGTAACAGAGTGGCTGATAATACTCTTAATAGAAACTTAATAGTGGTGGGTGACAGATTTGAGTGGAACCACGGGCAGAACAATGAATTTTCATTGAAAAACATCTCTTGTGTCTATCACCACTATAAAGTAGAAAAGTCGTATCCCATTAAAGGCGGAATACTCAAAGGCTACTCAAATTTGAGTTATTTTTATTATGTGTCTCATCAAATCAAATCAAACGTTTTTTATTCATGTAAGCTCAATTTAGCATTTATAAATAGTCAAGAAGAAACAATATTTTAGCGTTACCACCGGTTCGTAATGTTGCTTCCATTGAGAAGAGCCGGCAAGAAACTCAATGGTTACTCTTTTCAAAAGAATAATTGTATACATTTTCAAGCATCATCAAGCAGTTCTCAGCCCTTTTACTAGCGGTAGAGCCAAGCAGTATATATTTTTACATAAATAGAATCTAATCTGGATACCCTGATACCTTCACGGGTCGGATAGGGTTTTCTTAACACGCTGTATATAAGTTCCCGACAACAACCATCCGGCATAGCGGCCTCCTATCCCTGTTACCGCAGCGGCGACAGTGCGCAGTATTTGCGAACGCGCGCCCATTAGCCGGCGCCCCGGGGACCGCCCCCCGTCGGGAATTCAAACGTAATTACTGACGTAATAGCGGTTTCGATCATTTTTTATACTAAACGATAGTATGAATAAATAACCAATGATGTATTCTGTATTTTAGAAGATATCTATGGTACTAGGCGACAAGGTTCACCACCTGACTATCAGGTGAAACGTGGGCTTTGAGTTAGATAATACCTCCACAATGTGGTGGTGTATGGCCACTCAAGCCTCTGACTACCCCCGATAGGGGATAAAAGTCGTGACGTTACAGTTTTCTATGGTACTTCTTTACGTTATGGCTTCGCTTTTCGCATTTACCTAGCCAGTTTCAAATAAAATATATACCTACCTACATATTTCCAAGTTTTTTGATGTGTCATGCTCAAGAAAGTCTTTGGCTAGGCCTGAAATAACTCCACAAATCCTGTCAATAAAGTGGCAGATACATTACTGAAAAATTACTAGACCTCTTGGGAACCCGAAAAACATGTTTTACCACTTATGTTCCAATTGTCCACACTCCCGCACATTTTTATGAACATGTAATGGTTAATATTCCACCAACATTACACATTATAATTTAAAGACATACCAGTTTTAGGAATTAAAACAAAAGTAAAATAACTATATAGCTTCCTAACATTGCAATCAGTAGACTTGTGCTCAGTCACTACATGCAACGACATCACACATCAGTTATCGCACTCGCAATTCGACAATCAACTTAAATGCATTTTGATGCGTATTATTCACCCGAAGATGAGCCGTATTGGCAATTCCGTCATGTTTTCACAATTATTTTCCGTGAACGACTGAGTCGCAAATGTGTCTATTATGACCGTTTAGTAGGAGATATTATTATGGGCGGTCACGTGTCTCCCCCTTTCTTGCTAATATCTTTGGGTGAACTGGTAATTTCAAAAGAAAAAAAAAATTATTACTACAGAAGTATCTTAAAGTAAAATCGTACTAACTTTTCCCCAAACCAAATACCCCTCAACCCCCAACAAAATCGTTGCACAAAATGAGGGTATCCAGTTACATCCCCAGCGGTTCAACTGATTTGCTTTTAGCATTTTGTCCGGTTGATTGTACCACTGTGCACCTAATTGTTTTCTGTATGCCTCTCTGGGCCGTCTGGGGAATCGTTGTCTGATCTCCCTCCATTATGCAAAGGGCACGTTGGGAGGGCGTCTCGGAACATTCAGCTGACGTCAGAATACGGGGTTTATCTTAGTTATTTTATTTATAGTCCTAAGTAGTTTTTCTTATATTATTAGGTTGGTAACGAAATGGGAAGAAAAAGCGAGCGAGTCTCAATTTTGCTTAACAGTTATAAATAAATTTCGCTTGACTTAGGCCCGTATTATTAAATCTATCTCATAGTTGAGATCGAACTTAAGATGCAGTTTTGACGTTTAATGTATGGAACATCTGTCAAAAACAGCATCTCAAGTATGTTCTCAATCTTGAGGTCGATTTATTAATACGGGCCTTACTCGCCAACTGTTCGGTCTCAAACTAAGCTACACTGTGGCTACTGCAATGGACTGGGGGCTAAGCTCTGTTTATTATTGAAACCTGTAATAAAGAGAGCTCAGCTTATACTGGTAGTGTTTGTTACCTGAGAGATGCAGGCGACCCTACCACTTTTTCCTTTCAAGATCAATGAATCACTACGATAATGAGCATGATACATAATTTTAATTTATTTTTAATGAATACACCAGACTAATTTAATTCGTTCAATAACAAGATTATCCATAGTGATATAAATCTCTAATATACAGATTCAATCATACGTTTATCAAACCAATTACTTCATAAATCTACTTTAAAAATAATCTGTCGTGTAAAACAGGAAGTTACAGATATCAATAAGCAAGTCAATAAAATATCTGTTTAAAAAGCGTGTACCAACATGACGCACAAGAAACCTATTGTGAGCAACAATCGAAAATTTAAAATTCGAAATAGAGACGTTCCAATTTCAATATTTTCATTTGAGTACCATAGACGAGGAATGTTTAGCAACTGTCATTTTGAACAATGGGCGGCGTGAGGCGTTCATCCTAAATATGCGTGTCCAATAACAGGGTTGTTGTTGTATGAAAATATGCTACTGTAGGCAGCTTTGTTACTATTGCTGGTAAAACTACATATCATTCATGGTTAATGTTTGTAGATTTAGAAGGATATCAACAAAGTGAAAGTAATGGTTTTCATATCGCATGCTATCTTTAAATGTCTAAGCTTTTTCTGCCTTAGAAAATGACTGTTCGCGGCCATAATAGCCCAGGCCTAGCCATAATATTACTCGTTTCCCTATCTAATGTTGGGGAAAAGTTACTTCTTAACACCAGGGGGATTGTACGCTGTTTCCCGCCACAGTTCTATAAAAAAGTAGCTTATCTAAGTCTAGATATCCAACACTGAAAATCTAAACAAATTTAAATAGCAGTCTCATGAGCCCTTTATGCATCAAGGAAAGGGCCATGCCAGTAGGACGTAGGCTACTCAAACCCTATCGTACCTAACTTTCCGCCTCAGACGTTGCAAATCAAACCATCCAACCATAAACGTTAGCCCAACCGCACAAAAAGTGCCGAAAGCCCATTGTGGCCACGACAAATGGTTACTCGGAAATTTTACAGCAAAAAAATATACATTGCCACCATTGAAATAGTTAATAGTGTGTTCCGATGCGAGAAATTTGTCACAATGCCAACACCGATGGGCAATTATCACGCCCGGAATTAACGTCTTTGTCATAACATGCGACGGTTTAACTTGGCTATTTGTGGGCTGATGTGGGTTGTGGGATAAATAATTGGAAAATTATGAAACTTAGATCTAAATAAATTGCAACCCACACTGTTACAGCATCGTGGACCATACATATTGTATATATCGCCAAACACACACCAACTGTATGGTCCAAACTAAACAACGCTTGTACTATGGATACTGTACCATGGACTTGGAGCGATCTCAATGACACTCAAACCAGAGCAATTTAAAAAAGGCAGTTTTTGAAATTTTCCTGGCGGTGGGAATCGAAACCGCAACCACTAGATGTAGTTAGCCGAGCGGGCTACACTCGAACTCCTGGGCCAAGTGGTCGACAAACCAACTATGACCAATCATCTTCGCGTTGAGGGGGAATGTGGCCAGTATTATGGCAATAGACCCGCCCCTATTACCTAGATTGGGACCAAAAATACCCTTGGCGAAATGTGGACCCACTGCAATGCACTTTTAAGAAAATATATTTTAGGTCACATGACCCATAAACCTTACTAACATAGGTTACCCTTAACTATGGTACCCAATATTCGGCACTGGCGATGACATGTCTGTCACAACAGTGCCGAATATAGGGGCTATCTAACCTACTGGCTATCATATCCTCTGGCTACCCCCTCGAAGAATATAAATTTGCTGGTGTATTATTATTATTATTTAAATCTAAGCTATGTGCCGGATAGTGTAAAAATCTTGATTGATAAATAAACCGAAATCGCGTAGGGCATAACATCTAGGAAATTTCGGTATGAGTGACAGGTATTCATAGTTGTGCATTAGAAGACAAACCTTGTTATGTCAAAGAACTCTAAACTAGACTGATTTATTTAACCTTTAGCTGGTATTAATTTAATTTATGATGATTCATTGCTGAATCTTGCAACACCGCATTCAATTAATGCAACAATTATAATGTCAAAATTCCTATCAACTTATGACTCAAATATTGCTGTTTTTGCTATGACTAATGAAAAATTTAGGTAGGTATATCCTACTCAAAAGGTTTGTTACAATAGGTACTTTATCGAAATATTATCGGCCTGCCTAAAGCTGCCGAATAGTTTTTTTTCGTAATTTTTTGGCGAAGTATCAATGACTTTTGACCCCTTACCGCTGCCCGCGCTTTCAATTTGTCACAGTGACAGCCAGCGCTGCCAACTGCGCAAACACAAGGGCGCGAAATGTTTGTTTCTCCTCACACAATATGGGCGCTGTTTGCGTTGATATTATTTATGGCTCTCATTTGAACTTTGACAAATAGATTTCGGGAGATCGACACGTATATTTGTGGGGTGTTAATATACCAATATTTTTACTGTGAGTTGCAAAATTACATCTATTTTTTACAGCATTTGCAAATTTTCTTCTTTCGTTTTTTTTTTACAGTTGACTTTCGTATAAAGAAAGATTTTTGCAAACAAAGTTGATGGTGTGTTATTATTAATTAATATTTAAATCTAAACTATTTGTCGGATAGTGCAAAAATCTTTGCGATTTTTTATAGGTAGGTCGAACAAATATAGAAAAACGTTATTCCTGTGACTCACTTCATAATATTTCATTAAAGTTTCATCCTATACCTCTTCAAATAAGGCTTTGTACGCAAAAATTGGTAATTGTCAAAGAAGCATTGACGTGAAAACCCTTGAACCACCGACTGTCCAGAAAAACTCACAATCTTACATTTAGTTATACAATTGAACACCTTTCAAGGGCTTTTGCCGCCAAAACGCAAAAATTTCACCGAAGCGGAAATCCTTTGCAAGAAATTCAATAAATTTTGAAACTTACTATCATGTGTTAGAGTTTCATTTGGAGTAACTGTCATGGCTGGCCAAGATACTATCTTTGGGCTTAGGATAATCTTTTGTTGATAGATTTCGAGGTACGAAGCGGTTTCTGGGAATGGTTAGCGGTTGAAAGTGACAATATTTTTTTAAATCTTTTTTAAAGACTCACTTTTCATTGGGTTTTAGATAATGAGATATTTAAACAGTAGAAGTCCGGTATTCGTTTTGTATTATGTGAAAACAATATTCACCTTTATTCTATTCAATAAAATATCAACATACTGACATAAAACGCATAGTGTGTCTAAAAATATTTTTTAGGTATAAAGTAAATTAAATTCTATAAGTTTTGTTCCTTATACATCAACGTAGGTAAGCACTTGAAAGTATTTTTATAATTCATCCCGTATGAGGGGTTAAATAGGGGATGAAAGTCTGTATCAAAATACCTTTTCGCTGACAGTATCAGATACCAAAGCAATATGGGACAGATTTTACCTTTTACCCGACACATATTTACTCCAAAATTTTACAGTGATTTGAGCCAGTTTACAATTGTTTTAAAAACCATTTCTAGGAACAAAAGTGTTTTGTAATGCCAGTGTAAGTCGATCATAACTTTCTACAAATTTAGCGGTTAGACTATAAATTGCTTTAATCTAAATGGCACTGTCCAGCGCGGATATTAAACCCCAGATCTCATGAACGACGTACTACACACTACACCAAAGGGACATTTAACAAATCCAAGTATTTATATCATACTCGCTTTCATCTCAAATGTCATCACTTTTGATACAGCTCGTCAACTTTTTTTTCTAAACACAAAAGCACGCCCCTCAATTTGGCAAAGGTAACTCAGGTAAGGCACAAAAAAAAATAAACGTGACAAAATGTCAGTAAACATGTACCTACTACACCTTTACCAACATCAGAAAAAATATTCACACAATGGCGGGCTGTGTGTGCGATTTTTTTGCAAAGGTTGATCTGAAGGTTTGTTATCTTGGAGGTTGTAGTTAAAATTAATAATATTATTTTATGTGATAGTTTAGATTGGTTTTAGTTTGATAGCAATATCATTTAGAGAGCCGAAAAAGTCATTCAACTAATTCTGGTCACACAGGAAGTCAATATAAATACTAAAACAACATTATTGTAACGCCTGGTAACTGTCACAGTGGCCAGAAAGATGTCCAATTTATTATTCTATTCAAACACGTAACACGTAATTCAGTGAACAATTAGGAAAATATTACCGTGTAATCAATGTTTTGGGATATATCAAGTTAAAGAAGCCATAGCATTTTATTTTCAATACCTTTGCAGTTTAAACTGCAAAGCTGGCAGACAGTTTGATGTAAGAATTCCACAAAAGATTGCTTTTGAATTTCGAATACCAAACCTTCCAATCATGACGAATCGAACGTTCATTCAAATTTCGAATCAAACGTACACGTGCTTGACTTTACTTTTTTTCTGGGGTTGCAATAGCGCAGAAAATTAACCATTTATACGGATAATTGCAGAAAGAGTACAAAAAACATTTTTGGAGAATATTTTTATTGAAATAGATGTGCAATTGAGCGCGTAACTATTTATTAAACGTATGAGCCGTGAACTATTAGATGTTCATGGATGTGTAAAAATAAATTGAGACGTACAATACAGTTTTTGTAAAAATTAAAAACACATTTGATACTTACAATTGTGTTTTTAAGCTATACTTTGTTGCAAATTATAAAACGATCTGTTTGATTCGTTATTCTTGACTTAAGTTATAATGTAGAAGTACCCTTATTTTACTTAAAACATAGTCGTTGCTTAGATCCCTATGACTATACTTTGAGTTAAAATTAATTTCTTTCTCAATGCAGTTGGGTAGGTTTTACTTTAAAAAGAGCTTTAAAATAGTAGGCTGAATCCTACTGCCATGATTTTCCCTAGTTTTAATAAAACATAACGTTATTTTATTTATTTTTTCTCCACAGATCACCGAAAAAATGTCGCCGCTCCAAAACTCTTCCATCCAAAGGCAGTAACACCGAAAAACAGCCACAAAAATGTCAATACACACACGGAAGAGGTTAATGCGGTGACTAAATATTTTCAAAAATAGAAGGATTCGGATCCAACATGGCGTTGCTGACGAACTCGGCGTCAGCGACTGGCCCGACGGGAGCGGGGCCGACGGCGCCGCAAGCGCACTCCGCGACTCCGCTACATCACTACTTCCATTACCTGAAGCAGCCATCGCCGCTTGCGCAGAACCCGTACGCGCATCATTCCAGTGCGCACCATATGGGCATGGGACCGGGACCACTAGGGGGGTTAGGCCCGTTTGGGCTAACTCCTCACGGCTTGGAGGCGGTTGGGTTTCCTCAAGGTAAGTTTGGTTTATGTTGATTCGATTTTTATGAACTAAGAATAAGCGACACTTTGGTAAAAATATGTAATAAGTAGCTTGTTAAGCAGAGTCAAATGTTTTATAACTTTTTTTTTTTGTTTCACTAAAATGCCATATTTTACTGAAGTGTGCAAGAGAATTCCCAACTTTTTAGTTAAATAACTTCTTAGTAAAGTTAAAATAATTCCTAATTACATACCTACATAAATTCAAAGTTACACATCAAATACGTTGTCTACAAGCACATACCTACATATTTTTTACAAGTTTTACAACTAGAATTTGTATAAAAAATATGCAGACTCGTGGTTGTTAAAAAAATGGCGCTTAGTTACTATAATCTAAGATTAATAGCGCTATAGTAGCCGAAATATTTTTTTACTTGAAACCATAATTCTTGATGTTGACAATATATTATTTTAAAAATAAATTACATTCAACAATAGGCGATGTCAGATTGTACAAACATTTGTGATGGAAATCCCTGATACGATATTTATTATGCTACTAGGTATATCATTTGCATAAACTACAAAATGTCGCTTAGAATACTACAGTAATAATATTTAAAAACAATCCTCAATGTATTTAAAAAAAACATTAATTAAAAATATAACCACTGGCAACAAAAAATGAGGTAGGTAAATGAAATAAAATCTTAATGGCAAACGCAATTCGCAAAATGAATTCCCATTTCAAGTTTGTAATTTGTTTCGAAGTATTTTCCATGTTCGCATAGTATTTTAATACTTAACGAGAGAGTTTGTTTGCAAATTTCCTTGAATGAAGACAGATTTTTCATTTTTTATTATACAAGTCGTAAATGTACATGTTCGAACGGCATCTACAAACAAAATTGCACGAACAAACGTATAAAAAGTCTATTTATTTTTATAGCATATCATTATCATGGTATTGGCTAAAAATGCTAATATCATTTGCGATCTGTGTGGTTATAAGGTATTTTACAATTTTGTATGAATAAAAATAGTCAGACACGTTTTTAATGTTGCATAATTTATAACTTGCATTAATTTTCTCGCTAGTCTAATTTATAAATGATGAGTTTCAACATAATATTGTCACCCAAATTTTTTAATATTTTGTTTTATTATAAATGGGTTTTTACTTAAAGAACGGCATAATAAATCTAGAAAATTCGATAAAATACTTTTTTTTGTTCGTAATAAAAGTTTATTCTTTTCTAAAAAAATTGATGCCGTCAGGTTGGTCATCATATCATAACCCATTCCACATACGAAACATCTGCACATTAAGCATTTAAAAAAAGTTCTAGTACCAAGTTAAAATAATGTTAAAATTTAAGGAAAAATACATATTATTACATAATTAAACCGCGAACGGTTAACACACCATCTATCTTCACAACAGATGAAATCAACGGTGCCCAAACAACAGAGGTAGAAAGCGTTGCATAATTTACGTTCCAAGAAGACATCCTTCGCGAAATAATCAAAACAGCCCGCCCCACCCTCGTAAGCCGCTTATCCCCACCCCCTCAGCGCGGTGTTGCCATGCTACCCCCGAAATTGTGGGGGAAACGGAAGTCTCTTGTTAGTTCGCTTTAATTAGCAGCAAGTTTGAGTTTTGATGTTGGTAACATTGGCGTGTTGTTTTAACCGCACTACGTCTTTTGTTCTTTTTTCGAGTTGAAAAATGTCATGACGTATATATTTTTTAATTTAATTTATTAGATTTTTTTATAGAAAAAACATTGTGGCCTTTAACATATAACACAAGTTTTAGTAATGGTATCGTTTCTTCCAGTTTTAAAATGTCAGTAGGTATTTAATTAATTATAAAAGCAATAAAATATAAAATTATTATTATTTGCGGAGAATAAAACGTCAGTTTGCATTCCATTAGTAACATTAATTAAAATACACATTATATTCATTAATAAATATTAAAATATTATTTTATTACAATTGTTTAATATTCCAGAACGCAATCAAACAACAGACCAATTAGGAACAAGAAAATTAGATTTAAAAAAAATGGCGTGTTAACATTCTTAATTCAAAAGGGAATTTCGTAATTCTTCTAAGACGGATTATTTTATCATGTTCTATAAAATAATGTCTGTAGATATTATTAATTTTAAGTTATGATTTTTTGACAGAAATAGCAGTAGCAGGTTGTGCGTATAATAGGTTCATTGGAATTGAGTATAATTAAATACCTTTTTATCTAGAATTTGAGTTTTTTTTAGCCTATCATTTAATGTCTCAATACTGGGTAAAGGCTGGTCCTTTTTGTCTCCACGGATTAAGTACTTGTTTAAAAAATTTAGTTAGAGAAAGGTTAATTTTAGTGAGACCAAAAATAATAATGTCATAGAGCCACGAGCCCTTTTCAATATTCCTCCTTTACCTACGGTTCTACGTAAATCCAAGAAGGGTATACTAAATGTATACTCTCAGTACACAAACATAGCGACAGTTAAAAAATGGGGATTTTTAATCCCTAAAAGGGTTTTCGAGGAAAAATATAGCAACATTTTTACGTTCATACTTCAGGTAGGTACGAAGTTTTTTTAGTAAAAAATAAAATTGCCAACCGATTCAAAAATTGATTAAACAGCATGGCTACAGATTTTTTTACTATATTTTATTTATTTATTTGGTTGGTAGTCGCTTGCACCTCCCAGGGAGTATTATCAGCGTAAACTGCACTCTTTCTATCACGGGTCAATAGTAAAGAGAGCTCAATTTATACTGGAAATGTTTCATGAGATGCGCAGGCGTTCCTAAACTATTTACCTTCGTTTTCTTTTTCTCAAATTATTTTGCCATACTTATGTGGGCTTTTTAATATCCCACAATAAAATTAAAAAAAAAAAATACACATTATTATTTGTCACCAGTCACCTTAAACATGCTTTATTAACTATATCTACGAATTATTTAAAACGCCTACACAACACTAAAAAAGATATAAAATCTGTAAACACAGCAGCCTGTCTAGACCTTGACGGTATCCGCTTCTACATGCAGTATTGGTTTCCTCATATTTGAATTTCGCTGGCAGTCTAAGCAGGGTTCGATACTCGAATAAAATTAATCCGGTCTTCCAATTTTAATCCATATAACTATCTCCTTCTTTCCTACATTATAAATAGCGGCATCTCGTTCCCCCAATAGATGCGTTCGGCGTAACGACAGCAGCTGACGTTCGTTCGTTTTTTGAAAAAAATTTTTTTCATTGTATAGCTTTTTTAATGGCATCCCTTAGAATTTTATGGGCAGTTGGTTTTTTAATCTTTTGGCGGGAATAATTAAATTAAGTTTATCTTTTTTTTTCTAGTGTTGTAATTGATTCGGAAGCCGGATGTAGAAATAATGTTGCTAGTAACCATCGACCTTAAATGGTTTTCCTGCTAGTAACATTCAATTTAATAAATGTTTACTATAATTATAGACAGTCTGCCTACCCCATAGCGGTGATAGTGTGAATAACAAGAAGTAATAGTAGCCGGCGACTGAATTCCGCAACGAATTACGTCACTTGACAGGTTTCTTTAATCGTTACCAAAGGTGCTACAGAAAACAGAATAGATAGAATGACCGTGGAATACAATATGGTTAAAAACATGTCAATTTTCATTTACTACATCCAATCTTCAATCTTTTTTATACCGTCAGACTAACACACCAACTGTATGGTCCCAAACGAAGCAACGTATAGTGCGCGACAGGTCGAGATGACATTCGGGTTATGAGCTTTTTGCAGAATAAAATCCGAATCAAAATTCGCAGGACCCGCAACGCAACAGAATAATTTAATAATATAATAATAATTTTGTGGGCGATTTTAATTGATTATCGGGTCCTACTAATTTTGATTCGGATTTTATTCTGCAAAAAGCTCATAACCCGAATGTCATCTCGACCTGTCGCGCACTATAGGTACTATGTGTACCGTACAATAGACTGGGAGCGATCCCAATGACACCCAGATCGGGGCAAATTACGAAAAGACCAATTCCAAAATTTGCCTCTGCCGGGAAACGAACCCGCAACATACGGCCTACGCTCTGACCACTGCGCCAAGTGGTCATCTAACAACTCTCTCTAGTTGTTCTCAAGGGCGAAGTCTAGATTAAACTAACCGTGACTTTGATTAAAAAATAGATAATCACACCCCCAGATAGTGTGGATAGTGAAAGTAGCGCCTATAACAGATTAAGTAGGAGGTTGGAATGGTTTGGGCATGTGATGAGAAGAGATGAAAAGCATGTAACTAAACGAGTGCTGAATATGAATGTGGAAGGATACAAAGCGAGAGGAAAATCCAAGAAAATATGGATGGATTGTATAAAGAGTGATATGAATGAGGTTGGACTGGATAATAATATGGTTTATTTAAAAGTTATAGATAATGTCAACGTATTTAAAACCAAATTAAAACAACTGTTGTTGAAGAAGTGCATCTACTCATTGGATGAATTTGTAGTTACGATTACATAAACGATAGGTGTCAATTCGTCTTAACCTCAGAGCTTGACTGATTACCTATGTTGCTGTATTTGATAATAATAGTAAAATGTATTTCAGACCTCCGTGTTAATATTAGTAACAATTCTGACTTAAAGCTAGTGTAAGTACATTTTTGACATTATTAATTTTAGTCAAAGCTTATTAATTTATATTTTTATAACATAACTAACATTAAATAACATTGCCTACTTAATTAATAACTAACTGTAATTTCAAACACAATTGTAAAATATTGTTACTGAATTAAATAAATGAAATGAAATGGATCTAATGAAAGTGGACGAAGCGAAACAAGTATGTAAGGATCGTAGCAAGTGGAAAGAAGTGGTCTCTGCCTACCCCTACGGGAAACAGGCGTGATTATATGTATGTATGTATGTATGGATCTAATTATGACAGTAAAGCGCGATGAATAGAAGAATAAGACATACTGCGTCTGGATCATAGAGTAAAGACTAAGTCTATGGTCTGGATTTATAATAGGCCCTCTGACAAGGGCATAAACCTACCTTTCTGCTGATTGTCCACAGTTAGTGTCATGTTACATGAATCGATATATGTGCCACAGTGTCGCAGGAAGCCTCTCAACTGGAGATTACTCCACACCCTTGTCCTGTAGGGAATTCTTCGTTTCAGGTCATGTTTTACTGTTTGGGCAAACCTCTTAATTCTGTACCTTTTGCCGAGAATTGGCGAGAAAGAGAGAGATGCGACTGTCCACAATAGTAAAATATATACGTCACGACTTTTATCCCCATTCGGGGGTAGTCAGAGGCTTGAGTGGCCATACACCACCACATTGTGGAGGTATTAAGCCAACTCAAAGCCCTCGTTTATCCAGATAGTCAGAACCCAACGAGACAGGTGGTGAACCTTGGCACCACAATAGTATGTCCTATCAAAGGAGTCCATGGAAACTTATTGGTGGTAGAGCCGATCTGTAGTCAATTTACTGCAGCTCATATACCGGCTGGCTCGACCGGGGTAGTGCCACCCTCTCACAGAAAATCGGCGTAAAGTAGCTATTACAGCTGGGTTTCGTACGATGAGTGAGAGGAAAGCCCAACGACTCCCCTTTCCCCTCCCTCTGTCCCATTCCTCTTCTGGTCGGAAACGTGCGTGCGATGCCTTTGGTATTGCAAGCATCTATAGGCTACAGTAACTGTAGTGCATCAATCATCATCAAACCTTAGTAACATAAAATAACATTACGACTCAGTTGGTGGCGGAAAATAATAATAATGTCCTGGGACATTATTTTTACACACGGCTACCTGATCCCAAACTAAGCAGAACTTGTACTATGGAAACCAGATAACTGATATTACTACATATACCACTTTTTGTTTGTAAATATATACTTAATATACATATACACCCAGACTCGGGACATACATACATGTTCATGCACACAAATGCATGTCCCGGGTAGGAATCGAACCTACGACCCGCAGCGTGGAAGGCCGAATCTTAGCCAACCACGCCAACGGGCCCGTCAAATAATGTTGAAAACATGTCAGTATTGCCAATACGGCTCATCTTCTGGTAAAAAATACGCATCAAAATGCCTTTAAGTTGATTGTCATATTGCGAGTGTGATAACAGATGTGTGAATTTCGCTGCATGTAGTGGTGCGCTGAGCACAAGTCTAGTGATTGCAATGTTAGGCGGTACCATATCCGTTAAAATATTACATCAATGCCTTTAGTGGTAGTTACCATCTTAGGCCTAGGCCGCATAGCGGTTATATCCGCGCTGTTAAAACCGCGTCCTATGGAATCATATGAACCGCAAGTGCGGATAGGTTCATATGATTTCATAGGACACAGATTTAACGCGGTTTTAACAGCGCGGATATAACCGCGGTGCGGCCTAGGCCTTATCTTCATGCAGCTGATACATTATTCGCACTTCAAAGTGGCACGTCAAACCTTGGCTAATTGTCAAACCCGAGCTCAGTCTCGCGTCGACGAAAGCGTTGACAGCGCGTTTGACAGGTGTCCAGGCGGTCGCATTTTGAACGTGAAGGTAACCCGTCTATATAATTTAAAGGTCATTGGCGTGAAGGTCCAATAACCGTACGATAAGAAGATCTATCCAATTAAGTAGTATTTTAAGCATTCCGAAGTTCTCTGAAGGACATTCAAAGACAAGACGCTGTGCCCTTCCATTTTTAAACAGAAACGCTCCATAGACAAACACGCCGAACGTAAATAATATATATTTTTTCAAACACCGGCCACTCATAAGAATTAATGGCCTATCATTTCTATAATGGTTTACGTAAATGTTTTCGGCAAAGAAGAAGTAAAAAAATTAGAAAATAATGTGGATAATTAATGTGTGTGTCAATTTTATAATTTTTCCGACACGGCTGTTAGAATCAAGACGGGGTCCTTCACACGAGGCCCGAGGTCAGGAGTGTCGCGGCGGCCAGTTAAATTAACTATCATATTTTATGCGCAAGCGCACCTGAGAATTTATCGAGATGATAATACCAATGTTCTTTTTTATTTGGAGTTGTTAATGAGTGGACTTGATGTTCTTAAGGTTGGTACAAGGCGGAAAAGGGAAAATAAGAAGCTGACTAGTAAAACTGTACCGTCTAAAAATATACCTAAACATACATACATATACTCACGCCTGTATCCCAAGGGGGTAGGCAGAGACTATTGATTGCCACGTGCTACGATTCTGACACACCTCTTTTGCTTCATCCACATTCATACATCTTCTCATGCACTGCCGTCGGTTGCGGGTGCTACGGACTTGAGGTAGCATACTACCTAAACTTTAAAAATAATAATGCCTCAATGGCTTATCTTAATTATTTTTTTCTAAAACCCCTATAGAATGAGGAACGCAGTTTATTTTTACGTCCTTGTCTATCTAAACCCCGTAAGCGCTAATAATCACAGATTTCCAATACTTAATGCACAATTTCATCTCAACCCGATCTCCGAATTAAAATTTACATACACAGATAAAAATCTTTACTACCGTATTACACATCACGAAAATTACTGTCACACCAAAATGATTCTTTGTCACACACGCATCAGCTCCTAATATGGACTAAATGTAATAAATAATATTAAATTTATCATTTATGAATTCCGATGCGAGAGCGGCTACCGTCGGCGCCCTTTGACGCGCCGCCATCTTGCGCAGCCATGTTTGTTTTGTTTTTTTAGGGATCCGTGGTTATAAAAACCCTTAGGTTTAACGACTCATGGGAGTGAAAATAGGTGACAAATAAATATAGATTTATGGATGGTTTAGCAGTTCGTATTTATTGTTATGTTATAGCTTATGCACTAATTTGATCAGACAGACATAAATGGAGACCCGAGGTTCGGTTTTTGGACCCATGGTCTTAATTAAACCCGCTGGACCCATCGTAAGGGCTCTCGAAGACTTTAATGACTTAGTTGACTGAAAGGTTCCGTTGCGAATTAATAGGTACCTACTAGCTGACCCCCGCGGTTTCACCTGCGTAGCAGTTTATAGCCTATGTCACTCAGAAATAATGAAGCTTACTCCTGGTGAAAGAATTTTCAAAATCGGTTCAGTCGTTCAAGAGATTATTTCCTACAAACAAACTCACAAAGTTTACTTCTTCATAATTCTACTGTTTATGTGGATGATGTTTGAATTAGGTACATACTTCCTCCCGCCCCGTTTCAATAGGTATGTCTATCAAGTGGGTTCATTTAGACCCAGGTCTTAGAACACGGAACCCAACCCTTCGTCTGAAACCCGGTCGTTTGGACCGAGTATTTTTTTTATTTTAAACATTAATGCAACGCTCCTGTCACCGTCAACCGCTATCTTCGTGTCATTTTTGTTGGAATGACATTAAAAAAAATATTTGCTACCTCCCTATTGATGATAAGGTCTCCTAAGATAACTTTGTGGGTAAGGCCGCAAACACACGAGCGGCTCGTTGCCGTTGACAGAGGCAACTGCAGCCGACGCTGGTCGGCGCTAGCCGTCGGCTTGCCGGCGGCTGCTGCTGTCATTGTTCGGCAATAGCTGTCGACGTGTCGGCGGCTGCAGTTGGCTCTGTCGCCGTCAAGTGCCGCTCGTGTGTTTCCGGCCTAACCGCACGATAAATGTGCACATGCGAGTAATGTTATGTACTGTAGATATTATGGTTATTTTCATAAACATTGATTTGATGACAAAGTAATCTACTAAAAAAGGTAAAAATAGTATCTATTTAGAAAGAAGGAAATGAAATATTTTTTTAAATAAATATGTATCGCCAGACTTACACACCAACTGTATGGTCCCAAACTAAGCAACGCTTGTACTATGGCTACTATACAATGGACTGGGAGCGATCCCAGTGACACCTAGACCAGAGCAAATTACGAAAAGTCAGTTTCCGAAATTTGCCTCTGACGGGAATCGAACCCGCAATCACCCGGCGCATTGGCACGCTCGAACCAAGACCAAGCTATCGTCAATAATTAATCTAAGTGTTTAAACAAACTTCAACAACACTGAATAGCCAAATAAAAAAACATTTATTCACGGGAGGAAAATCGTTACACTCTAACCGTGCGAAAATCGCCACTTGGTTTGTCACGGGGTCTCCCGGACCCCCGCCGCGTTCGGAGGGTTAGTTCATTTATTGAGACACCCGAGACATTTTAAGGTTTAGATACAGTTGATTTAACTCATTGCTTTGTTTTGCGTAATTTATTTGAGTTTATTTTTTATCTGCAAAAAAATACGGAACTATTAGTACGTGAAACGGCGTCCAGCAATATCTCGTTATACCTACCTGCGTAGCTCAGCTCATGTGGACGCACCTAATTATATTTAGGTCCAACTAATTTTGTATCAAATATAAGACCTATCTTGACGACCGCTTGGAGTGGTTTGTGCGAGTTCGATTCCTGCTAGAGGCAAATTTCGGAAACGGCCTCTTCGTAATTTGTTCTGGTCTAGGTGGTAGTATAATCATCAGTAACAGTACCACCACACCAGTTTCCTTCAGGAAACAATAACATTTCCTTCAGGAAACTGGTATAGTTTTTCCCCGCAATCTTTTTTTCAACCTGTGTCATCCTACTGCTGAACAAAGGCCTCCCTTTATTTGATACGCAGGTTACAAAAAGTAACTGCTTTTAATAATATCATTTTCCTCTGCCTACTAGCCAGTAGGCAAAGGAAAATGATCTATAATCTATATCTGAAACATCAATCAGATCAAATAACATTCCCACAGTCATAAAACAATCATTTCATAATTATAACTTAATAGATATTTAATATAATTTCAATAATAATCATAAACCGATTTTTAACTTATGCTTAATACACAGGATGTTATTATTTCATTTTAATACGACCAATAAGATAATAATTGTATAACGCCTACGGAAAGTAATTTCAGTTGATGTTATTATAATAATTACTTATTATATTATTTTCATATTATTTCCTACCTACCACAGACCTCATGCACTGTATTTTTGGAGTTTGGAGTCGGTACCGAAAGTTTGCCGTGGTGAGATACTCACAACCAACCTGAAGGGGAGCGGGACATAGGGAGGGGAAGGGGAGGGGGGTTGGGCTTCCGGAAATGAGTGGACATTTGAAGTTAATATTTTGAATATGAGCAAACAGTAAAAAACTATATAAGAATATAAACTTTCAAAACATTGACCAAGGAAATAAAACTAACTTTATAACATTTATTATTAGATCCAAATTAACTCCTCGTTATTTAATTAAACAACAATTTTGTTTGTTTGTACATCGGGAGAGTGTAGACTTAACACTCTCCATGTTTGTTTATGCAATGGGCTTATAATGCCCCGTCGGCAGCGCACGGTAACTAATAAAACACTTGAAAAAAACACTTTTTCTACCATTTCATAGGTTTGGGGGGTATATTCGACCTAGCAAATTACCTTAATGTATAAAAAGTAAGTTTAAAAACTAAAACCCGACTACTGAAAAATCGCGCTCTAAAAAGTATGAAACAAGAAAATATTCTCATCTAGAGGATAGCCGTGGTCCGTGTTCATATGCCATTTGGCCCTAAAGGACCTACACGGACCACGGCTATCCTCTAGATGAGAATATTTTCTTGTTTCATACTTTTTAGAGCGCGATTTTTCAGTAGTCGGGTTTTAGTTTTTAAACTTACTTTTTATTTAATTATTTTGGAGTTATAGGTAACATATACAGGATGTCCCAAAACTTTGCCACATGGAGGGGAAGTACCTTAAATATTGTAGATAGAGAATTTTACTGAATGAAGACTTCATTTTTATTTTAAAAACAATACAAACTGCATTCAAAAATTTTTGAAAACTCGCTTGCCACACTCGGGAATCGAACCGGCTAAAATCCGAAAAAATAACACCCTGTTCTTTTATGGCATCAATCGATAGGATGAATGATAAGAACCAAATCTCTCTAACAAACATGGTAAATTAAATGAAAGGAAAACCATGAAATCTAAACTTATAAGTTAATGAATTCAAAAATAAAGTGTAACCACAAAAAATGGAGCTAATTTCGAGTAACAAATTAGTTAGTTTACCATTTTTTATTCGTTCAATTAAAATAAGTGAAGATTTTATGGTTACCCTTCATTTTGAAAACTCGCTTTCCAGACTCGGGAATCGAACCGGCTAAAATCCGAATAATAACATCCTGTACTATTATAGCATCAATCGATAGGGTCAATCATAAGGATAAAATCTCTTTAAGAAACATAGTAAATTAAATGAAAGGAAACCCATAAAATCGTTACTTATTTTAATTTTCACTTATTTTAATTCTTATAAGTTAAGGATATCACGGTTTTCCGTTCATTTAATTTCCCATGTTTGTTAGAGTGATTTGATCCTCGTGATTGATCCTATCGATTGATGCCATAAAAGTACAGGGTGTTATTTTTTCGGATTTTAGTCGGTTCGATTCCCGAGTGTGGCAAGCGAGTTTTCAAAAATCTTTGAATGCAGTTCGTATTGTTTTTAAAATAAAAATGAAGTCTTCATTCAGTAAATTTCTCTATCTACAATATTTAAGGTACTTCCCCTCCATGTGGCAAAGTTTTGGGACATCCTGTATATATTTTTGAAATGTGCTCATCAAGCTCTTTCATTTGACATCCCACAAGGTTTCATTAAAAAATGTTTTTTTTTAGTTCATGACATTTTGTCGTCTAGAGGGCGCCATATGCAATTTGATGTGAGGTCACATAGCCTATAACCAGTGCGCCATTAAGCCGCTTCTAACGATACCTCATTTGTCAAATTACGACAAGTAGTTTGGAAGTTAGGTGGGAACAGATGCACATACATACATACATACCGGTCAAAATCATAACCCTCCGCCGTAGTCGGGTAAAAACAAACTTTAAATGTATTTTACCTTGAAACCGGTAAATGAGACTTTATGGAGAAGTTAGTGAACGTCTTCCACCAGTTGTAACACTCTTATTTCTGTGGCTACCAGCCTATACTGTTATTTTTGTCTCCCGCTTTGCTTCGGAGGGAAGTGGATAATCTTCTACCTACTCCTCCTATCCTTTCTTTTGATTAAATTCGTGCGGGTTCCAAGACAACTTAGCTTTCCCCGGGACTCGTCGAGGGTCAAACCCTGGCGTCATCGTTGGACACTGTCGATCCTGGATTACAGGAGTAACAGTGGTGGGAGTGTGTGGCGAGCCTAGTCCCAAAAAGACGTTAGTGAAGGAAAATATAACGAGGAAACCTGCACGTTTTTCGATACACGTGAGAAGTTCACCAACCTGCACTAGACAGCGTGGTGTACTTCCCCGGTATAATATAAATTGGTGGTAGATTCAAGCTGCAGCCAACTGACTGCAGCTCGTATTCGGGCTGGCTCGAGGTAGTAGATAGATAGATAACACTTTAATGTACACCAGTCAAAAACATAAACAACAATCTCAAATAAAACAAGAAACAAAAACACTGGCCTACTCCGAAATACGAACCTAACGTTTCGGCTGACGGATTGTCGTGATTTGACATTTCTTCTTTCGTTTTTCTCTACGATTTGACATTGTTTTGATCGTAAATCGAATCCGTACTTCGGACGATCCCCAGGAGTTACTCCGAAATACATCGCTGACGGATCGTCCGAAGTACGGATTCGATTTACGATCAAAACGATGTCAAATCGTAGAGAAAAACGAAAGAAGAAATGTCAAATCACGACAATCCGTCAGCCGAAACGTTAGGTTCGTATTTCGGAGTAGGCTAGCAGTGTACAGTGGGCGGTGTTATCGTAAGCTGCGATCTCTTCCAGACAACCTTTGGATGGAGAGGATTCCATGTTTCAAACACTGTGCGGTAGCGGTGTACCTACTATAATAAAATAAAATGGTAATGGTAGTACCACCCTCTCACAAAATATCGGCGTAAAGTAGCTAATTTCGCTACGTTTGTACGATGAGTGGTTGAATTGGAACCCCTAACCCCTACCCCCTCCCTTCTCCAAATATCCCACTCCCCTTTGATGCCTTTGGTATTACAGCATCTAGAGGCTTCTGTGACTGCTTAACATCAGGCGAGCCGTACGCTTGTTTGCCGCCTTAGTTGTATGTAAATGAAATTGGTTCCTTCTCCGGCTACCGGGCCAGATAAACTTTTGGCACTGCACTCAAGTTATCTTTATACATTTCAACCCTAAGGGTCCCAAAGCGCCAATTTCAACCCCCTATGCACTTGCCAAAAAACACAAACAATCACTAAAAACAGTTTCCCGAGCACACACAGTGTTGACTTTACAATTAGCGGGCGGCAGCCGCAGGGTTGGGGGTCGGGAGTGCCCCGAAAGTGGAATTGAAATATATCTAGCCTGAAGCGGGTTGGAAGCTTGTTGTAGCTTTTGTTTATTTTAAACCCTTGGTAGCTATGACGATAGTGACAGGCGACAGCATTCGCTGGTCAATCTAATATACAAATACATAAATAAAATTGAAGTGTCCATTTTTTATGTCAAAATAACAGCTTTATACTAAATGCATATAAAAATATATACGGTACTTATAACAAAAAAGCATTTTTTTTTGTGCGTCTGTCTGTTTGTTCCGGGTAATCTCCGAAACGGCTGGACCGATTATGGGATGGGATTTTGACTGGCAAACTTAGGCTACTTTTATTTTACGCGGACACAGCTAGTATATAATTTTTCGGGACTTTATGGAAAAACAGAATAGGAAATAGTACTTACTACTGCTATACGGATATAAACGACATAATAAAACTTGAGTACCGTAACTTGAGTCCTAATAAATAGAAATTTAATTATTCAGTGCAAATTGCTGTGCAAACAGATAAAAAGGCGTCGCGTGTCAGACACGTGCGCGCTCGCCGCGCTCCGGATGATAAGTGATGACTTTATACTTTTTCAACAACCATAAACAATGAGCTTTTAGTTTTTCGCTACTGTTTTTCAAACAACATTGAGCGTTTCTTCACTGGCCCACACGGCCCGGCAACGACACCGGCGCGCATGTAACCAAAATGTTCCGGATTCGACATTTTATATATTTTTTGCTAACAGGAATACTTAACTAGTGATGGAATTAAAAGTCCGTCGCCAGGTGTGTTACCTGTCATACATTTCAATACGACTTAGTTGGCTACGGTGGCTGACGACGTCTCCATGGCTACCCACAGCTACGGTGTGATATGGCCCTCTGGCTCACTCCCGTTCAGGCCGGCAGTGAGTTGCCTTTGGTATTGCAAGCATCTATAGGCTACGGTAGCTGCTTATCATACGGGGCGTACGCTTGATTGCCACCTTAGTCTCATAAAAGTCTTCGTCTATGAATTATAGTGATGTGCCCGACTGACGTCATTCTCCGTTCCCCACGCCTCTAGTGTGGGAGAATGGTGCCACTTACCGGCACGTGCCATGAGATATGTCACGCTGGACTTGAAGTGTCACGCTGCACTTGAAGTGTCACGCTGAAGTGTTTTCCCACTTGAAACAAGTAGCGGGCATTTCAATTAAAACAATATTTAAGAAACCTAACTATAATGAATGGTTAAATAAAAGGGTGGTTATCTCGAGGTCTTTCAAGGAAGTACGTTCTCATTCAGAATCCTTTTTAGGCCGCGCTCACTTTGGATGCGTTTTCGTCTGAATTTTACTTGTGCATACACGTACGAACAACACGAATGATCCCGACCTTCCAAGTACTACGGGAGTGCGCACACTGGTCGTACGTGTACGTAACTCGCACCGAGTGTGCGCACTCCCATAGTACTTGGAAGGTCGGGATCATTCGTGTTGTTCGTACGTGTATGCACGAGTAAAATTCGGACGAAAACACATCCAAAGTGAGCGCGGCCTTAGACTTGTATGCCATTTTTGGAGTTTTTTCATACAGACTTTCATCCCCTATATTACCTCCTTAAGGGAAGAATTTCCACAAATGCTGATAGAATTGCCGTTTACTTATGAACATGAGCCTGAATACCAATTGCAATTTTTCGCATTTCAAAAATGACGTATCCATACAAACTGTCATCCCCTATTTAACCCCCTACCTAATTTTCAAAAATCCTTTCTAAGTGCTCACATAAATTATTTTTCATCACACCCATTCGAAAAACGTCAATTGCCTTTCAAGGCTAGCGGGAGCAAAAATCTATTTTGCTCCCTCGCGGAACAAAATACCCCGCTTTGGCCCCATATAACACAAATAACTATGGTGCTCACCTACGTGACATAAGGAACTGCTATGCAAAATTTCATAATTCTAGCTAGACCCACCCGTTTAGGCCGGCCGCACATTATAAGAAACTTACTGTCAGAAAAACGACGCAAAGCGCTCCGTGCATACATTTTGTATTGGGTTCCGCATCCTTGGTTGCTTGGTCCAAATATTTCTGTCGGAAAACTTTCCGACAGAAATATTTGGACGACCTTTTGCAGATCAAGACCAAGGTGGTAGAGTCAAGCTGTAGCCAATTGACTGCAGCTAGTAAACGGGCTGGCTCGACCGGGGTAGTACCACCCTCTCACAGAAGATCGGCGTAAAGTAGCTATTACAGCTGCTTTTCGTTCGATGAGTGAGAGAGCCGTAAGCCCACCCCCCCCTCCCCCTCCCTCCATCCCAGTCCCCTTCAGGTCGGCAATGTGCGAGCAATGCCTTTGGTATTGTAAGCATAACGTAAGGCTACGATAACTGCTTAACATCAGGCGGCCCGTACGCTTTTTAGCCACCGCAGTCCTATAAAAAAAAAAAGATCAACCAAATACCAACAGCCTAATGTTGTCCGCACATCATAAGAAACTTTTTATGATGTGCGGCTTCTTATGATGTCTGTAAGACTGAATTACAGACAGCGCACAGCCAGTGAAACTTTTTTAAATTTAGTAGTGTTTCTACTCACCCCATAAAACAGAACGACCGTGAAGATACAAACAAAACCCACCCTCCGAAGACATGCTCGCTCATTAACGTAACTAATAAATTCTAAATGGGCTCGGGAATCGAACCCCCGTCCTTATCTCGACCGCCCACTCGTGAGTTCACGGCATGCGATAACGCTAATCCTCCGTGAAAGAGATAGGTGTGTCGGATCTCTCTTTTTATAGAGTAGTCTTCTTATCGTATGGTTAGTGGCCAGCTCCCCTAGACAAGTGGCTTCGTCAACAAGCGTTTCTGCAAAACGCTACGCTTAAATGTATGGAAATGACATTACAAGTCGATAAGTAGATCACGTGACTTATGTCATTTTCATACATGAAGCGTAGCGATTTGTAGAAACGCTTGTAGACGAAGCCTCTAAGCTAGGGGGGCTGGTGTCAGAGTTGTTGAAGCCTCCCGAAGGCCTCTGACATGGCTCGACTATTGCTTACATGACAACAATAGAGACTGATTTTTTACGTGCCCTGTGATGCACGGAGACGCTTACCGCCCTATCGCACGAGGACACCAGTGGTAGCGCAACCAGTCGCTCCACCAACAAAATGTATAGAGCTGCATGGAGGGTATCGCACCTGGTGTCCGCTTGGTAGCGCAACCAATTCGGTGTCGGCTATCGAATCACCCGCTGGCGCAACCATGGTTGCCTCGTGCGATATGGCGCTTAGTTTAAATGCCACTAAATGGTCACCCATCTCTGACTGACCTTGCCAAGCGTTGTTTGCTCCGATCGTTTACCGATTTGTGATTGCATCTGGGTATAAAAGACTAGTAACTTATATTAGCATCGAATCAAACTCTCAATTGCCAAGCCACCCTTATAACCATTGAGTCACTATGTAATAGGTACTATATTTACCAACAAAAATGCCCCTATCCTAACAGTAACAAAATATACGATAATTTATTAGATATATTTCAATTTACCGACAATTCGGTTAGCACCCTCAGCGCAGGGTTGCCACATTATCATGGTAATAAAATAACTTGGCCCATACTGTGCATAACGAAATATCACCCCCGTTTCAAAGGAATAAGGTTCAAAGTGTGGCCACCCTTAGTGGTGATCTATCATAACTTGTGTCTCCCACCCCTGGGGTGATGTTGCCAGTGCAATTTATGTGTTAACATGATTTATTGGTTGGCAACCCTCGCTTCAGTGGGTGTTGCAGTTGATATATTTTATTTACTTATTTTAGGTGGTATTTCCGATGTACATATGCATAATAATTACCTTCCTAATAAAATATGTAATACTTACATGCCTAGTTTTCTTTTGCATAACATATTATGGAACATTCTAGAAACTATTCGTAACCAAACCAAGATTATTACCAATTGTAAAAAAAAAAATATTAATACATTATTTAGCGAGAATTTCTCCCGCATATGCAAGTTATGGAATGATCTCCCGAAGTATTTCCTTTACACTACAACATGGGGTTCTTCAAAGGGCATGTTTACAGGTCCCTAAAAGGTCGGCGCCGCGTCTGCTCCCCTTAAGTTGCAGATGTCCTGGGCGGCGGCTTCCACTTACTACAGGTGGACCTGCTAGTGTGCCATCCTAGGCAATAAAAAAGATACGTGCTAGCTTTGGTCAGTAATCAGCCAAACTTAAGCTTACCCTAGCTGGAAATACATAACTATTAGAAATAGATTAAGAAGAGAGTTTATTTACCTAAATAAACTATAAAATAACTTAATCAAAGAACATAAACAAAGCAACAAAATCTATGCAACAATCTAATCTTTGTTTTGAATTGAACCCCCGTGAACGCTCCTCTAAAATAACAATCCGGTTTTAAATCCGAACGCGCCCATTAACAGTCCCCTCGGAAATGTCACTCTGACAGTTGACGTTCCCGCCATTTTCCCGGAGTGATATACAGTAAGTGGGTTCCGCAGAGAAATTGTATATTTTTTACATTGGGTTTATGTTTTATGTAATTTAAAATGTGTAATGTAATTATGTAAGATATGAAAGTAGTGTAGGTGGATCTAAGCTTAAAGATACACCCCCACTGAAAGTAAATGAGTACTCCACAACTGGTTTGAGTATTATGAAAGGAAACTTTCAATTTATGTCTCTTAAGCTACGATCATTGTCGAGTACAATTCTTATTGATACTACCCCGCCAAGCCAACTAGACACTCGGATAGAATACGGCTTCCCCGCCCGCACCCCGCCCGCACACCGCCAACGCCTTTTTGTGCGGGTGACGTCACATTTAACAGGACTCTAGTTGGCTTGGTAGAGTAGTACATTAAGCGATACTGGTTTTAGAAAATCTGGGTCTAACAACCGCGAAAGAAATGCAAAATCAAAAATCTGTTTCAAAACTAAACTGAATAAAAAAACAGTATAAAATAATTAATTTCCGAATAGAATATGAGATTTATTGCACAAGAAATAAAGTGTAATTCTGTGTATTTGGTATCTTGCCAGCTGTGTTTCAACCCCTGGATGTATTTCACACGTCATTAACAGATATACCCCCTGGGAGATGCGGCGGGGTCAAACGCCCTGAAAAATGTGAAAATAATGAATGTTCCCCTTTATGTACATAAAGAATTACATTTGAATTATGTATTGTGAATTTTCAACAATGGAAATTGTTGCAATAGATTGATATTTGGAAATATGGTGTTAATAACATACAGTGATGTACTTAATGTTACTTCGCTTACATACAATTCGTTTCTATTTCTATCTGCATTAACCATTCTTCTTCTTTTCGTGTCGATAGTTCTACTATTGTTAGACCTTATTTACCACTAGACTACTACCATTTCGACTAGTTACTACTAGTTCGTTACGTACCTATATTGTTCAAGAAATACAAATTATTAATTAAACAAACTATTCTGAACTTATCTCACGCGTAAATATGAGTTTGTCGTTACGGTTTGACGGGCCCGTTAGCGTGGTTGGCGCGGAGGCGCCTTTCACGCTGCAGGTCGTAGATTCGATTCCTACCCGAGTCATGCATTTGTGTGCATGAACATGTCTGTATGTCCGGAGTCTGGGTGTATATGTATATTAAGTATGTATTTACAAATAAAAAAGTAGTATATGTAGTAATATCAGTTATCTGGTTTCCATAGTACAAGCTCTGCTTAGTTTGGGATCAGGTAACCGTGTGTACAAAAATGTCCCAGGATATTATTATTATTATTATTACATAATAACTACCCAGATAATTATTGAAAGCAAAAATATTTTAAAAAACAAGAATTACACCATTTTTCATTTTCTTTCTTGTTAGCTCTTCTCAATGTAAGCAGCATTACGAATCGGTGGTAAATAACTAAAATATTTATGTTGACTATTCATTAGTGCTTCATTTAGCCTACACGAATAAAAATATTTCGACTTTGACTTTGATAAGTATAACAATAGGTACCCATGTATATTATATTATGGTTACAAAAAACGTATAAAGCCCCCCATACAAGCCTACTTACCTCAAGCGAAAACAGACACAAAAAGCATTAAAACCATTATCGAACTCGAATCTAAACTCGATGCGTAACAAGAGTCGAAACACGAATACACCATTAGTATCGATAAGAACGATCGGTAGCTATCTGTAATCGGTCGTGAAGCCACGATCTAACGACAAAAAAAAATGTATTACGCGGTTGAGTTCTGTAGATGAGTATTTTGAATTTATTTTTTTCTACTATATAGGTACTCATTCATATTATTAGCATACATATTTTTTATTACTAACTTAAAAGAAGGAGGAGGTTTCTATTTCAATCTGTTTTTTTTATTTATCAACCTCTCTATCAATTTACTATTTATGCTGCTTACAGCAATTATATTCTTAAATATACTGTCATAAAATGCCGGAAATCATCATTGATGATTGAATACGATTAATGGAGAACTTTACTTACACGTAATTCACAACATAATCCAGCTGTCATCAAGAAATATAATTTTTAATTATTTTGTAAGAATTATTTTAATTAACTACCTTTTACCTCTCAAACGTAAATTATTTTGAAACAAATATTTCTATTTTCAATTGAATAAGAATCTATTAGTTCAAAGTTAATTCAGTTTCCATTACCAAAAATAAGTGGAAGTAACCATCGCCACGGATCCCTAAAACTCTGCCATCTCACTAGGATTAGCGCGCGCGCCATTGTCAAATGACAATTGAAATCTACCCATCTTTTTCTATCATTCATCTGTAGAACGCACGAGAAAGGGACGGGCATACGTATTTATTTTCACTTTTCAACATGTGACAGTTTCGTTTGAAATGTTTGTTTGGATACACACAATAGAGTATCGCGGGCTAGTTACAGAATGGATATTGTATTATTTTTATATTCTTAATCCGTTATATCAGTTTTTTGAGCCAATAGCTCCGTTCAGACTATCGGTGAGATGAGACGAGAAGGCAGCAGAACCTTGGGTTGAAATAGCTACACTATGCAACATTGCAGCAATTCTGCAAAAGCAATTCATTTTTCAGACCCTCCAGCAGAATCCGATAAATTTCCGTGAAACGGCCACGAATGGCGTAAAATGTGTGACTTTTTACGGGAATTTAGCGGAATTGCTAAGGATTAAGGATAGAAAATCAGAAAAACTAATTGCATTGGCAGTGTTGCATAGTGTCGCTATTAGCCCCCTTATCTGCTAATTACCAGCCAATTGAAAACCAATTGAAAGCCAATTGAAAAAACATTTTTGGCGGTCAACATGTTGTTGGTCAGAATACTGCTAACAGACAGCCGAGAACTTGTCGACCGCAATAAATTGATGAATTAAAGGTAAACCTTTATGTAAAAGAAGTACCTAAATAAAAGTGCAAGTGTAATAATATTCGCTATTAAAATTTGATAAAACTACTAATTTACGACGTCATAACTAAGTAGTTACGTAACTTTTAACGTCTGTATTTTTGACAATTTTATAGTTATTTTAAAAATAATACAAAAAAAATATTAAGCATGTTCCACATTTAAAATTTACTATTACGATCTAAGAACACGGCAAGCCAAAAATAATACCTCTTTAGTTTAACCAAGCCTATGCAAAATAATAAAAAAACAAAGAAATATAACCTACAGTTAGTTCATGTTTTTGTTCGCTATATTGATTCATTGATATCGTTTATTGGAGCGTTAATCAATCATTGTTTAAACAGTGTAACAACGTACTTACATATTTCCTAATGTCATGCTTATTAAGTAACTGTTCTTTATCTATACTAATATTAAATGCGAAAGTAACTCTGTCTGTCTATCTGTTTCGTCTTCACGCCTAAACCGCTAAACGAATTTTGATGATTGGTATAAAGATAGACAGGACCTGAGGGAAGAACATAGGCTATTTTTTATCCCGGAAAAAATGTTAGGCCATTAACAGTTTTGCAAAAGCATTTCATTTCTCTGATTTTCCATGGTCACACAGTTTACACCATTCGTGACCATTTCACGGAAATTTAGCGGATTTGCTAAGGATTCTGCTTAGAAATATGAATTGGCCTTTTAATAAATGCTCTCAATGCCATGATGGGTAGTTACTTTGATGACCTTAGGACCAGAATACCTACAACAATACTCCGTCACATATCGACCAGCCACAACACCACTCTTAATCTTTTAAAAAAAGAATTCCATAATCGTCTATGCCCGCTCTACTTGTCTATGGCAGACAAAAGCGCACTCGTTCGCGCGCGACACGCAGTCTATCTTTGACTTCAGACAAGGAAACATCCCGAAAAACATGTGTCAAAGTAATTTATCATCGCGCTAGATGTAATTTGGAGACATAGGTACGAGCTTGTAAATGATTTTTATGAGGATTACAGGGTATTAACGTGACGTAGTTTGTCTATGATGAATGGCGGAGGATTCCTTTCCATGTCTGGTTTGTTTGTTTAACTGTTTGAAAAGATGTAGTGATACTTTCACGGTTTGAAAGTGTAACATTTTGGTTTTATTGTCAGAATTCAAACTACCTACTTACTTCTACTGGGTTATAAATATTATTGTTATAATTTTCCACCTTAGATTAAAATTATTGGTTTTGGCGCGTGCAAAAACTATTCGTTGTAGAGCCAAGCTGTAGCCAATTGACTGCAGCTCATATACGGCTGTCAATGTTTTTTTTTTGTTAGCCTATAGGGCTGTCCCTCAATAACTCTTATTATATAAGCTCATTTATCCTAACCCCCAAAAAAACCAAAATAACACTTTAGTAAGCATTATCAATTATTAATTACAAATATTTAAGTTTTAGCATGTAACTACCAGGAAGAAATAAAAGGCTTTTTTATTTTTATTTGTTATTATTTTATTATTTATAGGGCTGTCCCACTCCTGGGCAGCCTCCCCTTTATTCTTGCACACCCCTCTGTCTATGGCAATTTCCGGCCACGTCTTTCCCACCTTCGCGGGTCCATGCGTGCGACGTGACCGGCCCACTCCCACTTCGACTTCGCGGTTTTCTTGCCCACGTCCGTGATGCGAGTTTTGTCACGCAGGATAGTGTTTCTGACCCGATCTGTCACTTTGACTAGAGAATACTGCGTTCCATAACTCTTTGGCAAACCTTAAGTTTGGAATTCTGTTCCGTTAATGACCATGTTTGACCCCTAGGATACTGCGTTCCATAGCTCTTTGATAAACCTTGAGTTTGGAGTTCTGATGTTCCTTTAATGACCATGTTTGTGCACCGTAGGTTACGACGGGCAGTATACACATGTCGACGAGTCTACGTTTTAAGGACATCAGAAGGTTGCCCTTCATGTCAATATTTTATGTTGTTATTTTTTTACGTCACGTTGGGTTCTGACTATCTGGTGAAAGTGGGCTTTGAGTTCGTTAATACCTCCACAATGTGGTGGTGTATGGCCACTTAAGCCTCTGACTACCCCCGAATGGGGATAAAAGTCGTGACGTTACATTTTTTATTTTTTTAACGAATCTTGAAATTATTTTACCATACTCTGCCCACACCATACGTGAGGGTAATTGATTAGAAACATCAAAAGAAAGCGTCCGTAGCACAGAAGCAGCTCATCAACATAATATGATTAACGCAATTAACGCCATCTTTATTTAACACAGATAATATAATGCGCGGGAAATACCGGGCCGGATTAGTGATGGGGTCCGATATCGACTGATCGATAAGTAAGATCGATTGGTGAATAATAAATAAGTGTGTAGGTATTTTAAATTGAATTACTTTTGTTTTAGAAGCTCTTTTATCTTCTAATTATAGTTAAGTGGCCACCTATCATTATAATTTTTGTATTTTTGTCGGTCTACTATAATTTTACTAGTAAAATTTTACTGAAACTTGGACAATTTTGTCATTTAAAATTGGAGGTTTGCAGTTTTTTTTTTAGGTAAATAAGTTTAGGTAAAACTTCCTTTATCGTTAGGTGCTTCCTTCGATAACAGTTTAGATATTAATAAAAATGTATCAATACAAATAAGATCTAAAATAAATAGATACCTAAGACTTGAGTATTTTACAACTTTAATAAGTTTAATTCTAACATGTGTCAATATCATAAATCCGTCTAAAAATATTCACATCACGACTTGGTACATAAAACTTTCACCTATTATTTTAATAATGAATAATAAAAAAATCGTAGGTCGTAAAACGAGACCCGTTTTTATTGTTAAACTAAAATTATTATGATAATAGTAATCTCAAATTTTAGTAATACAGATTAGTAAAAATATTAGTATTAGTAATAATTGTCTCATCACTATGAATCTAATTTGAGAGGTATAAATAAAAATGGTAATATTTATGACTATCGCTTCGAATATAATATCGCATAAATAATTTTGTGGTATGAAGATAGGCGTTCGCTAAGATTTTTTTATGAATAATCATTTTATACAATACTAGTTGCTGCTCGCGACTTCGTCTGCGTAGAATGTATACTTCGAGTAGTCTATTTTCTCTAAGCTATCACCATTATAAAAAAAAAGAAACTTGACAAATAATTTGTCTGCCATACAAACTTTCATCCACTAATTTCACCCCCTTCAAGTTTCATTTTGATTAATTTTGGTATAGAGGTAGTAGATAGAAAATTCATCAATTACCTAATCCCGAGGGATAGGTAGGTTTCCTCACGATGTTTTCCCTCACCGTCAGCGAACTGTAAATTATGCACATAGATGAAAATTCATCCATTGGTGCATGCCCTACCGGGGATCGAACCTGGGACCTTATTGCTAGCCCAACCTGTTCACCCCTAGGCTACAGTTGCGTTTATTAAACATCCATATTCTGTATTGTCTGCAGGCGTAAACCCGAGGAAACAGCGGCGGGAGCGGACGACGTTCACTCGTGCGCAGCTGGACGTGTTGGAGGCGCTGTTCGGCAAGACAAGGTACCCGGACATCTTCATGAGGGAGGAGGTGGCGCTGAAGATCAACCTGCCCGAGTCCAGAGTACAGGTGAGGACTTCTAGATGGAATATTAAAATAAAAAAATATATAACGTCACGACTTTTATCCCCATTCGGGGGTAGTCGGAGGCTAGAGTGGCCATACACCACTACATTGTGGAGGTATTAACCAACTCAAAGCCCACGTTTCACCAGATAGTCAGAACCCAACGTAGGTGGTGAACCTAGTCGCCGTGTATACAGGAACTGACTATTACGTATTTCTAGTTGGATCTTTTTGTTTTATAGGACTACAGTGTCAAAAAAGCGTACGGCCCGCCTGATGTTAAGCAGTTGCCGTAGCCTATAAATCGTATTGACGAAAGGCATTGCTCGCACATTGCCGACCTGAAAGGGAGTGGGATGGAGGAAGGGGGGGTTGGTCTTCCGGCTCTCTCACTCATCGTACGAAACGTAGCTGTAATAGCTGCTTTACGCCGATCTTCTGTGAGAGGGTGGTAATACCCCGGTCGAGCCAGCCCGCTATGAGCTGCAGTTAATTGGCTACAGCTTGGTTCTTTTTGGTGGTAGAGCCAAGCTGTAGCCAATTGACTGCAGCTCATAGGTACATGGGCTGGCTCGACTGGGTTAGTACCATACTCTCGCAGAAGATCGATATAATGTAGCTATTACAGCTGAGTGAGAGAGCCAGAAGCCCAACCCCCCTCCCCTTTTCTCTCCCTCTGTCCCACTCCCCTTTAGATTGGCAAACGTGCGAGCAATGCCTTTGGTATTGTAAGCATCTCTTGGCTACGGAAACTATTTTTTATTATTATCGCACTATTGGAACATCCTGTATACACCCGGTTATATATCGAACAATATATTCTTTAAAGAGTATAATCTATCTAATGGCGTGTACAGACACAGCAAGCGATACCGCATATGTGTCAGTGGTTCGCTTGCATCGAAGCGAGTGAATTCTGCAGGCTAGTGCGAGCATTACGCATGCTCCACTCGCTCCCGTCAGTTTAGATGATTATACTCTTACGTCCACACGTTATCGTCTGTCTTTAACTTTTCAGTAACTTTATAAATCAGATTTAGAAACTGGTTATACGATAGAGGAGTTAATCATGTGTTCGCGTGCTCTGGTTTAGACATAATACGTAAATAACCTACCTCCAGTTGCCACCCAAAATACCATTAAAAATAAAGTTATTATAATGAGGTCCCATCTAAGTAGCTACTCTGTGGTTCCGTCTCCGCAGCGGGCGACGGTTGACTGACTTCTAATTCGTTCAAACGTTCAATTTATACCATCGACGTAATACCATTGAACATGACTGTGGACTACAAACTTTATTTTCCATTCATTTAATCAAGAATAATCCTTATGTGACGGACTTAACGCCCACGATGCACGCATTATAAAAACCGGTCCGAGCCAGATACCTATAACTGCGCCTTCTTTCCCTTTCTAACATTACAACCTTTCATCCCTTGTGTTGCCAGTTAATATTTATTCGATCACCTTAAACTTGGTACATTTTCATGTTAAGAATAATAAACAATAAAGTCGATTAATGAAATACCTATGGTAAAGTATAAGAATATCCTAAGATTAAAATTTCAAATATAAATAAATATCTGGAAAAAAGTACTTACCTTCTTTAATAATTCGCTTGTAATTGTCAGTTCCGTGATGTCTATAGGAATCGTAGCAGAAATAAAATTAAAAACTTGAAACACAGAACGTCAATTTGCGTGACACACGACATTTTCAGCTAATTTTAAATCTAGAGGATTGTGCTGAATTTTCTCATAAAAATGGGTAGAATATGCGTAATGGAAGGGTGTAAAAGCGAATATTATCCGAATTAAGGATTATCTTAACATAGGTAAGTGGGTAACTATGTTTTCCACGTTAAGTACATTTTAGATGTTCGGGTGACATAAATTTCGCTAGTAAAAAGGACTATAATAAAAATCTTATTATGTGTCTGTGTTAACTGAGGAATATCGTCCACGGGAACTGTTTGCAGCGATAAAGTCGCGCTTTTCGTTGCCGCACGACTACATCGCTACTTTTTGAAGTCGGTCGCATTTGCAACGCGCGACAGACCACACGCTGGTAAAACGCGACGCTCACGCCGCGTTGTCACGGCTCGCCGGGCTCGCACACGGCGTTCGCGTCGTTCACACGCTCGAGGAACGCGCACGTCTAGGGCCAGATTAACCCTTTCAGGCAATGTAATTCTCGGGGCCCCTTTCCTTTACCCTTTTGTTACTTTTTATTAGTACATTACTGCCACGGTCTGTAATGAGTGTGTTGCTGGGCGCGTTGTTGATGGCCGAAAGCGCGGCGCAGCGCAGCTCCAGGGCTCCACAGCGCGGTCAGCATTGCAACCCTTGATGGACAATATAAAATAAAGGCCGAGACCGATGGTTTGTCGATTGAAATTGTTTGAAATCGGGACGACTTTTGACTTTACACTTCCCGATTACTCCTAAGCAATAAAAAACAAAAAAACAATTTTGTCTTTTACAGATCCCAGGCGTGTAAATTGGTTACAACAAATACCTATTGGCTACAGGAAAATTACCCAAAATTCCGTCATATGCAGCAAGCATTTTAAGCCGACAGATTATGTCCCTAATTTAACACAAGGAGTTTTAAAAGAAAATGCCCTGCCCTCACTGTTCCTTTTCGTTAGCACAAAGGACAATGGGCAAAAATGGTCCAAATGTCCAACACTTGCGAGACCTACGTCACTCGATAGACCACTACATACTGAGTAACTTTTGCAAAGGCAGTTCAACAAAATAGGTTGTCAGTAAAAAATGAGTAGTTTAAAAGAATTTTTTTATTTTTTTATTTCACACTTAGTGTTATGTCTTATACATTTTTTTCGAAAGGCAACAATATAAATACACTTTCTAACATTAAATAAAAATAAAAAAAGCTGTCAGAAAGCAAAAAATGCCGTGAAACATATTTTATTATTATTATTGTTACCTGATGATAAGTGAAAAAGTAAGGTAACGCATAGAAGGTACCTGCTTATTTATTTTATAGAAGCGCAACATCAGAAAATACGTAAGAATGCTGCTGTTGTTGTTGTTGTTCACTTTTCATCAGGTAACAAAAATAATAATAAAATATTTTTCACGGCATTTTTTGCTTTCTGACAGCTTATTTTATTTTTATTTAATGTTAGTAAGAGTATTTGTATTGTTGCCTTTCGAAAAAAATGTATAAACATAATACTAAGGGTGAAATAAAAAAAAAAGTTTTTTAAACTACCCATATTTTTTTTACTGACAGCTTATTTTGTTGATCTGTCTTTGTAAAAGTTACTCAGTATTTAGTGGTCTATCGGGTTACGTCAGTGGTGTATATTTGGACCAAGTCCCATACAATTTTGCCCATTGTCCTTTAATTTTGTCTTATGGTCTAATTAGTTGGATATTCGTAGGGTATTCTTAAAAATCTAAACCCTAATATGATCACTTTGTTGTCCGTCTATCTGTCTCTATGTCCGTCTGTCACAACTTGCACAGCCCAAATCAAACATAACATGTTAACAGTAGTAGGTACCTTTTATAGCATAGAAAATTATTTTTATAAAAAAAAACAAACCGACTTTGACAACCGACGAAAACCTGGATCACTAAAAAGCCTGAAATAATATTTCTATTACCTACCACCTCTGCCTACGCCTTCGGGAAAACCGGACGTGATGGTGTGTTATCGAGTATTTGGAGTCGGTGCCAATCTTGGTATGCCAAGTCTACCTACTATAAAAGTAAGAAGATAGATTGGCACCGACTCCAAATACTCGATAACACACCATCACGTCCGGTTTTCCCGAAGGCGTAGGCAGAGGTGGTAGGTAATAGAAATATTATTTCAGGCTTTTTAGTGATCCAGGTTTTTTTGAAGTCGGTTTGTTTTTTTTTATAAAAATAATTTTATTTCACGATTTTTTGTGGCGCCATACCAATGAACATTTTGGCTATTTGAACCATATGAAGTAAACCCAACAAAAGGTAACTGCTGTAAATCTTTGAGAAATTCCCTCGACTGTCTATGGTCTCCATCATTAGACCTGTAATGGCACTTATAACCCATATGGGTGTAAAGTTCTCTCCAATACAAATTAATCAAGCCCAAACACCAGGTAATTGCTGTAAATCGTTGAGGAGTTCTCTCGGCTGTCTTTTGACTCCATCATCAGACCCTTAATGACAGTCACAACCCATCTAGGTGTAAAGTTCTCATCAATACTAATTAATCAAGCCCAAACACAAGGTAGCTTCTGTAAAATGTTGAGGAGTTCCCTTGACTGTCCCTCGTCTTCATCATCAGTCCCCTAATGACAGTCACAACCCATCTAGGTGTAAAGTTCTCATCAATACAAATTAATCAAGCCCAAACACCAGGTAATTGTTGTAAATCGTTGAGGAGTTCCCTCGACTGTCTTTCGGCTCCATCATCAGATCGACTCCAGACCTTCATAAAATAGTAGTGCTTTAAAATACTTAATGAAAAAAATTACAAACGCACTAGTCGCTCCTACGATTTTCGAAGGTTCCCCTCGATTTCTCTGGGATGCCATCATCAGATCCTGGTTTCCTTATCATGGTACCACCGCTGGGATATCTCCTTTCCAACAAAAAAATAATCATCAAAATCGGTTCATAAACGACGAAGTTATCCGCGAACACACATAAAAAAAAAAAAATATACGGTCGAATTGAGAAACCTCCTCCTTTTTGAAGTCGGTTTAAAAAGAGTAAGTATAGGAAAAACCATAGATATGGAGAGCCTAGACAACGTCCAAGCGTGTGAAGTGTCATGTTACTTTATATTACAAAGTGGCAAAATCTACGATCTTAAATACTATTTTGTAACTTCATTTAGGTTGCCAAGATACAGACAGGCACTCGTGTGGTTTGGCCACCGCAGACTAATTTATTGTACCTACTCATGTTCTTAAGAAAATAAACATCCTTTTCCTTATTTTATTATTTTCCTATCATAACAATCTCGGAACAAAAGCACGTTTTCACTAGATGTCCATGGGGACGTTCTCAAAATTTCAAAATATTATGGTCACTCTTGTTGGCAAAGGAAACAACGTTCAGTATGGTATCTCGCTGTCGGCTTCACTTTTGCTGCCAAGTCCTCATTCCAGGTGTTAGAGACTTAAAACTTCCTTGATTTATACCAACACGGATAGAGCATTAGCGCGACCAATCGAATTACGTTCCGATTTTGAAATTTGAAAATCGAATTATTCGATTGTTTTCCGTTGACGTAAGTACTTGTTAAGCTTTTAAGGGTGGTCCGTGTCTAACCATCCTTTTTAATAATTTTAATCTTCAACTTTTATTAACAGTAGTTATAAATTATGACTTAAGAGGCTACTCACCTACAAAAAAACTAACTTTTTAAATGTTGGGGTATATTCACCCACTAGACTACATGATCGTGGGTGAGAATACCACTTTAAACATTGATAGGGGTCAACTCACTCCAGATTAACGATGAGCTAGGGCGAGAAGACTACTTCTAAGATCTGTCATGAGTTTGTTTTACTCTGTCATGACATTATGTCTATGCGTCCCGACGTCAAAACTGAGTGCTCGGGCACGGCATGCGCCTGATGTAGATGTAGTGTAGCCAATACTGCCGTGATAATTAAGAGTGCAGTAATCGACATTTTTGGGATTTTCACTTTTTTACAGAAATGGCATCCCAAGAGGTTCGTCTAAGTGGAAAAAATATATTTTCATGAAAATTTTCACTGAAAGTATGTTTTCTAACTAACGATTTTCGCAGTACTTGCATGAAAATTGTATCAATGCTATGGACAAGCGCAGCATTGAACATGTGCTAAAAAAGAATGCAGTACTTGCGAGCAAGTACTGCATTCTTTTTTAGCTTATTCTTGAATACCCTAGAGCTAAGTGCAGTAATTGCCACTACTCAACTGGTGTCCGAGCCTACTCGCATACCTGACATTGAGAATCATACACCTTCCTTGCTGGATCTGCTGCTGACTTCACACCCGGATGGCTACCAGGTGTCCGTAGGTGCACCTTTAGGTTCATCTGACCACTGCCTGATTCACTCTGAGGCGCCGCTGCACTCCAGTTATCCCTGTATCTCAGGGTCGCGTCGATTGTGGCACTACAAGTCAGCAGACTGGGATGGTCTGCGTGAATTTTACGCATCGTACCCGTGGAGACAGCTCTGCTTCTCGTCGGACGATCCCTCGCTCTGCGCTGTAGCAGTCGCGGACACGGTATTGATGGGAATGAAATATTTCATTCCGAGTACCTACCGTCCGCACTGGCGGCCGCTTGCGGCCCTGCTAGCCTACTCCGAAATACGAAACGAAACGGTTCGGCTGACGGATCGTCGTGATTTGACATTTCTTCTTTCGTTTCTTCTTTACGTTTGACATGGTTTTGATCGTAAATCGAATCCGTACTTCGGACTATCCGTCAGCGTTCGTTTTTCAAAGTAACCACCCTGGTTCGACAGTCAATGTGCTAAGGCTTCTAGCCTAAAGCATGTAGCCTGTCGGGCTTGGGCTGCGGCTCGCGTTGCGAAGGATCCTAATATCACCGACCTCAAGAAGCGTTTCAATGCTGCCTCCAGATCCAGCAAGAAACATAATATGGCTAGGGTTAAGTTTGAGCATATTCGCAGGGTCGGTGAGAGACTCCTAAGCCTCCTTCTGGAAGTCGCGCTTTCTGGTCTCTCGCCAAAGCTGTTGAGGCGAACTTTTGTCGTCCCTCCTTACCATCTTTGCGCAAACCGGACGACTCGCTGGCACATTCCGCAAAAGAGAAAGCCGATCTCCTGTGCTCTCTTTTTGCGTCGAACTCGACTCTTGACGACCGAGGTAGCTCACCATCTGTCATCCCACGATGCGCGCACGTCATGCCTGATGTGCGCTTTACACAACGTGCAGTGCGAAGAGCATTAAAAGCCCTCGCCCTCGCATTAAAAGCAACGGTATTCCAGCCATTGTGCTTAAGACGTGTATTCCTGAGTTGGCTCCAGTACTGACGCGATTGTTCTCGCTCTCCTACACTGGAGTGGTTCCGTATTCTTGGAAGGTAGCCTTTGTCCATCCAGTCCCTAAAAAAGGGGATCGCACTGACCCATCCAACTACCAGCTTATTGCGATAACTTCCTTACTCTCCAAAGTCATGGAGCAGGTGATTAACATCCAGCTCAGCAGTAACCTTGAAGACCTTGAAGAATACGGTTTTCGGAAAGGTCGTTGTGCTGGTGACCTTATTGTGTACCTGAGTCACCGGTGGGCACCTGCCATAGAGAGTAAGGGGGAAGCTCTGGCTGTAAGCCTAGATATCGCTAAGGCCTTCGATCGGGTACCTCATAGCAAAAACTTAGGAAGAACTTTAAAACTATGTGCGAGGATAATTAAGTCTACTTCCACTAAGTCTTCAGTATAAGAAATGGAAATTAATACTAACAAATAATGCAGCAATCGACATGTGCTAGACCATAATGCAGTAATATGCGCAACTACTGCATTTAGTTTTAGTAGCCTCTGATTCCCACAAGACCTGATGCTAAACCTAAACGCAGTAATACGCATTATATTTGGATTGGTTGAAAATTTAAATAAAAGAAAAATATCATTCAAAAGCTTGATTTTTTTCTTAATTTTTCGATATATTTTTATGGCTATAAAATACGAACATCTTGCACAGATTACTAAAAATATGTTTACCGCGTTTTTCTCGAAACCGCAATTTTGCAAGTACTGCACTCTTAATTATGACGGCAGAATAGTATTTGATAAAAAAATCATTTTTATTAACTTCGTGTGTCCTAAGGTTTTTTTAACTAAAAATACTTTACTTTGATACAGGTTTCCTGATTATTAACTCCATTTTTCTAAATCGCTTATAACGAGCTTGCACTCCCTCTGTGCAAACAACAGATACCGTGTCGCTCTAATTGGGATGTTTTGATCGCATCAACTGATAGTGGGCCGCTTTCATGGTTAATTAGTCGAGTAAGGGTATTAGTTGTGCAAACCCACCATTATACCATGTTTGTGTATTGTCAGACTAAAAAACTTGCGTAATGCCCATTAAAAGTTCGATCTGACTGTCGCGAAAATTTCGCGCGTAATATCCGCAGCCGTCACTTTGCCAGAGTAAAACAAACTCTATTAACTTTTGCACTGAGTAAATAAAAAACAAAAACGCAATGTCAAACTGCAGTTTGTTGTTACAAGGAAGCTAAATACATATTTATTTAGGTACGAGTAGTAACTACATTTCCGACTTAAAATGTATGACATTCTCATTAACTGACATACGTCATTGTCATGTCAAAAAACACAGTTTTAAAATCATAAAATCATCCTACAGCGCTTCTATTTTCACCAATTCTTTGGTATGAGTGTTCGGCCGTTAATGGATTATTACTTGCCTTTAAAAGCGCTTTAAGATAGTTATTAAATTCAGTTTTTTTTTTTCATTAAACATAAATGTTTATCAAAAAAAGGAGGCTGTTCCTTTTTTAAAGTTTTCACTTAAATCGATTTATCGAGACTGGTAGATCATTCCTGATATTTAGCACACCCCTTCCCAACACTAGAGCTCAGGTGTTTCAACTGTGCTTTGTCTCCACATCTGTCGGTATTGCTCTTTTGATACCGTTATTAGCTCGTTACTCGTCGCGAACAATGGCTAAGGGTTGGGGGCGGTAAGCTGGGGTGGGCATGGGCAGGCACGGATGACGTTGGTGACTCGAGCTTCTGTATTTTTGAGTTCGTGGGCTGATAAAAGAATATTAATCATGTTTCAGATTTACGCAGGTATAATGTTTTCTTCTTGTCATGAAAGTTAAAAGTTTGCGCAATGGATGGGCTCATAAAATTATATTAATTTATGTAATAATTGTGCTTGGTACATACAAAAACTTGAAAATATATATTTTACTTGACACTGGCTATATGCGATGATTTGATTTGATTATTATTATACAAATAATTCACTACAACCGCTGAACCTAATTTTGTATGGCACCAAAAAAATAGTGCCGGTTAAATTAAATACCGATATGCTGAGTAAGGAACAAGATAACTACGTTCCCACTAACGCAAATGTAGCCTAGTAGTTAAGTAGATAAGTAGGGCCATAGCACACCGGGACGCCTGGCGCGTCGCCAGCTACCGTAGCCAACTATTCGTATCGAAATATGTCAAAATATGACAGATAATGTACCTGGCGACCGACTGGCGACAGTCGCCAGTCCGTCGCCAGGTGTGTTATCGCTCTTAAATGTTGACTGTTGATTTTTATATAATGTATACCTACACATCTGAAAATTACAATTTGCTTTCGACTAAGTACGACTAAAAATAAATCTAAAAAACCGCGGCACACGTAATAAAGGCCCCTGCACGCTGTGCAGAAACATTCAACATTATACCGACCGAGAAAATTGGTAAAAATCCAGCCCTACTACAAATACTCGAGTAATAAATCACACATAATCCTCACGGCAAACACGAAGCGAGAACGCGCGATGTAATTGGTCAGTACACATGCGCCGACGCTTGTTCAGCCTCGGGGCATGCGCGAGTTGTGATGTTGTGAGCTGGGGTAGGTGTGGAAATAGCTTTACCAATTGACTATTGTAATTTGTTTGATTAGTAAGCGCAACCGTTACAGAATTACCCCTACTGGTGTTGCCACGGTATGGCATCACTCCCAGTCTGCAGTGGAGGCCTTAAAATGGTGGCATAAAAGAATACCTTTCTGATGTTTGACCGCCCAATAAAAACTGCTTATTTGCCGTGATATGGTGATACGCACACTATTGTCACCTATGCGGTTTTCCTTAAGTCATCATTTTAGAGATAAATGGGCGTTCCAACTGTTTAATTAAATTCAATCAGTTTGAAATGTATCCGACTACTACATTCTAGATTGCAGTCGTATTATTATGTGCTTAGACATTAAACATACTATTATAACCACAGAGTAAAGACTAAAGAAAGAGGTGCCCTTATTAGATATATGTATGAAAAAAACCGTTGTCATTGTTTTTTCATTTTCATTGTTCAATCTACCGGTAAATAGTTGAACTACTCGCTTCGTTTTATGTCGATATTAGTACTAGGCCGACCACTCGGCCGAGTTGCTTAGGGCCAGTCCCCTTAGTAATTGGTCCATGATTATAACCCACCCAAATATAATATATTTTTATAAAAGAGAAAAACGGACCCGCTCATCACAATAATAACTTATGACACCTACGGACTTAAAACGGCAGCGTATTCCTTTTGGTCTTATTCAGGTGCTCATTAAAAAATATATTACTATGCGCTCACGCAGCCCCACAAAATAGCTATAAATATAGCTAAACTAAGAAATAATGTTATAACAATTTATCGGACATTGCTATGAGGAACTATTAGGAAACCTCATTTTATAGAGCAGCGAAACTGTTTACAACACTAATTATTTCCATTGCCCACAGGTCTGGTTCAAGAACCGAAGAGCGAAATGCCGACAGCAACTCCAGCAGCAGACGAACACGCAAATATCAAGCAAGTCCTCATCCGCCTCGAAGACATCATCCAGTAACACCATCAAATCTTCAGGCAGTTCCGCTAAGATCACTTCCTCGAAGTCCCTCACTAGCTCTGCGAACCCTACAAACCAAAACTCGAGTATAGTGACGACCTCATCACCGAATTTACCCATCACACCTACAACTTCAGTCAGTCCACCTATCAATGTAATCTGCAAAAAGGAGTCCGCTAACTACGAAAGTTCGTCTATGAACAAAAATAATAGCATAACTTCACTATCGCATTACAATAACGAGCTAAGAATATCTGGAAAGGAATCATCTCCGTCTGACCCTGCCTCCAATATCCATGGATACGGAGTCACTCCAAAACAGGAGTTGTACAGCAGTCCAAAAAGACATGATTACTCAAGCAAGTTAGACTACTCAGAGAAGTTTGGAAGCAATTTGGTAAAAGACCAATATAGCTCGAGGTTGACTGGAAACCTGACTCCTTTAGGATCGAACTCGTCTATCATGACGACACCTTCGCCGCCTATCACTCCTCAGAGCATCAATGGGCCAGGGAACGTGTATCATCCGGACAGCTACAATAGTTTTCATTGGCCAGGCAGTTCGGACTACATAAGGAGTTACTCGTCGTCGCATCATCATCAGGGGTATGGGCAGACCGCGTACAATTCACCATATTATCCTAGTCAGGTGAGATTCTATACATAATCCAAGTCTACATTAAAACTTTTGGTAATTCACTACCCACCAGAGAACTTTTAATTATAGATACCAACACTTGTCGTGAGATCCCGACTTAACTAAAAACTAATGTTAAGATATGAATTTCTGTCTTACATTACGATTATGAGATAAATAATGAAATAGGTGCTTGCATCGTTACATTACTTACTACTTCCTGCAGGTAGTTCCAAATAGATCCGATTTCAAATAAAAAATGAAAGGCTTGTTAGACGACTTTTCTACCATTAATCGTTATTTTATGTTTAAAATTTCTTAAATACCATCCCACAGACTAATTGGTTCTGTTATTGATCAACTATGTCTTTTATTTCAATGTGCATGCATTTCTAATCATTATACTTGTACTAATCTCCCGGATACGTTGTAGATGTCATCAAACTTGACGCATCAATAAAATACATTAAAATTCATAATTTATGATGATTTCTTCATTTGTATACTTGATCATGTGAAATCGAAGCTAAAATCTATCTATTTAGACTTCAAATTACTTGATTTCTACTTTTTGCTGCATATTTCTATACAAATTGTATCATGATTTCATTAAAATATTCAAAGATGCTAACTTCTTTTTTGTGGTCAATTATAACTAGCCATTTGTAGACAGCTTTGCGACAATACTGTCAGAATAAATACCATCTCAGGGGCCCTACCACCACCTCTTATAGCAGTATTATTTTAACCTGACAGCGACTTTTTGTAATGTCAATGACAAATTACAAAAAGTAGCTGTAAGGTTAAAATAATACTGCTATAAGAGGTGGTCGTATAGGTGTTGGTATTTTTTTCCAATTCGATTGCTAAGCCCTCAAGATTACACACACATGGGTATCACTATAACTTTTTCTTGAACCATATTTAAAAGTCTTTTTTTTCAGATGGAATACTTCAATGGAGCATCAGTGAACCAAACCCATGGCAGCCATCACGGGCACAATTTAACCGCGAACGGGAACCAGCTCTACAACCAGGTCTCCTTCGGCAACCCATCCCCACCTGGAGCCTGGCCCTCACACCACAACATCCTGTCCTCCGGCCCAGAATCCCCAGAGAACCAGTCCCAAAACTCCCCACATTTGAGTATGCTCCAAGCATCGCAAATCACGAACTTTTCAAATTCCGGGAACAGTTACTTTGCGCCAGAAAAATACGGCATAAACATGGTTTAGTGTATCTAGTCCTTTATTTTGTAGTTCGTTTTCCTTTTTTGTATATAGTTATTTGTAAAATAGTCGGGTGTGTGAGTTTTTTGAACGACTTCTTGGGGGTTTGTATGTTTTCGAACATATATTTAATTTTTAAGTTTCTTCGTCATCCTTTCGGTTCACATAAAAGCCATTAAGATTTTAAACAAATATTTTTTGTAATTTGAATACCGAATTTAGATTCGTATTCTCGGTGATTTTCATTTTTTCTTGAACTTTTTAACGTTTTTACTTTTTGCACTAGATTAAATTTGAAAATTATGGAAAATACGACGCGACTACATATCAACAAATAAACAGCTATTGAACAAAACGTACAAATCCCCTAAAAATCGTTCTTCTACAGTAATTTTCACATTTAGAAGTAGAAAGCGTGTTTATGGAAATTTATTTTAAGCAGTAATCGAGATCATTGTATGCAACATCCTGAAAAAATATACTAATTAAATATTTAATTAACTACGAAGAAGCGAAGACTGAAGGCCTAATCAGACAAGAGTGGAATTTTTCAGTTTACTTTGTGGCCCAAGCATAAAACTACTTTGTTGTTAACGCATTACGCTTATATCTAAACATGCCTGTAATCATAACGTATCTTCACATGAGCTCGACTATTGCTGAAAATAAAATTTTGCAATATTGCCACATTATAAATTATAATTGCCCATCTGACGCCGCTCCTACTAACGAGGTTCAACGAAAACTAAATTATTAATGTCGAGAGGCCTATGTGTGTAACGAAAAATATATGTTTATAGAGTTTTTGCTCTATCTTGTTCTTTGTTTGAACGTCAAATTAAATATATTCTGCCACAACAAATTCTCAAATGTTTATGAGTAATTATCACAGTGCAGAGTCACTCTTATTTTTTCTGTAACCAGTTTTTGTACATAAGAAATAACAAAAATGTTTTAATTTATGTTAATAATACATTATTGACGTTCAAAAAAGATATAGACAATTTATATATTTCACTAACATATTTTTATTTCATATTTTCCCCTGCGCCCATGTAAAAAAACCTAAAATCATATCACTTTTAATATTTAAAACGAGTAAACTTAAGGCTATATTTAGTGACAGAATCCGCTAAATTAACAAAAAGATCCGTTACTTTTATAACAAAAACAATACGTAGTTATCGTTGTACTTATTTTTATGAAAAAGACAAAAAACTAAATATTGTTTTGCAAAACTTTTAATTTTCCGACGGGAACTTCAGCGCGGCTGGATCGTTTATAAACGTTTTTAAACAGATCACTACATAATTTAAACATTATATCTTTGACAAAAACTGTAATTGCCACAGTTTTGACTCGGTCAGAACGTAGTTTAAAAAACAGTCTAGAAAAACCGTTTTTAGACACAAATTTGTAATAAAAGTAACGGTCGTAATAACTATTGTACATAAAGTGTATATGTTAAGAGTTTTATTTTGTATAATGTGTGTGCTCCGAATGTATATGTGGGTTTAACTTCTAGGTTTTAAAGGATTGTAATTTTTATACATATAATTTTAGACCAGTGACAACCCTGCCATAAATAATTTAATACTTTAGTCTTAACGTTTATCAGTTTTTTGGGTATAAATATCACTAACGCCAGTTTCATCCGTTTCTTTAAGGAACAATCTTTAAAAAATAATGAAATAAGTTACAATATTCAGTGGCTTGTGTGACAACAAACCATATTAAAACATGAAAACGGTATCAGCGTTTCCGCACTTTATTACTTGGCAACCCAGATTTTTTAAATTCGAAATGGCCGATAATAACATAAAATAAAAATGTTATTGACTTAAAGTCGAGCACTTTAAGCCTAAATGAAGAACAAAAGAGTAATTTAAATGAGATTATTAGTTAATTTATAGATATGTTTTTATTTCAATTGATATTGGTGATTGTGGTCCTCGGATTTCGCCACTAATGGCTTTATTAGTGGTGAAAAAAGTTACCACCATGCGAATGGCGGACCTTTACATCGATTCATTATCGAATTGATTAATACCCATACTGTAATGATTCTTATCTACATTAAATTATAATATTTCATCTTAAAACAGTTATAAATCAATAGAAATATCGATAAAGTATTGATTTTACATCAATATTTTATTTTCGTAGTTTTAAATCGATGTTTAGGGATGCTATACGCAAAATAAAATCACCCAATTATTTCGGTAGTATTTAAATGTAATGAAATTTGTAATTTATAGTAAATATTAAGCTTGGACATAGTAAATTAGTTAAGTACGTTAATTGTACCGTTCTATAAAGAGTCAGTGTATTTTTTTTAAGTTAAGTTGTATTAATTATTAATTGATAGCTATTGAAATATTGAATCCGAATATATGCATATAAAATACATGTTTGTGTTTCATTAAACCAACTAATTCCTATGTGGTAAAAACCTGACATAAGTATATCTACCAATGGGTGTTCAAGTAGGTACTAGGTATACATATATTACTGATAGAGGTCATACGAGTTCAACACCGTCATGATTAAATAAATAAAGGCATATACTAGCCCCCTAATTTATATGAAGTTATAAAGGACTTGCACTGGCATTACAAATTACTTTTTCTCCTAGAAATGCTCTGTAAAACCTTTGTAAACTGACTTAAAATCTCTATAAATTTGACGGCTTATCTATACAGGGTTATTGGTAAAACACTGACAACCTTGCAGGGGCGTATTACTGACATCAAAAACAACAACTTTTGTTCTATGACTTTTTAAAAAACAAAAATAAAATTACCAAAAGTCACACTCTAAAATCGATGAAACAAGAAAATATGCTCATCTAGAGAATAGTCGTGGTACGTTTAGGTACTTTAGGGCAAAGTGGAATACAACCACGTACCACGTCGGCAAGTTCAGTCAGCGATGGGTGACCTAGTGGCATTTGATCTGAGCGTCTCCGTGCTTCGGCACGTAAAAAGTCGGTCCCAGTTGTTGTTATCCAGGCAGCAGTCGTTAAGTCATGTCAGAGGCCTTCAGGCGGCTTGAACATCTCTGACACCAGGTTGGCCACTAACCATACGATAAGAAGAATTTCATTGAAATCGATTCAGTAGTTTAGTGGTGAATTGCAATCCAGCAAAGCGGGATCCCGCAATCCAGCTGGATCCAGCATAATTTTAGGACCCGCGGGATCCCGCAACAGCCTGCGGATCCGCAAGTATGAAATCGCGCACATTCATTCAAATTTTACTCCTTAAATTCACTTTACCTCGCATTGTAATACGTGAATTGACGCAACGTTGCCAGGCTGCGTCTAGAATTCTACATCAGGCGCATGCCCGAGCACTCAGTTTTGACCTCGGAACGCACAGACATACTGTCATAACATGCATGTTCGGGTGACGCATGCGAGGAATCTGGACGCATCAAATCAGTCGTTTTTTTCATGTTGAAATGGTTGTATGTACCTATTTGACATCGTTGCACGACATTTTATCAAACCAACGAGTGTGGAGGCCGAAAGAGCCTTTTCGGTAGCTGGCTACATATAGTGCGTTCCAGACAACGTAATATTTATAAAATTTAAAAAATACTGTTACCTTTGGCAATCCAGCTGGATCCCGTTGGATCCAGCTGGATTGTGGTCAATCCAGCAAAAATCCAGCTGGATTGAAAACAGTGCTGGATTGCAATCCCTAGTGGTGATGCGTGTTCAAACACACCGTTTCCTACAAATAGACAACCGTCGTATCGTAACCCTCACGTTATTTAAAATCAATACAAAGAAATTGAAAATATATCAAAATACCAAGTAGTATTGTGGGTGAAACCTGATAGGTAGTGGGTTCGCCGACTGAAGCCCAACGAGGCCTCGGACGTCCTACAATGACGTGACACCGACGGACGCGACACGGGAACGACACGAGGACTGGAGTAACCCACACTTCATTATATGATAATTTACAGTAGCCCGATTCACGTAACCAAAACCGTAACGATGTCTCAGCGATATAGTCGTTGATAGCCTTTTCGTATTATGAAAATGCTATCAACGACTATATCGCTGAGACATCGTTACGGTTTTGGTTACGTGAATCGGGCCACAGTTGGTTAAGAGTATAAACGGAAAAAAGATGCATCAAAGCTGCTGTTTTCCCTATAGATCTGTATTTCTCTGTCAGGTCCTACGCTTAACATATAACTATAGGACTGACTGTCCTTTAAATATCATAATTATCACTATAGGTACAATATCATTTACCTATGGGACTAAGGCCCGTATTAATAAATGTATCTCAAAGTTCAGGTCGATCTTAAGATGCAGTTTTGACGTTTAATGTATGGAACAACGTTCAAAAATAGCATCTCAAGTTCGATCTCAATCTTGAGATCGATTTATTAATATGGACCTAAGGTGGCAAACAAGCGACCCACCTTATTTAAAGCAGTTACCGTAGCCTATAGATGCATGCAATACCAAAGGCATCGCTCGCACGTTGCCGACCTGAAGGGGAGTGAGACAGAGGGAGGGGAAGGGAGGTGGTTGGGCTTCCAGCTCCCACTAATCGTACGAAACGCAGCTGAAATAGCTACTTTACGCAGATCTTCTGTGCGGGTGGTACTACCCCGGTCGAGACCGTATTGAGCTGCAGTCAATTGGCTACAGCTTGGCTCTACCTATGACCTAGGTAGGTATATTATTCTTGTTTGATCTTGCATGATTCTCAGTTAAACTTGCTAATAAACAACTTAGTTGGCAAGTAAGGCGTTTTACAGCATTTGGTTTCGATTGTTATTTATATATGTATCTAAAAACACACAGAGAAAAAATTTACGACATCGAAATAGTTTTTGTAATTCCTAGTAGTGTTTTTAATATTTTTTACTAAACGTTTTGTATTTACAGCAAAATTTTTATGTAATGTCTCTCATTTATAAAACATTTACTGTAAATAAAGACTACTAGGAACTACAAAAACCATTTTGCTGTCGCAAATTTTTTTCTCAGTGAAAACTCCTGAAAATCAGGATTTTTTCATATTTTCGTGGGTCAAGTCTATCAACCTAAGTAAGTATCTAACTCTTCTTGCCTGACTTTTATCCAGATCGATAGTTAGCCAAGAAAACTGACAGCCAAAAAAGAACTGAAAGCAAACCCCAATACAAATAATTAAGAAAATTCTAGTAAAAACACACGAAAACATTACTACGTACTTAAAAAATCTGCGTCTACTTCGAAGTGAGGAAATCTTAGAAAATGAATTAATGGGCGAATACTATTTTTGACAATCGCTTGGCGTAGGGGCTCGACCGTAGGCCGCTCTGCTCACTGTATCGTGCGGTTGCGGGTTCGATTCCCGCCAGAGGCAAATTTCGGAAACAGCCTTTTCGTAATTTGCCCTGTCTGGGGTGTCACAGGGATCGCCACCCAGAATATGTCTATTGTATGGTACCCAGTATTACAAGCTTGGCTTAGTTTGTAACCATACATTTGTTTATTTATAAAACAGTGTTTTAACAAATTACTTACCATTTACTTAGTTAATACTTACTTTACCAGCTTCAAGCAGTTATGTAGCATTTCTCGATAAGAAATCTAAGAACGTTGCACGACCCAAGAATCGATCTTATGATCAGCAATCGAGAAAAGAAAACTTTTCAACTGAAAGTGCATTCAAAACACCACAAAATGCCAATAAATGTTGTTGAAATATTCCGTCCCCAACAAAACTCTGTTAGACTTCTTTAAAATTAGCTGTTTAGACGGGACCCGTTGAATTGTGCCTCCAACACACATAGCTATAGCTTACAACGCAAACTTTACTTGTACCCCACGTAGATATTCCCTGGAAAATGTATTTTTATTTTACTGTGGCAACCCCGGTTGGATAACCTACAAACACTGTCCAAAGAAATATAAACTTTAACTCTTGAACCTAAGCTACAAAATAAAATAACATCATGGTAACTTACAACGTTTGAATTAAGAACGCCCAACGCGAACGTACGCAGTAATGTTTGCAGCTGTATATAGTGATGTGTTGCCTTCTCCCTTCTTCTTGTGCGTTTGTTGTATATCGCCGTCTCGCTTGGGTGCGGAGTTAAGCCGCTTATCTCCTGCCCGCACGCCGCGCCCCGCGCCCCCTCCCGGCTGCTGCGAGTAACGTGCCACATTCTGCAATTTGTTTGCATTTCATTTTATTTTATTTTAAAACATAATGAGTCGTAAAATAATTGATTTACGGCCGTCATGTGGTATAAAACACTGGCATTATTAGTTGACATTTAGATAGAATCAATAAACTTTGTTTTCTATCACCTACTTATTGATATTGATTGAATTAGACGTAGGTAGATATCTAAATAGGTAAGTAGCTAGTATTTTGAGTTATTTTTACCTACCAGCTACTTCAAACAATAATCTATAGGTATATCAATATTACCTTAATAGGTAACGGTTTGCATCCTAATTCTACTAGAAATACAAGCAACTTTATAGTTTTGATGTTTACGTTAATACTGCAGATTTAAATCAGGATTGAAACATTAAACCACGAAAATGAAAACATAATAAAATACTTTTTTTAATTGTTAGTTTTTTCCTCAGAATATAATTAGTGATTGCTTAATTAAGATCTGTCACTACACAAAAAGCAGTGGTTTCATTGATTACTTACGTCATAAAACAATCGCTGTAATTTTCAATTTAAAAATTCAGTTCCAAAACCGTTACAGAATAGATCTCCAGCGATATATATTACAAGAAGAGGCTCCGGCACTCTCACTGGTGTCTCCCTCGTACACATAACACAAGCTATATACCTACCTAGTCACTTATATAACTACCAACAATCGATTCACTGAATTTCAAACTAGAAATATCGATGTTACATTCGATTTTAATATTCGAATAGCATCCTGAGCCTTCCCATATTGAATTCAAATTTTTGAATTTGGAATCGATCTACAGTCTGATGGCAGCATTGATTTCTATAGATAAGTGTAAACTCAGACGAATGATTCGCTTCATAGAGTGTAAGAAACTAATCGTGTTGCTTATCAGTCATAAATCCTTCCTATTATCATTCAATAACATTATCTAAAAATATATTAACGGCTGGCAGACTGCCATTAATTCTTTATACAAACAAAAATTTACAACTTTTTCCTACAAATTATCGCTACAACAAATTAAAACTCCAGACAGCAAGTCAAATAAAACAATACGACCGCAAATAAGGGACTGTTATGAACACAACTCTGACTAGCTACGTATACCTACTCGAAGTTTATTGAAACAATTCTAGGCTATTCTGAGGTCTGTTTTTATTCCCTTGTAGCGGGCCTAGGACAAGTTTCTTGTCTATAGGCGAGACTACACTAGACAAAATTAGCAGCTCTCCTGCATTCGATTGGAGGGAAACCATGCCTACTTAGGTACTTATATCTCGAGATCAGCTATCAAACAAACAAAGCATCCATCATTTGGTCCAAGTTTTACCTGCCAAGTGTCTATTCAGACCAGGGGGCTTACCACCACCTCTTATAGCAGTTTTGTTTTAACGTTTCAGCGGCCATTTGTGCAATGACGTTTCTTATTGTCATGACAATAAGGTACGTCATTGCACAAAAAGACGCTGAATCGTTAAAACGTTCCTGTAATTGAATCGCAATAAGAGTTCGTGGTAAGCCCCCTGCTACCGGACTGCAAGGCGACTGCAAGATTGCAATTAGGAAGCAGTTGATATAACTGCATCAAAACTGCCAACCGACTGCAAGCGGACTACACGCTGAATGTAAGCTTACGGGCATTTCGCTTGCAGTCGGCTTGGAGTCTGCTTGAAGTCAGCATGCAGTCCGCTTGAAGTTGGCGTGCAGTCCGCTTGAAGTTGGCGTGCAGTCCGCGTGAAGTTGGCCTGCAGTCCACAAGTAGTCAGATTGCAGTCCGCTTGCAGTCAGAATGCAGTCAGCGTTCAACTGCACCCAAACTGCAATTCTGCAGTCGCTTTGCAGTTTGTCTAAATACACCTTAAAATAACCTTTATTTACGGTGCTCGAGTGCTTTACATAGACATCTATCAGTAGTTTTAATCGTGTTCCTTATGCAAAATGTTCCATCTTAGATAAAGTGTAATATTAAGACCGTAATAATAGGAATGAGCAACAACAATAAATCCAAAAGGTCGTCCATGCGTCATTCAGAACCAAAGGTCAGACAGCAATAAAAATAAGCGCAAAATAATGGATGTTACATCAAAGTAAATACTATATTTTATTTAGAAAAGTGATTGAGGCTTAATTGGTATAAGGATGTTTGGTTTGCGACCGTGACACATATTTCATGTTTTATAACCCAGTTAGCTTTGTAGAAGGTCGAGAAAATTACGAAAATAATAATATAATAATAATAATCAATTTATTTCAGACTGTTGTCCATAGTATTAGTAACAAAATTTAAACTTAAAAACGAGTGTTAGTACTTAACATAATTAAAATGTAGTCGGAATGGAAATAAAGTGGACTCCTACAAAAAAAATGTATAATCAAAATAAATATTACCAGCCCTACTTAGAGAGATATACAATCATCGGGTTGGGTATCCTTGTCGTCACGTTTTTTTTGCAAAGTGCGTAATCCTCCTAAGGTCGAACTTCCTTGAATTTTATACAAGAAAAATGCATTTTTCTAGATACATTTTATTTAAATTTAGAAAAAAAGCTTTCCATTTAAAAATAGAACAGACCAGCGGTACCAATCTAGTAAACTAATAAATAAATGAATCCTAGTGACACCCAGACCGAAATTTGCCTCTGGCAGGTATCGAAGCAGCAACCACCCGATGCAGTGAGCCGAGTGGCCTACGCTCCAACCACTGAGCCAAGCGGTGGTCAATATAAGCTAAGAAGACGTGAATATCTAGATAACCTAAATGTTTCCGTTAATAGACAGGACGCTATCTCAGGGAACGCCCCCAGTCCATTGTAATGTTAGCCATAGTACAAGCATTTCTTAGTTTGGGACCATACAGTTGGTGTGTAAGTCTGGCGATATTTATTTATTTAGATTTATTTAACAGAGATTCGTGGTCTTAAGTTTATAGACTTGAGACTGCCCGTAAGGACTATCTTAGATTTAACGATCTGTACAATATTTCAAATATCATCCTCAAAAATACATCAATCGCAAACTCATAACCGTCAGATGTATTAGCAGAATGAATAATAAATCCGTACCACAGACAATAGAGGCATTAGGCGCACCATAGACAAGGAGCGATCGCTATTTACATGGGGGAGGGTGATTCGGTAACACAATCCGCGCACGTCAACTCTATTATTTATGGATTCTTTAACATGTAAGAGCTTGGAGGGCTGCGGGGAATAAGGGCGTTGGATCACAAATACATCGGACATTTGGCGCAAGGAAGTGTTTCTTCCGCCTCGGTGGGCAGAGGGGTTTTTCTCGATATTACACGCGAAATTATTTGTGGGGTTGCTCTAAGTGCGGTTTAATTATTTTTCGGTTTGAAGGACAGTCCATCTGTGGTCCGAGAATGACGAGTTGGAGGCAACAAATTAATTTCGCGAGGTAACTAAAATTACTGACTTATTAATTATATTAAAATATTTTTTACTCATGATTCTTAAAAAAATAGACAAAGACGAGTAGAATTTTCCTACAAACTCACCTTATCACTCATCCCTTGATTAACAGTAGGTAGTTAACAAGGGTCTAAGAATCCGTAAAGGTTAATTTTTCCTCTAAACCAGAGACCATGAAAAATTTAAATTAGAAAAATTGCGATGACATAAAAAGCAATCAGTAACCGTTATAAAGAAAAAGGGAAATTGTACATCAAAAGAGGGGAAAACGAGGGCTAACCGATGCGGGAGTAACGCAATAAATTTACTTTTTTGGACCTAACATGGCGACAAATCGAATCGCAACGCTTTAACGAACCCGGCTACGGATCTTTTGAAAACAATAAATTCGATTTCTTATCCTCCGCCGCATAAATCAAACCTTTTATCGTCTTATGCAAAAAAGTTCAGAATAGGTCACCTAATTTTGAAATTGGAATTGCGCGTTATGGCGCTATGTTCCAACTTTTTTAAATATTAAAAGTCGAAAAACATAAATAGTACCACTGACAACATTTAGAAAAAATAATTTGTTGCCGTCATAAAATAAAGACGTGAACAATGCGATTTATAAAAATATTCATCTACGTATTACCTATCTTAAATAGTTCGTTAACATATTTTACTCTAATTAAGTAACTAATCTAGAATCATAATTTCAGCCAAAAGACGTCCACTGTTGGACATAGGCCACCCCCAAGGATTTCCACAACGACCGGTCCTGTGCCACTTGCATCCAGCATAAGTCTAATTAATTAATCATCCAAAGATAACACTTATTTATTACCAACCTGAGAAAATCATAACTTTTTTTCTATAAGCCCGCGAAAACAAACCCAAATGCCATTTCCATGTTATAGGGTCGCGCAAATAAAATCCCGCACGGTCGGTAATTCGGACTCGATCTATCGAATTAAATTGATATTTCTTTGATGTTAAACGATATCGATCATTCGATTCTGCGAACTCGACTTTTCAATTTGCCGTCCCCTGTTCTATCTGAGAGGGAAATTATTGGTGTAAGCACAAAAACAGGTTATTTTCAATTTAATTTTGTAACATTGTAAGTAGCAGAGACCAAAGTCTGTAAACTTTTTTTTATGTTACTAAGGTGGCAAATAAGCGTACGGCCCGCCTGTGGTTAAGCAGTTACAATAGCCTATAGATGCTTGCAATACCAAAGGCATTGCTCGCACGTTGCCGACCTGAACGGGACTGGGACAAGAAAGAGTGGTACGAAACGCTACTTTACGCCGATCTTCTGTGAGAGGGTGGTACCCCGATCGAGCCAAGCCGCTGTGCTGCAGTCAGTTGGCTACAACTTGGCTCTACCATCTTTCAAATGTGTGTTTCTATTTTACGACTGCCTGGCGCAGGGGTTTGAGCGTCCGCCGCTCGGCTCACTGCTTCGTGTGGCTGCGGGTTCGATTCCTGCCAGTGGCAAATTTCGGAAACGGCCCTTTCGTAATTTGTCCAGTAGCCCGATTCTCGTAACCAAAACCGTAACGATGTCTCAGCGATATAGTCGTTGATAGCCTTTTCGTATTACAAAAAGTCTATCAACGATTATATCGCTGAGACATCGTTACGGTTTTGGTTACGTGAATCGGGCCACTGGTCTGGGTGTCACTGGGATCGCCCCCAGTCCATTGTATGGTAGCCATATTACAAGCGTTGCTTAGTTTGGAACCATACAGTTCGTGTGTTTGTCTGGCGATATTTATTATTACCCACAGGTAGGGTGAATTTTTCAAGTGTGCGTGGATGGCCAAATCCGAAACTATGAGGAATAGCAAAAAGTACCTACTCAAAGGAGTCTCGAGGCCGATTTTGATGAAAACTAAAACTGCATTATTGAATTTTTGAAAAAATAATATTCGTAGCCAGGAATCGAACTAGTTGATTTTGAAAAAAAAAAACACTGTATTATTACACCATTCGATAGTGTCGCTGATAAGGAACGAATTCTGGGAAGTTATGACATCCGGCAAACTTAACCACACCCATAATATAGGTGCTGGCTTCCACAGGATGTGGTCAGTCGAGTCATGATGTTGAAATTATGTTAAGCAACTCTCAGTATTGATGATGTAGGTAATTCTTTACAATTGACTGGTTTCGTACTACGTAATGCACTTACTGAAAATAAGAATAAAAAATCCAGTGGAGCGCGAGTTGACACTAATGTGACTGGTTCCGTAGCAATAAAAATACGTAGGTAAAATGTACATTTTTTTTCTTTAATAATTATTGTGTAGCTATGATTTCAAGACGTTCCGCCAAATTATTATATTTTAGCCAGATTACAATGATCTTACAAAGCATTTCTAGGAACAAAAGTGATTTGCAATGCTAGTGTAAGTCCGTCACAATTTTCTATAAATGTGTGGAATAACTTTATCTTAGAGGCTCATAACGTAATCTAATTAAGTAGTTTGTTTTTACTACTTATTATCACATTCTTACCGATTTGATTTGCTTTTCCTATCTCTCTATGGCGCATGAAAGCGTTGGTTACAATTAGAGCTCTGCAATTTACCTTTAAGAAATTAAAAAAATCTAGTTTTTGCTTGAGAAATAGTGAATTTAAGCAATCTTTAAATACTTACAATAAAAAATCATTCATGCTCATTTTCAAATCTCTTACTTACCGATATGAAATAATGAAATCTTTTATACGTATGGCTTTGTTTGTTATGTGTATTTCAAAGCGCAACTCCAAAACGAATAAACCGATTTCAACCAATCTTATTATTTGATAGCTAGTTCGCGAGATGGTGGTGGACGCATTATTATCATACCCATCAAAATTATTTTTATGACCATTGAACAACGTGTTAATCGTCTAACGGTTCCTATACCCACGGAACCCTAAAAAGACCACCGCGTTGATCTATGACTAATCTACCAAAAATCTCAATGTTAAAACGAGATAGCACCCACTTTGCATATGAAACGAGATAAGATAGAAGGAGATAAATATAAATTCGATTTTTTTTTACCACTATGACGAGTTTAGTCCCCGCCTCCAGTGTTCCAAAATATGTGGATCGTATTAATTAATATGTTAATTAGATATCTAATATTATATATTGATACGAATATAAATATTTTGAGATATTTTTCTCAGAAGTCATTTGAAAGGTAATGTTCATTCAAAATATCAAGTACCGTTGTAGGTACAGCTAGGCTATTCTATAACGTCCACGGATGTATAAAGAAGGATCTATTACTTGAGTTTTTGGTTAAGAAGAAATTCAACTTTATTCTCCTGTTTTAAGGTCTATTATACCTTGACAATTCTGTAGACAGAAAAACGAGCCGAGCGAGAGGCCACAATTGGGACCGTGTCCCTCTCATTTCGAGTTGCCATGCCAAAATAATATTATCGTTGCGTAGTGATTGTTAGTTTTTAAATCAAGCAACTAAATTAATTTATTATTTATCGTGACTATTGTTTTATCATATAAACATAGTCACGATAAATACTAAATTAATTTATTTGCTTGATTTAAAAACTAACAATCACTACCCAACGATAATATTATTTTGGCATGGCAACTCGAAATGAGAGGGACACGGTCCCAACTGGGGCCTCTCTCTCGGCTCGTTTTTCGTGCAGTAGTGAACAATCCAGGATGTATTTACGTTCGTGATAACGTCATACTCACTTCGCACGCGTGAATTTTCTAGTGAAATGTCAAATTTCAATATAAAATTTGACATTATCTGCAAATTCACGCGTGCGAAGTGAGTTTGTCGTTACAGAATAGCCTAGCTGATGTTTTTTAGGGTTCCGTATCCAAAGGTTGCCAACGGAACTCTATTACTATGCCGCGCTGTCCATATGTCCGTCTGTCAGCGGGCTGTATCTCACGAACCGTAATACATAGAGAGTTGAAATTTTCACAGAATGTGTACTTCTGTTGCCGCTACAACAGCAAATACTAACAATTAAATAAAATTTAAAAATAAAGGGGGTCCCTATACAAGAAACTTGATATTTTTGACGTTTTTATTCTACGGTGGTACCGTAGCCTACAGATACTTGCAATACCAAAGGCATCGCTCGCACGTTGCCGACCTGAAGGGGAGTGGGACAGAGGGAGGGAAAGGGGAGAGGATGCAAGAAACGCAGCTATCAAAACTATTTTTCGTCGACCTTCTGTGTAAGGGTGGTACCACCCCGGTCGAGCCAGCTCATTTATGAGTTGCAGTCAATTGGCTACAGCTTGGCTCTACCACCATTACTTATATTTTTTCTTATCTCTACTATTTAACTGATTAGAAATGCGAACTCTACGAGAAACTCGGAGAGCTGTCTCTTAATTACAACGTTTTAATCGATCATATGATTTTTTTTTATGTTAAGAAAACTACTGTCTATGGTAGCAATTTATCAAAGAAATTAATGCACTTTATATGAAAAAAAAAATTTTTTTTAGTTCCTACTTACTATGTATGGTAAGCACTTTAACAAAATGCACTTTATAGTTCTGGGGTTCTGGTGTGTTGCCAGTAACTATACCCTATTTATTTACAATTAATTTGTCCCATTTGTGCTCACGGCGGGTAACACTTCCGTTCGGTATGTTTTCCCGCCCGAGGCCGTCGATTAGCCGCCAATCCTCTTGATTTATTCGATTTTCGAACGTCGCCATTTTTAGGGTCACGTGCGCGCCGCAAATAAGGCGGGAATACGAGATTGTTTTGTGATATAGGCTGTTGTTATTTTTACAAATACTAGAAACATATTTATTTTAAAAATAATCTGCTTTGTTTTTCTTTGTCGTTGTTATTATTTCTCCTTCTGACAATTAAAGGAGAAAATGTTCGTAATTGATAGCCTCCACAAGGGCAGAGCGGCGCGCCCAAGCATTCAGTTCTGACTGCGTAGATATAACGTCATAACTGATTGTTCGGGCACGGCTGCTCGGGGCTGGTGGACGCACCAATTTGAAGATGGACAAAGCCTTCAGTGGAAAAAGCTGTTCTCCCGAATGCTCACAAACGAACGAATGCTCACGAACGTATAGACGAGCTGACTTAGTAAGTAAGTAGTAGTACTAAGTACAACCTAAGTATAACCAATAACATAGTTCAATATAATTTTCCCACACAACATCATTAACCGGCCACTCTTTTCACCTTTCTCATTCTAATGTATAGGCACCATCCTGTACCACCCCATATAACCTGACACCAGTAATTGGAGCACTCAATTTGCGCCACTTGCAGCCGCGTGGCGCCCCCGTGCGGCACACGCGCGCCTATCAATTGTCTATGCTCTATATCATCTGTGCCAACAATGCGATGATAGATTAAAAATTTATGAATTTGTTCATGGTCTTTTGATATTTTGAAAATGGAAGAGTTGGGCTTCGCGATGTTATCAAGAACTTTTCATAAAACAATGAGCTTTTTCGTCAAATCACGACAAAAAAATTACACATCCAAAAGTATAATTCCGTCTTGCTCATATAGTCTGCGACAGGTCGAGATGACATTCGTGTTATGAGCTTTTTGCAGAATAAAACCTGAATCAAAATTAGCAGAACCCGATAAACAATTAAAATCGCCCACAAAATTATTAAATTAAATTATTTTGTTTGTTGCGGGTCCTGGTAATTTTGAAATTTTGATTCGGATTTTATTCTGCAAAAAGCTCATAACCCGAATGTCATCTCGACCTGTCGCCTACTATAGGTATGTTACGATTACAAGGAGGATCGCATTACTACCTTTTCTATAGGACCGAAGTGGCAAACAATTAAGCGTACGGTCCGCCTGATGTTAAGCAGTTACCGTATTTATTTGGATTTTAAAGAATATAAGCATTGCATAAAATTACTACCATTTTCACAAAGATTCTAAGTCGCCATAATTATAGTCGTTACGAGTGAAAATAGTAAAGCTTAACTTTTGACCTGAAATTTTCAGTAAATACGTAACAAATATACGAACTATACATTTCGAAACGTAAGTAGCCTGAACATTAATGTAAGAATTAAGTCATTACTTAGAATTGTTTTAAGCCATAATAATTAAGACGATACAAGGAAAAAATGAATTTTAGTTTCGGGGTGTGGCTAGCGTCGCGTGAGCTGCCGAAGGATATATCCCTCTCGCTTAGCTAGGACAGAACAGCTATGGAGTAGACTATAGTATAGTTATTTTTTGAAGGAACAATATTGTTTAATTCGTACAATTAAAATAATATGTCCCAGTGCACCTTTTAAAATAGATGAAATGGATGAAAATATTCAAATATATTTTTTTCGTTTTATATGGGATTTTTATGTCGAGTGTATTTGAAAAAAATAATTTAATTTCTATGTTGTTTTTATTGCTGAAGACAAAGTAAGTCAAAAGAAGACAAACGATACCTACAATATGCTGATAGATACGTATAACAATATTTCGATCGTATAATAGCCTATAACCAGCGGACGATCCAGACGCGTCCAACGATATCTCATTAGTCAAATTATTATGATATAAAAATAGTTTGGACGTTATACGGGAGCAGATGAACATACATACATATCGGTCAAAATCATAACCCTCCGCCCACCGTAGTCGGGTAAAAATGTACATACTCTGTGTCAGTGACTGACTGCCGGATATGAGTATCTTTTTCATGTTTCGTAGGCAAAGGAATACTTTGGTACTTAACTTCGATGCCGATCATGAAGTCATCAGCGGTGTCATAATATTTTTTTTACCATATTTAATTTATTTTTTAATTTAATTTTCAGTTTTTATTAATTTTATTGATTTAACCATGCATTTATTTTTTGTTTATCTTTATTTTTTTATCTATCAAAATCACCCTTAGACTGGTTACCGCCACAGGTGACAAGAGGGCTGGCTCTTTCCTTGCTCAAAAAATTCGCTTGACAACAGGAACAGCTTGAATACAGGGAGGACATGCAGCCAGTATCCCACGCGGACGGTATTTGTATAATTAGGGGTAGGTTTTTATTTTATTGTATTTTATTTTAATTTATGTTATATTATATTGTATTTTAATGATAAAACATGAAAAATAAAAATAAATATATATTTTTTTTTAAATTTAATTTTACTTTTATTTATTGTTTTATATTTATTGTGAAATTATAATAATTTTAATAATCAATATTGGACTATGTCTGAAACAAATACATTGAATTGAATAATTTAAATACAAAAATTATCACATTAACTCGTTAAATCACGGTTTACACCCGCTAGAACGAAAAAGATCCTAACATGGTAGGTAGGACCTGAGGGTTGGCCAGTTAATTACTTAAAATACACTATATTTATTTCAAGAAAACATTCATAAGATCTGAAGGCGTCGGACTCGCACATAAAGGGTTCCGTACCACCGTAGAATAAACACATCAAAAATATCAAGTTTGAGACTTGATATTTATTTTTAAATGTTATTATATTTTTAGTATTTGTTCTGCACCGGCAACAGAAATACACATTCAGTGAAAATTTCAACTCTCTACCTGTTACGGTTCGTGAGATACAGCCCGCGCTGACAGACGGACAGACAGACAGACGGACAGCGTAGGCCTAGTAATAGGGTCCCGTTAGCACCCTTTGGAACCCTAAAAAGTAGCCTATGTTCTCCGCCAAGACCCAGTCTATCTCCATACCAAAATTCATCAACATTGGTTCAGCGGTTAAGCCGTGAAAAGGTAACAGACAGAGTTACTTTCGTTTATAATATAATAGATTGAATAGGACGGACAAACATTTTCCTATCCATATCTGTAATGTTATTTTTTACGATAATTTATTGATGTATGATATATTTATTACTTGCCCATCCATACCTACAACAAACGCAATAAAGCGACTCCATTGTTTTGACAAGCAATGTATTCCCACTGTCGGCCCAAGACCATGCTGCAAGTATATAACAGTAAGCGAAATAGGGAGTTTTTACAGAAATGACACGAATAACTATGAAATGACAAGAGATGACACAAAATGACAAGAGATGACTCAAAATGACAAGAGATGAAAAGAAATTACACAAGACAAGGAAAAGCAAACGAAAATCACGCTGCAGTGCAGGTCATAGGTTCGATTCCTGCCCAGGACATGCAGTTGTGTGCATGAACATGTCCGCATGTCCCGAGTCTAGGTGTAATTAAGTGTATATTTCGTTTGTATTTACAAACAAAAAGTAGTATATGTAGTAATATCAGTTATCTGGTTTCCATAGTACAAGCTCTGCTTAGTTTGGGATCAGGTAGTCATGTGTAAAAGAATTTCCAAGGATATTTATTTATTTATCATAGGCGTCGGCGGACTGTAAATACTGTACTGTACCTGTAATGTGGCACGACCGTAATATTTTTTCGTAATATTTTTTAAAAAATCCTTCACAGGTCCGACGTCGAACAAGTCCGAGCGGACACTGACAATACAAAGTTAGAGAGAGACATGGTTAGTTCAAGTACTTAAAATGTGAGATGGCGATATTGTGCGCGCGCTCGGAAATAAACAACGTAAGCGCCAAACCACATTTTCTTGAATTAAAAAAAAACTACTTCATGAATTAAAATATGGTTGAAGGGTAGTTTAGATATCATTATTTGCTATGTTTTAGAAATAATTTCGTGATCTAAATCGTAAAAACATCGTGGTAGCAAGGAAAATTGTAAATAATTAGAGCTCATTTCATAATTTTTTTTTATCGAGAAAATTTCGTCAAATCGTGATTTGGATTTAAAGATACTCAAGATAATATAGTCAAAAATCATACATCTAAATATAAGATTCCTAGTCCACATACTTACTTAAAGAAAAAGTAGAATAGAAAATCAACCAAATTTCGAACCCTCATCTTAAGTAACTTTTTCTTCGCGTTAGTCCGGTGGACCCGAAGTGTGATTGTTAAACTAGGAGCCCTAATTTCTATTATTTCGGCTTGATCCCACGGAGGCACTTGCAAACTGTTTACAACGGAGGTTCTATTCCTTTGGGGGCGTCCATAAATTACGTGAGGTGATTTTGGGGATTTTTCGACCCCCCTTTCCCCCTTGGTTTGATGTCGTGAGATTTACTCGACATTTTTTTTGTGGAGAAACATGTTTAACTTCATTTAAGCCCAGTTTTCTCGCAAATTTACATTATTTCTTGCTGAAAATAAATTATGTGATATTTGCCGAGACGACCTCACGTGAGATTTGGCGAGATTTGGCTCTTCCCCCCCCCTCCTTTAACGCCTCAAGTAATTTATGGACGCCCCCTTTTTTACTATTTGGTACTAACAAATTGTCAACCAGATTGGAACAACTTTCCAATGCCTGGTTTCTTGTAGATGCCAACGCAATGTAGCTTTTCCCCGGGACTCACCGACGATCAATTTCAATGTATTTCGATACCACTATATCCTAGCTTACATGTCTTTTTTATGTGTCTAAGGTGGCAAACAAGCGTTAGCCCGCCTGATGTTAAGCATTTACCGTAGCCCATAGATGCTTGCAATACGAAAGGCATCGCTCCTACGTTGTCGACTTAAAGGGGAGCGGGACAGAGGGTTGTCTGCCTACCCATAGCAAACGCATCATCGTAATATATTTTATTCATCCTTTTTTCCTACCTTTTCGCACCTAGCTGTCATAAATTTTGCTACCGTGGTCATCAATGGGTCGTTAGAGAAAAAAAACGTGAGAATTTGTCTATGCTCCTGCACATCCTTTGTCCGAGTTCTGTCAGTTCCGTTCGAAATTCGAATGAATGAAGTATTGTGTTGTATTTTTTTAATCGATGTGTACGCAGGTGTATTTGTTTGTTACTTTTGTAGAATGGATCCGTCAATTTGTTTGATTTTGTAACTAAATAAATAAGAGTTACATCCGATGATGACGCACAATTTAACGTAAGCAAATAAATAAATTTACAGAACAATCTAGTTTTATAATTGCCTGACATTTTTGTTAGGACGAAAAATGTACCTATAAAATAATTATCTAGTTAAAAAAAAGGTTTGATTTTTATTATTCAGTAGGTATACTTCCACATTTCTTCGTGGAAACTAGGTATTCTTACCTACTAATGTATTAATCGTGCAATTATCGCCACTAGTGCGGATACTGTGTACCACCCGAAATAACCTAGGAACCTTTACAGATTTTTAGCTAGCCTTTGGTGAATATAAAAATATTTTTTTACACAAATGTCCTTCAGATTATATTCTCTGTAAGGTGAATAATGATAGCTCGCCACTCTCCATTACAAATTCGTTAACGTTCGGCATCCCTTCGAAATTCAAATGACATTCGACAAATTATAATCAAGAATTACCGAAAAGATCCACTCGCTACTCCGCTTTAAAAAGTTAAAATTCTAAATTTAAATCCAGCCGAGCGTTGGCGGCCATGAACGTAATAACCTTCTTTGTTGGCGGCAAAATGACCATAAACAAAATTTATTTTTTTCTCGCCATGCTCGAGGCTGTCCCGCCTTTGTGCCTGTATCCTGCCCTTTCATTCGACCTTTTTAAAGAAGAAATTTATTATGTATACTTTTGGCCATGACCAGTAGCCGATTTTAATTGTGAATTATGGGTTTTATAGTTTTTTTTTATTTGTAGAGACGTTTCCTGACCGATCGGAAGGTCACTTTTATGTTTTTTAGAATATTTTTTTATAATCGATTTAGTTACAGGTATTTTTTGGATTAATCGGTCGGAACAGTATTTTTAATTTGTTTGAAATATAATAGATGCGAACGGATGTTGTAGACTGAATGGCTATGACAGGAAATACCTCGGATTATTGCTCACGGCCCTAATGTGACCGTTACCCGTTTGAGATTTTAACTGATTTATTAGTAACATTAAACAACACAACACAAAAACCGGCCAAGTGCGTGTCGGACTTGCACATAAAGGGTTCCGTACCACAGTAGAATAAAAACGTCAAAAATATCAAGTATCTTTATTTCAAATTTTATTTATTTTTAATATTTGTTGTTGTAGCGGCAACAGAAATACACATTCCGTGAAAATTTCAAGTCTCTACCTATTACGGTTTGTGAGATACAGCCAGCTGACAGATGGACAAACGGACAGTTGGACTGACGGCCTGACGGTCAGCGTATGCTTAGTAATAGGGTCTATCTACTCGTACTAACGATTCTTTCTTAATTTAGTACACCTAAGGTAGACCGATTTTTTTTTGGGGGGCGTTGTATTTCGTGCTTGTCTAGGTACCTATTTAGTACAGAGACGTCTTTTGATTTTCAAAAAAAGAACTAACCATAAACAAATTGAAAGGGCTCATGTTCCTTAGTTGACCTCCCACTGTTAACGCTACTAGCGACATTGTTATCCGTTCTTTTTTTAAATCCTCAAGGGTTGCATCCAACGATATTGATTCTTTGCTCGATGGTTGCATCGCACCGCATTGTGCCAAGACGTCCCAATTAAAAAGCATTCTGTGCCCACCTGGTAATATTTTTTTAAAAGAAAAACATGGAGTCTTCCCGAGCGAAAATGTATAATCGGCAATGGAGCGTCCTTCATAATCCCGGCGCATTTTTTTGAAATCCGAATCGTGAATGCCTTTTTTAAAATTTCAGGCTTTTGCGCGAGTCCGTGTTTTTTTTTTTTCAACTGCCATAGACGGTAGTCGGTTGCATTAATTTTTAACTACGCTAAAAGGTCGTACCCGCACGCGGAGATATAAAAAATATTTTGATTCGACTACCCACAGAGAATATAAACACCATTGATGTATTATTAAAGCAGATATGGTGCTGCGGGGTTAACAGTGCCACATAGCAATTAAATAAATAAATATCGTCAAAAAAACACCGACTTTATGGTCCCAAACTAAGCTTGTACTATGGCTACTATACAATGGACTGGGGGCGATCCCAGTGACACCCAGACCAGGACAAATTACAAAAAGGCCGTTTCCGAAATTTGCCTCTGGCGGGAATCGAACCCGCAACCCCCGATGCAGTGAGCCGAGCGGCCAATGCCCAAACCACTGCGCCAAGAGGTCATCTGCAGAAGCAATTCATTTTTCTGTTTTTCTAGTAGTATCCTTAGCCATTTCAAGGTGGTAGAGCCAACCTGTAGCCAATTGACTGCAGCTCATAAACGGGCTGGCTCGACCAGGGTAGTACCACCCTCTCACAGAAGATCGGCGTAAAGCAGCTATTACAGCTGCGTTTTGTACGATGAGTGAGAGAGCCCATAAGAACCTCCCTCCATCCCACTCCCCTTCAGGTCGGCAATGTGCGAGCAATGCCTTTGGTATTGTAAGCATCTATAGGCTACGGTTACTGCTTAACAACAGTCCTATACTTATTTTTTATTTTTTTTATCTTAATTGCCATACAATGCCCACGAATGGTGTGTAAAATGTGTGTCTATATTACGGAAACTTCGTGGAATTGCTAAGTATTCTGCTAGAATAAAAAACAGACAAAATTGATTGCTTTTGCAGAATTGCTATATGTGGCGCTCTTAACCCCCCTGTTCATTGTAGGTATGGTTAGCAAAGTCCAATTTCATAATATTATGAGTTCATTTTCACCATAGTGCGCGTTTAAGACAACGGAACCCAAAAAAATATATCATTTAGTTAATGAAATCATGTTTTTTTTTAATCGTGATCTGATTAGTTTGATCTACACGGCCCGTCCATCACACGAACGACAATGACTAATAGAAAATTAATAAACCGTACTGAATGCTCTACGTGCCATCGTCCCAATATCCCACGCAAAGGACAATGTTTGAAAAAAATAATAATTGATAGAAAAATAACAAAAAAATAATCCACATCCCTCGAGGATTACACGACAAACGCATTTTGGTTGGCCACACTGAACTTGATGCTTCCAAATTCAAATTTCAAAAAAGGAACGTTCGAACGCCTTCAAAATATTTGTCGTTGGTGTTCTGTCTGTTTTTAGGGTTCAATTGGAAGTGCCTTTGCTTTAATTAATTGGGTTACTTCATTAAGAGCGTGGTGTCATTTGACGATTTTTTTTTTCAGGCTTAATAAATAAGGATTTTGAGGGAGCCCAAAAGCTCACTGACCACCTGCTCGAAGTCTTAAGTATTTTATTAAGTAAAACATATTTCCACCCTCATCTAAGCAGTATTAGCCAAACAGGTGTAAGGCTCACCTTGTAAAGGATTTCCAAGTCTGGCCGCATCTATAAGATTTTCAATTTTCATGTCGAAATTCAATTTTAACAATGTCATTATCACTTGCTTAGCTAAACGTTGAAGATAAAAGGGGAAATCTGCATGACTATCAGGACGAAAGTGTGAATTTATTGTACGGAACCATATTACACGACAACTGATCGATATTTTTCAAAAAAGGAATTCAATTCAATAGGTGTGATTCGATCGATCCAACCGTCACTGTGACAGTGCGCAAGTGCTGCCACCTGTCGCGATCCACCGTGTGAATGATCCACATATTTATCGTCGATCAATGATTTGGCAATAACCATCACAATGGGACTACTTGGGTAGCCATTTTTACATTTGACGCGGGTGGACGCGATTCAAGATTACGTGTGACTTGTCAAAAACTATTCGAAATTCGAATTGTTAACGAGTTTGTGTGCACACTACACAATATAGGTATTTCGTTTTTAATTTTTGAGGGAGATATTTTTTTTTATCCCTTCATCTAAAGTCCTTCACACACTGCGGAGAAGCACGTTCAGAACAAGTGAAGAGATGCTACACAAACAACATCGCGATTTGAAAATGAGGCGTTGCCAACGAAGACAGGACAGGGCGGAGTTCACCAACACTAACGGTCCGTTAGAGGAGTAAACAATCCAGAGTAGCTCATATGCCTACAGGCTGGCTCGACCGGGGTAGTATCACTCTCTTACCAAAAATCGACGTAAAGTGCATGTGGCGTTTCGTGCGACGTCCCTCTGTCCCCCTCCTCTTCAGATCTGCAACGTGCGAGCTATGCCTTTGGAAGCATCTAAAGGGCGCTCCACATTCACACCGTGAACAGCCGTGAAAGCCGCGAACCGCGAATGTGGATGGTATTCGCGGCCGTTCACGGGCTTCGCGCCTGTTCACGCCTTGTTCCCCGTTTGGTGTCGGTATTTAGGTTAAGGTAACTGCCTAACATCAGGTAAGCCGTAAGCTTGTTTCCCCATTATGTTGTATGAAAAAACAATTAGAATCATTGATTAGAATTTAACTTGAGTCACATGGGACACAATCTCTACTACACAAATTACATAGCTGCCTACCCCTTTCAGGACAGCCGTAATGTGATGCGAACAAATTAGACTCTTAAGTTTCCGATTACATTTTTTTACCTAAAACTCGAGCACATAAGCACAGAAATACGACACAAGTTATTTAATAAGAGCGCGCGTTTAAAAGGATTATTTCGTGGCGGCCATGACACTCGAGACCATCAACCATCGACAAAAAGAGGAATAAATGCGGGAGGATTAGCTGCCAGTGTCAAAGTGTTAAATATCGAACACACCGTCTAATTTGACAAGTGCGGCTGGTAGAAAATTTTGGGCGGTGTTGCCAGTGTTAAGTTTACCTACAAATTGGGGTAATTTACACATCTTATCATTACTTTAACTAATATGAGAACTTATTTCTTTTTAACGGCTATAAAGCAACAAATAATATTAAAAAGAAAATGTAGGGCTGTCACTCAATGTCTACATATCGTAGTATAGGTATCTCTATATACTGATTCAAGACTACTACACTGTGCTAAATGTGTACACGAATCAGGAAACCACTGGATAAATCAAATAAATAAATATCGCCAGCCTTACCCACCAACTGTATGGTCTAAAACTAAGCAACGCTTGTACTATGGCTACCATACAATGGACTGGGGCGATCCCAGTGACACCCAGACCAGGGCAAATTACACACAGAGCCAAGCGGTCCTCAATTCATGGTGATAGCATATGGGACACTTTATAATGTAAGAAATTAAAAGGTAGGTACTATGGGAAGCCTATCTAGAGGTCAGACAAAATCGCACACAAAAACTCATTTAGATCAAATAAAATTGACAACTACCTAAAACGCATGCAAGTTTTTCACATCGAACATGGCAACCTATATTTCTTGCAATGACAAAAAAACTGTCAAACGTGTCACATTTCTGTGATTTGACAGTTTGATATGGAGGCGTGTCGGCGCGGCGGGATGGCTTAATGTGTGATTGTGATTTTCAACGAAAATTACTTACGATTAGATTTTTATTTATCATCAACATTAAACTGGTTTCAAGATTAGTTTTGATTTATGAAAGTGCAATTGTTCACCCACGCGCCTCGCTTAAAATTATTGTACTAATACACCAAGCCAACTAGACACTCGGGTATAAATATCAAATGATTATAAGTCAATGATTCCGCTGTCCTTCCACCACGTAGTGGGAGCTACTGCCACAGGAGTGGCCAGGCATTGGCCCAGGCTCACTACGTTGTGGACGGACCGCGGAATCATTGACTTATTATCATTTGATATTTATACCAGGGTTTCTAGTTGGCTTGGTGTAGTAGTATCCGTAAACTCATAGACGACCGCTTGGCGCAGTGGTTCGAGAGTTGGCCGCTCGGCTCACTGCATCGGGTGGTTGCGGGTTCGATTCCCGCCAGAGGCTAATTTCGGAAACGGCCTTTTCGTAATTTGCCCTGGTCTGGGTGTCACTGGGATCGCCCCCAGTCCATTCTATGGTAGCCATAGTACAGGCGTTGCTTAGTTTGGAACCATACAGTTGGTGTAGTCTGGCGATACCGCCCTTCTAAGAAACATGCTGAAACTTATTATCGTCGTGGCACGTCAGTTTCATAGGTACATTTGTCATGTAGTCGTATAGTTAGTGGCCAACCTGGTGTGAGAGTTGTTCAAGCCGCCCGAAAGCCTCTGACAAGGTTTAACGACTGCTTACATGACAAGAACTGGGACTGGCTTTCTACAAGCCCTCCGAAGCACGGAGACGCTCAGTTCAAATGCCACTAAACGGTCTCCCATCTCTGACTGCCCTTGCCAAGCGTTGCTTAACCTCCGATCGTTTAACGATCAGTGGTTGCAGCTGGCTAAGATGATGGTGATTGGTGAGAGTAGCAAATAGCCGTGATTTGTGAGACCAATGGGGAAGGCCTATGTCCAATAATCTGGCATTCTTTATTCAAAAATGTTTAAACTGCGCATACAAATCTCAACATCCTCTGACGTCATGCCATAGACCACACAGATAAATCTTATAATTTGACGTAGCGGCCGCATCCAATCAGATCGAACTGTTTTTATAGGGTCACTTAAGTATTGGGACAACATCTATTATCTATGATCGGTCATAGACAACAGAGGTGGTCTGTGAAGTTATGTCGTTTGCATTGCTAGAGTCACTGATACTACTCAAGATGTTATACATAGTTATAGAATAGAACCGACCCTTTGTCTGTGCTATCGGAGCTTCGAAACGGATGAACCGATTTCAACACGACTTCTGTTTAATGATAGCTGGTAACGGTAAAAGTCGGTAACCACGTTACCTAACTTATTTCGATGTTCTATGCGAAATTTTGTTAAATGAATAGAAGGCGACGGTTTGATGAAGATTTTTAGCTCTTTCAAGCAACGGATAGCATTTTATTCAAGCCCTTATAAAGAAGTTTTGGTTTCTCAATTTTTCTTCTTCTTCCTAGCCTTATCCCATTATGAGGGGTCGGCTTTCAGTCTACCCTGATTTGGCTGATCACCGATATTTACACGAAGCGATTGGCATCTGCCCTCCGAGACCCAACTAGTGGGACTATCGGCAACCTAAGGGTAAGACCATTTTAGTCCGATTTTTCAGACTTCTGACTGCCTGTAACGACTTCCAAAGATCTTCAAATGACACTCGGGGCCGCCAGCTTAACATGCCCTCCGAAGCACGGAGGAGGTCAGATGTTATAATTCTGACACCCATGCAAGGCCCAACCGAGCCGAACGTGGCTTAACGCGCCAACTAAGCTACGACCTTCTTGGTTTCTCAATATAAAATCCAAATACCCTGGAAATTATACCTACTAGTTCATGGTTGGCGGACCGCGCTTGCTTACAACGATTAGACTCACCTATTAGACTAGACAGACAAAAAATATATCAATAGGTAGTCCCGGTAGACGGTTGAAACGCAAAGTCATCCACAAAAACTCTTGTTGCTACACACACTCGAGAAATAAAATTAAAACAGCCGCCATTTTGATCGAGATACGAAATAATCTTGTCCTCAAACAATGCCATTATACTTTATGAAAATAAACAAACGGCTCGAGGCTTCCATTCGATATTTGAAAATTAAAAAAATAAAACATTCACCATAGACACGGCGGCGGCGCGTTCGAATATTGAATTGGAACTGGGGCAGTTGGTAGGGTTGTCAAGATCACATAAAATGTATGGTCATTCATCATTCCATACAAAATAGTTATTTAATCAAAGTGCAAAATTAAATTAAGTTTTTATTGGCCTTTTGTGGGTATTATACTTGTGTTTATTTCCTACTACCTACCTTCTTTCCTTCTTGTGCTGAGAATAAATAAATTAAAATTCAGTACTAAGGATTGATTTAAATTAACACTTTAAACGCTTAAAGCCAATTAGGTAGATCAAAGGAAATAAGTTGGTAAGTAAGTATTAAAATAATGCATTTCCTGAATAGTAATTAATAATTAAATAGGTACCTGTTGGATATAAGAACATACTTGACCTAATTAACAAGATTAACATACATTATTAACTGGTTATTTATTATTAATTTCGTATGCAAGAGTACACGAAAGAATGCACTTTTTAAAGCATTCAATATTTAGGCATCTATCATGACGACATGAGACATTACCAAGAAAGAGGGGGACATATGAATGTTCAAAATAGTATGTTCTACCTATCAAAGTCCACGGACACAGTACGACTAAGTAAAATAATTTTGAAAACATGTCGGTATTGCCAATACGGCTCATCTTCTGGTCAATATGCGCATTAAAATGCCTTTGAATTTTGCTGCATGTACCGGTGGTTATAAATGATTTAATTCTCGAGAAACACTTTTTTGTAATTACCTACACTTTAATGAGGATTGTCGATGTCGGTGAAGGTTTAGACTGCCTGTTATCTCAGTCATCATCAATATTATAAAATGTTATCCGTCAAGTGCCAGCCCTGGTCATAGACAGCGTAACGTATCAACAAAAAGCGCGCGTAAAATATTTTGATGTTTGACAACTGTCACGGTGGATTTGATCGATATCTATTTATTTATTTAAATGCTTATGCCGTGCGTAGACCGCGTGAACTTTTATTTATATCTTTGTTACGTTTCTTATTAGGAATGCACCTTTTAAATAATTTTATCGGGGTAGTACCACCCTCTGAAGATCGGCGTAAAGCAGTTATTTTAGCTGCCTTTCGTACGCTCCCCTCCCCTTGCTTCCCTCCATTTGTCCTACTCCCCATCAGATTGGTAACGTTTGAGCAATGATGCCTTTGTATTGCAAGCATCTATAGGCTCGTCGTAGCCTATAGATGCTGTCTGCTTAACATCATCGGGCCGCACGCTTGTTTGCCGTCTTAGTTATTATAAAAAAAAACTGCGAGCCTTTACGTAAACTTTGTTATCAATAATATCCAACGTAGGAAACGAAGTCTACTCCACCAAGCCAACTAGGCACTCGGATGGAATGCGGCTTCGTCGCCCGCATACCGCCCGCACACCCGCCACCGCCTGCGGCTTCCCGCCCGCCACACCTCCCGCACACCGCCACCGCTTTTTTGAACGTGACGTCACATTTGACAGGCGTCTCGTTGGCTTGGTGGAGTAGTAAGGCCGCACCTCGAACCCGCGACCCCGATCGATGGTAGACGAAGCCCGCGGCCGAAGCCCTACGATACGAGCGAACGACACCGATACGGATATTGAGACGTCACTGCACTACTATAGATAAACTTACTTTTTATGCATTAATGAAAATAAAATTGAATCTATGTCTAAAAAAAAGCCTTGTTGGCGGTAAATGTAGAGAACTAACCCCCTCCGCACACGGCGTCGTAACGTAAGCGTATCGTCGTATCGTTATACGCGCGTAGAACGAGAGCAATACGAGCACGTTAATTGTTACAAGTCCGCAGACGAAGCGGTGTTGCAGCGTATCGTATGTGATGTTCATCCTCATGAACAAAAAGCATGCGCAGATTTTTTTATTTATTTTTTTCATTCTAAATTCGTTTATGAGAAAACGTTCTCTTCATAAATTTAGAATGTGTGAATGTGAATGAGAATTCGCTTACAAAACGATACGTCTACGCTACGAGTCGTATGTAGAACTCTGCACGTCTCGTACTCGTTGCGTCTCGACGATACGCTTACGAGACGACTACGCTTACGCCCCGTGTGTAAAGGGCCTAAGTACTAAGTACCTATTCGGTACAGGAGTCATTTTACAACTTGAAACTTGGGTTTTGTCCTAGAGTTCTAGAGCTACATTACTTAGACAAACAAACAAATATTTTGGTAGGCACTACCTATCTAACTACATAGGTCTTACCTATTGATGATAGGGCCAGGCAAGCCTAGTCCCCTTGGGATTGTGTGGGCAAAGCTGTATTTTTGATACGTAGTCGATTCGATTTACCTTTTGCGACTTCATTCATAGTTAGATTTTTTCATCAAGGTGTTATTATGAGTTTTATTCAAATAATTTATTAAGTACCTACCTAGTCTATTGTTTTATTGTCTACTAGCGACATCTAGTCCAAGGTTTTATCATCTACTAGAGACACCTACTAGCGACATCTAGTTTAACATTACTAATGTGTATTTGATCCTATTCGCCACTAGATGGCGAATGGGAATCTGAAGATATACGTGGTGTATGGTATAGTTATTTTTATACTCCATGCAGAATACTAAATTACTCAAACAAATCAGTTGTCATCAGTCAATCATTGAAATTGATTTATTAATTGATAAATTTATTATAAAACCTACCATTTTGATGCTGGCAATTTTCAATGCAGAAGGAACCATCGGAGGCTTTTTGGCGGGAAGTGGAAAAGTCATGTTGTGATTTTTGTTTTAATTTCCAAAACTTGTGTTTTCGTGTATTATAATGTGTAATATTGGTGGAATATTAACCATTATATGGTCATAAATGTGCGTGAGTGTGGGCAATTGGAACAAAAGTGATGAAACATGATTTTCGGCTTCTCCCAAGAAGTCTAGTAATTTGTCAGTAAAGTATCCGCCACTTTACTGATAGGGTTTGGGGGGGTAGAAATAAGGTAGTTATAAGGTAGATTTAAGGTAGTTATAAGGTAGAATTAAGAAAAAATGTAATAAAAGTATACTGATGTTAGGCTCCAAAGGGCTAGTTCCCAGGGGCCGTAAAACTAATCTTATAAAAAAAAAAAAAAAAATATAAAAAAAAGGAACCATCGTTTCAACTCTTGTAACCAGGGGGGTGAAAGATAGACTATTAGGCTCATTGGAAAAGACAGTTACGCCACCTAAACTACTTAACATGAAACCAAACTGCTAAAATGTACGGTAGATGTCTCTATACTCAATAGTCGTAATATATTATATTATTTTTAAAATATTTATTTTTATTTAAAAAAAATTACTCCATAATTAATTAATAATCATTTATAATTGCTCTTGTAAATTATATTTAATATTATTTTTAAATTCTCACTAAGTGACAGTTATGACCTTATGTTGCCATGTACCAATGACAGCTTGTGAGAAGAAAATAGGGATGCCCGATTTTTTGCTTTGAATCGGTCTTCTGGATCGTAACCTCCTAAATCGATCCACGATTTAATCGTATTGCCTTGAAGATCTGGGAAGATCGTATCGTAATTTCATTAAAATAAATAAAAGCACAGTATGCGTGCAAAACTATTTTTTTACATTATATTACCTATGCCTATTACGGTATCAAAGAACGAAAGATCAGAGAAAACTAAAATACCTTATAAAATAAACAAAATATTATCATACCTACCTTCATATTTCATACATTATCGCTTTTGATGTAACTCGAAACTATACTCTTGATTTTTAATTTCGTGGACTAAAATGACAGCTTTTTATGTCAAACGTAAAATAGTGTTTTATCTGTTCATCGTTATGTTATTTTTATGACTCTGGTTCAAATTTAAATTTTATTTACCAAAGAATAAAATAAACAAGATCACTCATAAAAATATATTTAATTTAAATATAAATTGACATTAATTATAGCTGTCATTTTAGTCCATGAAATTAAAAATCAGTGTATAATTTCATTTAATGTGTAGGTAGGTAATCTTGCTTTGTCGTAGTTATTTTGTCCCCTTCCCGGCAATACGATAGGTATGCAAAGATCGGTTCGTACGTTCGTATGATACGTTTCGGTTGATGTTTAAGTTTTAGTTGAAACGTTTTTTTTTCAAACGATCTTATAGGCATATGATTAGATCTTAGAAACGATCGCATTCCCTTGAATTGATTTAAAAAATCGGGGATCGTATGGCCGTGAATCGATCTTCCGGAAAATCGATTAAGAGCGGGCATCCCTACAACTACAAGAAAAAAGTTCGGTCGGCTGATTAGGTTATTTTTTTCCCGCAGCGTAGAAACTTTTGTTTGGTTGTTATTAATTGTGAGAATTGTTGATTTTTGAGTGCCTTCTCTGCTGCAGACGTCGTCGTCGTCCTTGCTTCGTCCTGTTGTTGTGATAACTTCCCAGTGACAGTAGTTATATTGCGAAAAAGACGCTACTTTGTGTTGTGTTGGGTGTGAAATTTGGGTACCATACCGCATCGCTGTGCTTTTGGTTGCAGAAATGGGTGTTGTTGAATGTTATGTTTTGAAATGATTTAATAAAGAGTTGTACGCATCAATCCATCCATATTTTGTTTCATTGTACTAACAATGTTTCTCATTATTGAGCTATTTTTTTTCTAGTTGAGTTATTGTTTCAATGTCAGATTATTCTAACATTGTCACAATATGCTTAATTGGAAAAAAAATAGCTCAATAATTGAGAAACTGTAGGTAGTTCAGCATTCGTAAAAGTATACGTAATATATATATATATATATATACCTACCTATATATAGGTAGGTAGCTACAGCATTAGTTTTTTGTTAAGAAGTACAGAGGCGCTCGCGCTTTCATTGTCCTGCGCCTAAACGCCGCAAGATGTCACTCTTTACTACTTACTATACTCTTTGCTTGTAACACTGCATCAAAATCAAACATGGCGCGCGTGCATACAGTTCCGCAAATTTTTAATTTTTTCCTATATTTCACGATTACAATATGTTGTTTTACCAATTCCGCCAGTGCCAACCGAGAATTAAATGAAGATAATTGGAAAGATATCCTCGAGGGAGAATGGATGGTCGAGTTGTGAGTATTATTTTCTGAGCCGGTTGCATCAATATACCGAAACGTGTCAAGAATTTTCCTCGTTTTTATGTGTGAATTACGAGTTTGTTTGCTTGAGTGGACCTTGAGCTGGCGGGTAAACATGTTAATTAACGATTTGGGTATTGACAGATTAGTATATCACCGGTATTTGTCGAAGATAAACGGTATTTAGAAGTAGCTTGATCTAGCCCACACGTCTGGGTTCAATAACCATTTCAAGGCCGGTAGGGTCTATAAGAACCGTTTTGAAAACCGTGACGCATTGTCTAGCTATTGTCCGTAATTGTTAACACACCACCGGCTGTTTTGTTACCAAATTCAGCATCCATTTTGTTTTCCTACATGGCCAGATGAAAATCAGGCCCAAAAAAGCTTAGGAACCTACCTAAAAAGTATCTGGTACTTTCATGTTATAGTAAATCACTGAATTACTATGTATGGAACATACTGATGATACATCCAATACTATGAGCTCACATCTCACGAATAAGTCACCAGAATCAATAAGAATTGATGACTAATCAATTCCTTTTATAATACCCATACTACATATTATATTACAATGCAACTTTGACTACCCTTCAGGGAATACTAGCATGATGATATTATTGATATTGTTAGCACAATTCAGTATTAACTGTACTGAACCTACCTAAGCTACAAAAATAACTATAGCTGATAAGTATGAGGAAATTAGTTAGCAAGTACAACTGTGTGATAAATACTTACCTAATGTGTGGTACCTAGGTACAGTTAAATATATGCATACAGTGTTACTGTGAAAATGTTAAACATGTCTATGTATTTAATTTTTACCCTTGATATCGGACTAAAATTTGACATACATTCAAATATGTTAACTTTTTTGTGTTGTTAAATAACATCAATATAGTATTGAAGCTGTTAGTGATCTTACAACATTGGGTAAAAGCAGAATAAGATCAATATCAAAATACTAATATGCTATCTAACAAATGTACCTGTATTTTCACCACTCATGATATTGCAGTTACCAGCTAAAGTATCACTTAGCTGTTAGAGACTTCATTATCTGTCTTTTTCTGTATTTCAAGTCAAAATTATGCAGCACTCTTTATTGAGTATTTAGCAGATAGTCTTCTTATTGTATGGTTAGTGGCCAACCTAGTGGCAGAGTTGTTCAAGCCGCCCAAAGGCCTCTGTTAGGTCTCAACAACTGCTATACAGGGTTATTGGTAAAACACTAACCTTGCAGGGGCGTATTACTGACATGAAAGACAACAACTTTTTTTCTATGACTTTTTACAAAACAAAACAAAATTAACAAAAAATCACACTCTAAAATGTATGAAACAAGAAAATATGCTCATCTAGAGAATAGCCGTGGTATGTTTAGGTACTTCAGGGCAAAGTGGAATACAACCATGTACCATGGCTTTCCTCAAGATGAGAAAAAAAATCATACATTTTGGAAAGTGGCTTTTTGTGATTTTTTTTTTGTTTTGTAAAAAGTCATAGAACAAAAGTTGTTATTTTTGATATCAGTAATACGCCCCTGCAAGGTTGTTAGTGTTTTACCAATAACCCTGTATAGGTGAGAACAACCGGGACTGACTTTTTATGAGCCCTCTGAAGCATAGAAACATACAGTTTGAAATGTCATTAAATGGTTACCCATCTCTGACAGATTTTGTCAAGTGATGCTTAACCGCTGATCATTTACCAATCAATGATTGCAGCCGGCTATGAGTGTATGTGGATAGTGAGTCATATTGAATAATACCATCCAGACGTTACATCATGTCTAGCCAAAACAAAATGTTAATTCACAGACTATTGGTCATGCAACATGCATTTTTATAACATGCAAGTTTTATTCAACGATTTTAGAAGACCCCTAATGGCCTTTACTTGTACGCAACTTAAATTTGAGAGCTGCTTAACTTTGATGCGCCATACAAAAAATTACAGTTAACAACGTCTCAAACTGCTAAGTGGGACTTAAATATTTAAGTAGCCTTTGACTATTCGGCCGTTAGTCTAGTTGTCTGAGCTTAGGCTGCTCGACTGACTGCACCATGTAGGTGTAGGTTCGATTCCCATCTGAATTTACAAAAATACATTAGCTAGGAATTTTTGCTATTTAACCCTAATATCAGCTTGCAACACACTTAACTCCTATTTTCATACCCCTATATCACATCTTGCCGCTTTCCATTAGGTTATTATTTGCCGAGGTAAGATTATAATAAGTTACCTTTAGAAATGTTTGTTTCGTTACTTCACAAGGTTAGTAGAATTGTAGGTCGTTATAGTGTAAGGTATTCTTATAGAACCATTCTGGAAGAAGCATTCATTAATTAGTAAGTCTACTAGGTATCTGAAATAGGATCTATAAGTAGTTAGGTAGCAGGAAATCCAATCTTTCACTAAAAGTTCTTGGGTACAAACAAGCATAACGTAGGGGTCTTAAAAACCACTAGACGATAACGATTTTTTGGCCAATTTATAGGAATAGGGCAGGTTTTAGTTTGGTAGGATAGGCTAGGGTTTAGGTAGGTGGTTTGGGTCGTTACAATTTGGTCAAGGAAATTGAAGTCTTAAAATTAATATTTCCAGGGAAATATGAACTTTAATGACTGCAAAGGAAGTCATTTCAGTTTCCTTTAGGATGTGAATCGTTAGGGGTATGATAATAAGGGTTTAGTTCGTGTGGCAGGCGACAGCTAGCTAGTTGTCATATCTCAAGGAATAGTCACAAGTGCATTTCTCGTATCAATAACAAAAGATAACTGCATTGTCTCTTAAACAATAAATAATTATTAACATCCTCTTGTGACATTGAAGTCATGCATTTAATGTCCATTGTATGCATTGTAAGTAGGTATCTATTTATTCAGATGGCTTGACTCAGTTACTGTGTGTTCAATATCATGTAGGTAATTATCATCAGAAGAATTCTTTCAAAGGGCAAGGAAAGGTATTGAATGCATAAGGTCCAGGACCAATGTGGCAACAAGCGTTTGCCCGTCTATATTTAGCAGTTACCGTAGTCTATAGATGCTTGCAATACCAAAGGCATCACTTCACATATTGCCTATCTGAGGGAGAGTGGGTCAGAGAAAGTGCAAGTTGAAAACGCAAGACCGTAGACTAGGTTGGGTCACCAAACCTAATATTAAAGAAGACAAATTACTGAAAATCTTAAGCAAAAAAAAGTACTATTATCGGACAAGTACATTTATTGAATTTCCAATAAAAAGGACAAACATTAACTTCTTTTGCCAGATATTCGACATATTTATGGCCGACGCACAATTCGTACGGAAGGGCATGGCATTTTTATTCGATGCCAATCGAAATAAGGTGCTCCAGCGGGTGCACCGAAAAAACACTCCGCGATACTCCGAGGTCGATCACCGAGCATTGAAATATATACCTTATTTCGACTGGATAAGTATTAAATTCGATTGATAAAAAATCAAATGCCATGCCCTGCCGTACTCACTGCGCGCCATTAGTGTTTATTTACGTTGTCTATTAGTGACGTGAATTTATCGCACATGTTTGACATGACTGCTGTAGACCGTACCAGTGTGAGAAGGCCTATTCTATCCCCCCTCCCCCCCCAGCTACGCGCCGTGGTGCCCAGCGTGCAACGCGCTGGCGCCCGCGTGGCGCGAGCTGTCGTCGCGCGCGACGCGCAAGGCGCTCGGCGTGCGCGCCGGCGCCGTGGACGTCACCAAGAGCCCCGGCCTCAGCGGCAGATTCGTCGTGACCGCCCTGCCTACTATATACCAGTGAGTATTGCACCCACTACACCCAGAGGGGTCACTTCAGAACGGAAAAATTCCCGAGCAATTTAGTGCCTCCATTACCGTGTTACCACAGCCTAAAGTAGATAATTCTATGAATATCGACAGTCATTGCGGCCAGAGGAGCCTGCACGAAGATTTCTGTCCCGTCTGAACTGACCCTAACTCAAAATTTAGGGTCCTTAAGAACAACATGAGTTGTTCTAGCCTTAGTTGTAGCCTTGAGTATGCGGCTGTTAATGATAACAGCCGCATACTCAAGGCTACTTAAAGTCGTGCAAAGCAGTTTGAGACATTGTTATCTGGCATTTAGGTATGTCATGTTTAAGTTATATTTTATATACGAATAAGTAAGGATTCGTCAACAATGTTGCGTAAACGCAACACTTCAGGGGCGTAGCTACCGCCGTATCAGCCGTAAAAATGATACGGGGCCCCCAGGGTACTGGGGCCCCGAACGAACCTGTGTGAAAATTATTCACCCTTCATATGTGAAAAAAATTTTTGGGCCCCCCAACAATTTTTGATACAGGGCTCGTCTAAGTCAAGCTACGCCACTGCATCGCTTTGGCCCTTGTTAAGCTCTTAATTGGTTGTTGTGTTCCAGTGTGATAGAGGGTGAATTCCGCCAGTACAAGGGCCCGCGCGACGTGGACTCGATGCTGGGCTACATCGAGGAGCAGCGCTGGAAGCAGACGGAGCCGGTGCCCGGCTGGAAGGCGCCGCATTCGCTGCAGATGAGCCTCGTCGCGGAGTTCTTCAAGCTTAGCCAAGCGCTCAGGGTAAGTGTTGGCGTTTCTAGCGTGTATTTCTGTTCGTGTTGTTGGTTCTCGGGTTCGCAGGACTCTTCAATGATTCGTAATTTAAACGTATAACGTATATTTATTATTATAATTTTATTTAACAGAGCTCTTCAGTTCCGACATGGATAGCGAATATAAATCAGGTGAATGAGAGAATGTATCGAATAGAACGGTGACTGCGCTGAGGTTCACTCCATAGTTCATTCTTCCGTTCATTGCTTCAATGTAGTTCAGACTGGTTCCGCTACCCGCTCACAGATGGCGTGACGTTCGTATTGGGTGCGTGAACAGTAAGTCAATTTACAAAACACACTATACAGGCTTTCATGGCCAAATCTGAAACTATGAGGAATAGCGATAAGTACTCATAGGAGTCATGGTGGTCGAGCCAAGCTGTAGTCATGACTTCAGATCATTACAGACTGGCTCGACCGGGGTAGTACAACCCTCTCACAGAAGATCGGCGAAAAGTAGCTATTACAGCTGCGTTTCGTACGATGAGTGAGAGAGCCGGAAGCCCAACACCCCCCCTTCCCTTCCCTCCTTCCCACTCCCCTTCAGGTCGGCAAGGTGCGAGCAATTCCTTTGGTATTGCAAACATCTATAGGCTACGGTAACTGCTTAGCATCAGGTCGGTCGTACGCTTGTTTGCCTCATCAGTCCTATAAAAAACACATAAATAACGTCACACGTAAAGGGGGGTGGTCGACAAAGTGTGACATTGTGTGACAAGAAGTGAGAGGGGTCCTAAGTTTCGTGACATCACCCTCTGAAGGGTAGTGGGACAGAGGGATGGGAAAGGGGAAGGGGGAGTGTTGGGCTTCCGGCTCGAAACGCAGCTGTAATAGCTACTTTACGCGGATCTTCCGTGAGAGGGTGGTACTACCCTGGTCGAGCTATATTGGGAAATGGCTTAGAGACAGTTGCCGCTCGCCATCACGGCACTCTCAAGCGATCTGAACCGAGGTATGTCAGTCCGAATTCTCTTTGATAATAGATTTATTGACTGTTACAGAGTGTCCACAACATGCTGATGGAGACGTATGGCCTCCCGACATGGGGCTCCTACCTCATCTTCGCTGTGGCCACCATATTCATCGGAGCCCTACTTGGATTGGTCAGTATTATGAATATTATATGTTTACGGGTCCGTTGGCGTGGTTGGTAAGATTCCGCCTATCACGCTGCAGGTCGTAGGTTCGATTCCTACCCGGGACATGCATTTGTGTGCATAAACATGTCTGTATGTTCCGGATCTGGTGTAATTATGTAGGTAGATATATTAAGTATGTATTTACAAACAAAAAGTAGTATATGTAGTAATATCAGTTATCTGGTTTCCATAGTACAAGCGCTGCTTAGTTTGGGATCAGGTAGCCGTGTGTAAAAAGAATGTCCCAGGATATTTATTTATTATTTGTTTGTTATTTATAGGTACTAATAAAATAAAATACTTTTTATTTCTTAAAGTAAGGACCAGTTTTACGAAATAGAGTACCTACAATAATAGTGATGTACTTTTTCTCTAACAGATCCTGGTGTGCATAATCGACCTGCTGTACCCGCCGCGGCGCGTGGACAAGGTGTTCGTGTCGCAGGCCGAGCTGGACCGCCGCGCACGTGGCGACCAGGACAAGGACAAGCCCGACGGCGACCAGGTACACACAACACATTGTACCACACACTTTGTATCTATAGTACGTTTTTTTATACTTGTCCTATTTGGAAAGCAAAGATGGCGTCCAGCGGGGCGATTGCGTAACTTTTTGTCAATGTTTCAATTGGTTTCGTATATAATTGACACAGAATGAACGAAACCAATTGAAACATTGACAAAAAGGTTACGCAATCGCCCCGCTGGACGCCATCTTTGCTTACCAAATAGGACAAGTATAAAAAAACGTACTATAGTATGTCAAATACCATTCCAGAAAGTTATTTGTATCTGGTATCTGAAATACTTAATTTGAAAGTATATTGTATTCCAGATACTTTGTATAGAGTATCTTGTACATCACTGGGTGTCTCAAAAGTACGAAATAATTACTCAGCCATTATAATTAAATATAATAGTTTCTGAGTTAAATAAAATTCGCGACAAATTCCGTGTTGCGGCCTCAGAACACATCAAATGGTCTAGGAACCAGTGTAAACAGTATTTAGGAGTAGCAACCACTAATATAAAAGAGAGTTTGTGATTTTTTTTTTAAGATATTACAATTTTTCTGAATTGGCGGGATACGTTTTTATACCATTCAATTATATTACCGACAATCGTGCAAACCTCTAAGTAGTATTTCGCTCTTTTGAAACATCTTGATTTCCTTGAGACCCCTTTAACAACTTAACAGACCCCCATTAGGTTCTGTTTCCTACAGACCCCATTAGGTTAACAACGTATTTTAATTTAGTAATTATAATATGACATTGGTTATTCTAGGAGCTGATTAATGACGACATCGTGGATGACGCGGAGACCGCAAACAGCGACGCCGAGAAAAACTCGCCCAGTGACGTGAGTTAATTATCAATTTTAATTAAAACATTATTATTTTTGGCAAGATATTGTTTGCCACCAGCAGAGTTGGGCAACATTTAATTGCAATTAATTAATTGCAAATTGCAGGTGGTGTCACAATTAACAATTAATTGTGATTTGTTCGCAATAGACAAACAAATCAAAATTAATTGTTAATTGTGACACCACATGCAATTTGCAATTAATTAATTGCAATTAAATTTTATCCAATTCTGGCCACCAGTCATCGTTGTTACTGCTATAAGCCAGAATCTAATGTTGCATCCAATAAATACGTTTCGGTTGTATCCATGCGAACGAAATTGATTTTGAAGTTACGGAAATTTGAAGGATTAACTATGTAAAATGTAAATGTAACGTCACGACTTTTTTCCCCATTCGGGGGTAGTCAGAGGCTTGAGTGGCCATACACCACCGCATTGTGGAGGTATTAACCAACTCAAAGCCCACGTTTCACCAGATAGTCAGAGCCCAACGTGACAGGTGGTGAACCTTGTCGCCGTGTATACAGGAACTGACTATTACGTAGGATTAACTAGATATTAGGAATTTTCCAAGCGTTAGATCAGACATAAAAACTAAAGTTTTAACGCAATTTTTATTCGTACGTTAAGGCCACTGCAAACACGCTACTTTTGCATCGGCTATCGGCGATTTAGTCGCGTTTAGCAAGAGTCGCCAAATCGCGATGCAGCATCGATACAGTCGCAAAATCGCCGATCGCCGATGCAAAAAGTAGCATGTCTGCGGTGGCCCTAACTCGTTTATATTTATTTAATAAAGTATAGGAAGCAAACAGTTTTATTTTTTACTTATAAGGTAACTTAACATAGTAAGCAGTTTAACCAGTGAAGCTTCCATAAATAAAATCTCCATTTTAAGTCTTAATCCTTATAATTTGTTACCATAGACATCAGAAGATGAGAACGAGAAGCCAGCGGAAGCGGGAGGCGACACGAAAGCCGCCGACAATCAGGAGCGACCCACCGAGGTCCGCAAGCGAAGGCCGCGGAAGGCCGACTAGACTGTAACGTATCCCTTGTGTAGCGCTCACCGCTACTGTAGCGGCTGCGCGGGCGCAGGACCGACACCACGGGGTCTTAAGATAAACACTTACCTCTAAGGGCCGCCACATACATATTCCGTAAGCTACCGTAGCTTCCGTACGCACAGGCTACCATTCGGAATTCTGAATCGGAAACATTTCGAACGGAAAAATGCCGTACGTATGTGACGGCCCTAAAAACTACATTAGACCCCCTAAAGACGAGGTGTTAACCTGATGGGGTCATCGGATAATGACTTGAAATTCCAACTTGACATATGCTAATGATACACGATACACATATGCTATTGGTACATTGGAAACTAAAGGCCCGTATTAATAAATCGATATCAAGATTGAGATTCTGACCCCATCACGTTAATAATTACTAATATGTCTTGGGTAGTGTGGTTTTATATGAAACCAATATTATTTTCGGTGATAGAAAGTGAAACATTCTTAATTACGAAATTTTGGATAGAATATTAAAATGACCCCCAATTAAGTCATGACCCCGCGCTTCGCTCACTCATTTCCATCTAAAATTGTTAAAGTAACTGTAACATCGAACGCTATTCATTTTAGAACGATATTGGGGTCTACGTGACCCCATGCAATTAATTACTTAATCATTTTGTTGTGCTCAGACCCCCGTGGATTAACAATAGGTTAACTAACACTGACTATGATGTTAGTTTAATATAACATGTTAATTCTGGTCATAGTAACAACTCGTTTGCACCGACGAGACCTATTTAGGGGCCATAAATTACGTCAAAAGGGGGGAGGGGGTCGACGACGTGTGACAAGGGGTGGGAGGGGTCCTAAGTTTCGTGACGTCACATTTCATAATCTCGTATTAATAAATGCATCTGAAACTTAGGATGCAGTTTTGATGTTTAATGTATGGAACATCTGTCAAAAACTGCATCTTAAGATCGATCTCAACTTTGAGATGCATTTATTCATACAAGCTTAAGTATTAAATCGCGAAATTACAACTGTAAGGCCCTATAAATCGATCTCAAGATTGAGATCGAACTTAAGATGTTGTTTTTGACAGATGTTCCATACTTTAACGTCAAAACTGCATTTTAAGATCGATCTCAACTTTGAGGAGCATTTATTTATACGGGCCTTAAATTGCGAAAATATGTCACGTCACACTAGCGAGGGGGGAGTCTTATAAATGTGACCAGCTGTGACAAGGACGGGGGGTCAAATAATCATGAAATTCGTGTGACGTAATTTATGGATGGCCCCTTATATCGCTGTCTCTGTATTCTACTGTAAAAAAAGAAAGACAAAATATTGGTTGAATGTGTTAGTGCAAGCGAGATGTGCGAGCTTAATAGTAATATGCATTTCATTCGCTAGACGTTAATTATATTGTAATCTCACCCCCTTGTCCTGTGGGGAGTTTTCGAGTTTCTGTTGAAAATGGCGCTGGAATAAAATGAAGTGTATCATAAAAAAACTAGTTTTAAAGAGATGCGTTTAAATGATTGATACTGAATTATTTATGTTCAATATTGTTGCATTGCAGTGCCCATCCCACTTGTGAGTAATATTAAAAAAATCGGCCAAGTGCGTGTCGGACTCGCACATAGAGGGTTCCGTGCCACCGTAGAATAAAAACGTCAAAAATATCAAGTTCCTTGTATTTTCAAATTGTATTTTAGTTTTAGTATTTGTTATTTCTAGCGGCTACAGAAATACACGTTCTGTTAAAATTTCAATTCTACCTTTTACTACGGTTCGTGAGATACAGCCCGCTGACAGACGGACAGCGTAATAGGGTCCCGTTGGCACCCTTTGGGTACGGAACCCTAAAAACTATTGAATGTAAATTTCCAACACAGTGTCTGCTCGACCCGCTGAGGTGAAGGCGTGAAGGTGACTCGATAACTCCTCACTGTAATTGCATTTATCCACTCATGCGCACTTGTGTTTATTTTTCGTTTAAGCACCAAATTTTAGTGTAACTGTTACATTAATTAGTTGGTAATTGTGTATGTAATTTATGTTTATTATAAACAAGTATTATTGTCATATTATATTATGGATTTTTTACGCTCTGTTATATTTATAAATACTTGGAGAAGATAAAATACTTTAGATATAAAGTCTTAATTCTCGAGTTATGTTTAGAAGCATAAAATATAACTAATTTATTTTAAACCCATTCGAATAGAGTTATTATGAAATTATATTTATATAATTAATTGAGTAAACTGAATAGTTTATTTTTTTGCAGATTTAGTGAAAATAAATCAAGATAAAAAGTTGCGAAATCATGTGAACACTAAAAATATTTTTATATTATCGTTTGGAGAGCGGCGATACATCTGCCTCTAATCCTTATACTTTGCTTGATAAAAGATTTAATAAATGCATCTGAAAGTTGAGATCGATCTTAAGACGCTGTTTTTGACTGATGTTCCATACATAAAACGTCAAAACTGCATCTTAAGATCGATATCAACTTTGAGATACATTTATTAATATGGGCCTAAATCTGAATTAATTCAGCCTATTACACGGACTATATGTTTCGTTCATGATTTTGACACTGATTTACTACAGCAATGGCTGCGTCCACATCAGACGCATGCCGTACCCGAGCACTCAGTTTTGACCTCGGACACACATGGACATAATGTCATAACATGAGTGCTTGGGCAAGGCATCTGGATGCACCGAATGGATCAAAATTTAAAGCCCAAACGGATTATTTTCTTACAATTTCTTAATAGTAGCAGTAATATATCAAAGTTAAAAGACATTCGGTGGGTGCGACGTCGCATTTTCCAAATAATAAAAGGACAACATATCTCTTCAATAATTAAAATACAGTCATAACGTATTTACGAGATCATTCTACTTTCATTTGAAAAATATTTATCAATACTCAAGTTATTTGTTCGCTTTTATAATTTATAAATATAATATTTTTTTAATATAATTTTTATATTACGCAGAACTTTCGTTAGGGTGTAATCAAATTGTGTTTGTGTGGAGTAACGGAGAGTTGAGGATGTTCGGATGCTGGTACTAACTGTGAACTAGCTCTTATGTCATAACCAACTGTAGTATAGGACAAGTGATGTTTAAAATACCCTTTTGGCCTTTCCAACTTATGATACCTCCATGAAACCTCGGACATACGTTAGCATTATTTATTTTCTTCCTTGCTTTCAATCATTATTTCCCTTTCTTCTTTTCCGGGGTTTACGTAAAAGTTTACTACCAAATTTAAAGAAAGTTATGATCGACTTGCCACGCAATCAATGGCAATTTAAAGAAAGTTATGATCGACTTGCCACGCAATCAATGGCAATTTAAAGAAAGTTATGATCGACTTGCAATGGCATTACAAAGCACTTGATCCTAGAAATGCGTGTTAAAACGATTGTAAACTGGATAAATAGTTATAAATTTGGCGGTTAGTGCGTCAGTTTATTGTTAGTACCGAATCCTTAGAGCCGTAGTATCGATATAGTTGACAAAGAGAAATTGCCTTGTACAAAGACTTAAGATTGTTTTAAGTGTTGCTTTTATATTAACTATTGACCTAGTGACTTGCTGAATAAAATTGTATTTGTAAACGATTTGAGTTTTATTTTTACCCACGGCAATACCAAGAAAAGATACGTGAATGTCCAAAGTATGTCTTACTAAACTGAGAACACGGACACTACGGCTCCGCTCCGCTTTGTGTAAAATAACTATAGTCTGATTTTTAATTAGACGAAGCCAACTGACAGCTGAAAATGTCGAATTTGAACCTTATTTGTTCTATTTATATTGAAAAGTGACATAAGAACCTGTCAGCCCACTTCGTCTAATTAAAAATCAGACTATATTGCCAATACGGATCATCTTCTGATGATAAATGCCTTATGTATTTAATAAGTTAATTGTCGAATTGCGAGTGCGATACAGATGTATGAATTAAATCTACATATTAGATCGCGATAGTACAAATTAAATCGCTGCATGTAAACAACGCTTGTACTAGGGGCGATCTACCATCTCGGTGGTGACACTAAGCCCAGGCCAAATTGCAAGAGAGCCGTTTACAAAAGTTGCCTTTGGAATTGAACCCACAGCCATCCGAAGCAGTGAACCGAGCGGCCTACCATGACGCAAATTGTATAATATTTTATTACGTTTCAAAATGTCAAACGGAATGTAATTAAATAATGTTTATTATGACTATGAGTAAAATGAAAAATATTATACCGGGTGAAATTGAAATCGTGGGCATCCTTTTAAACGGTAATTCTACACATAATTCAGAATACTTAGAGAATGTTAATTAACATAATACATAACATAGTGATAATGCGGACTCGTGCAACGCTGTGTGGAGCGCGCGGGCGATGCGGGTTGTCACCTCCCCGCGCCTCAGCTCATACCCCGATTGCCGTCTCGACCTGTCGCCTACTATACCATACCAACCTAATATATGTACTTACTTTAACTTGGTTTCTTCCAAACTTTGTATTTAAATTGTCACCTTTGATCTCCTTTCATGAGACAGGCTCGTCCTAGTGTGGAGCCCCTACATCATTTTTAATTTAAAGTTATTAGAATTTATTGTACTACAACTATATTTTAGTATATCAAAGTGAACAGGGGGCTTACCACGAACTCTTATTGCGATTCAATTACAGGAACGTTTTAACGATTCAGCGTCTTTTTGTGCAATGACGTACCTTATTGTCATGACAATAAGAAACGTCATTGCACAAATGGCCGCTGAAACGTTAAAACAAAACTGCTATACCTAAGAGGTGGTGGTAAGCCCCCAGAACTGAATAGTGAACTTAATATCTTTATGATAAATACATTTATTTATTATTTTTACTATAGTATTATTAGAAAAATTAAACACTGTAATTTTCACCGATATTCTTTATTATATTTTTTCAAAGAAGCCGTTAGTTATTTCACGAAATCTCATCATATCAATATATTACACAATAATATAAAAAAGCAATATACAATCAGTTCGGGTGCTAAATTTAAAACTAGTACTAAATAATAATTTATCGATACAATTCGAATGGACAACACTAGTCGTTTTCAAACTGATGTAATCAAAAGTCAATCTTTTGGATATGAGAATAAAGCCACACTTCATACAAAATAAGACGGATATAGGATCTCCTCATACACCCAGGATTTTAAAATTAAATTAATAATGTAAACATTATTTTTGAGTATGTATTTGAAAGTATACAATTCGATTACACAATTTTGTAAAAATGCTAGCTTTTAGCGAACTTTAAATTCAAGTTCAAAATGAAAATATAATTTTTCCATTTCAAGAACTGAGATACCTACACAAATTATTTAAAATGTTGAATACACTTTTATAATTTTCGATACGAAGATCTTTGGATATATTTTATATTTCTCGATGTTCATATAAAGATAATATAAATAATACATTAAAAATGTGTACACATTGTACATTACATCAAATGGCGGCCAATTTGTGTAAAACATTCAAAAACATTCATTTTCTAGAGATTCTTTTGAATTATCTATTAATTTCAATAATTACCGTGTCAATATTGGAGTAAAAATAATAAAAATTATAGTATGAAAATGAGGATTTCAGAACTTTACAAAGATAGCCGCCAATGTTTAGACAAAACATTAATTAAATACTAAAAAATATTATTACCTAAAAACAATCTCATTTCACTAAATCAAAACTACTTGTATTCTCATAAAAAATACGAAGACAAAATCGCGTTCGCGATAATACATTATGGTCGTAATATAAAACAAAAAAGACTAGATTGTTAAAAATAACAATTATTACAAAAAAAAAATATAGTTATTGCTTACATGTTAAATGTTGGATAATCACAAATTATGCGATTTGTGAACAAATCATTTATTTTATTATTCATCTTAATGCGGTATATTTCGATATTTTACGTTGTCGATAGATAAATAAGATTACGAAGACCCTTTCAAGAATAAAAAATCTGAACTATGGTGGTAAAATTGACCCAAGGGAACACATCCAATACACACATCTAAATTAGTAAAAAATGATCAACTTGACTTAAGAAACCAACCGATTGTCACAAAGAAAATTAAGAGTTATAATAATCTTATTACTCTATCGATATTACTATTCGCGGTTAAAATAATAAGCTGAGTTTACACACGTTCGAAACAAAGCTAGTTCGTTCGTTTATAAATAATTCACTTATACATTTAATAATGTGACAATTATTTTGGTTGAATATTTTATAAATTTTAATTGAAAATTCAAATAATTTATTTAATTTTAAAAGCTAATTTATATACAACACTTATGTATACGGTATACGTCGCTAGTGAAGTTTAAAAATTGAATTTATCGACGTCGACAAAATTTGAATAGGGTACATGACTACTTTTAATACAATTAGATTTCCAAAATATAAATTAAAATTTAAAAAAAGAGTGAGATCGACTTTTTTTTTTAATTTAATTTATTTTAAATTCATATACATAATATTAATTTTGAATAAGAAATCACAATAAAATAAACAACTATATTTTAAAATAACAGTGTCAAATGTCACAGCTTTAAAATAAAGTTTACATAAAGATGATCAAATATTTTATTTATTTAATTAAATACATTATATCTCACCGAATCGCTCTCTCTCCCTCTATCTTTCTTAATTGATGCACAGGAGAGAATGAGTCAAATCGATTTATCTCGCGTTGTCTTGTCACTGTCGGCTGTGCTACTAGTGATGTACCCTATTCTACCGAAAGAAAATTATTTTGTCGAAAAAACTACTTAAATTTATGGTATTGTTATTGTGTTTAGGAATGGCAGTGTATTATTATGGTCAAAATTTTGAATACTATTAAAAAACATAATAATACATTTTAGTTTTGTCTTGCATGTGATAAGATATAAAATCAGAAGTTTATAGAAAAATACCACTTTGTTATTCAAACATCGTGGTGATTTAAACATATGTAATAATTTACTCGGACGAAAAGAATAAGGTAGACGAAGCGAGGAGAACTAATATGCAAAACCAAAAAAAGTTATGTACCCAATAGCATCAATCTAGTATCTTATGTTTGAATTTTCGATGATTTTTACGACGTAATAATATATGCAATAAATACGTTTATTATAAGTTTATTTTTAATTAGATCTACGCTCACGATTAGGGAGCGCGAAAAACGACCAGAAAATATTAAAAAATACTGGATACTGCTATGAGGTATTATTTGGCGTCACCAACTAATTCTATGCGTTCCAACTACCTTATTCATTTCGTTTATAATAATTTATTATTATCTTGGGCTTGTCAAAAACCTATACAATAATTTGTCCGGAAGATCACAATATATACTTGTTCATAATACTTACGTAATCAAATACATAACTTACACCTTTTATATTTATATATAATTTTTTAAAACAATCGGCGGTGTATGCTTACGTCACGACAACGACGTCATAGAGTATTACAAGTTAAACTTAAAAGCAATTAAATACAAAATTTGGTTAATAAAATCTACAGCTAATTTATATTTTTATTATAAGTTATTATATTGCGAACGGATAGCTCGTATTGTTCAGTACAGAATGTGGTTCAAGTATAGACTACACATTTTCCATAGACAACATTATACTTTTACTATTTTCTCACTCAATGCAGATATGTACTCTAAAACTTTTTTATATATTTTTTGAAAGTTACTAAGTTGGCAAATAAGCGTACGGCCCGCCTGATGTTATGCAGTCACCGTAGCCTAAAGATGATTGCAATACCAATAGCTTCGCTCGCACATTCCTAACTTAAAGGGGAGAGGAATAGAAGTAGCGGAAGGGAGGGAGGTTGGGCTTCCAGCTCCCCCACCCTTGGCACAAATCGCAGCTTAATAGCTGCATTACGTCGATCTTCTGTGAGAGGTTGGTATTACCATTGGTTGATGATGAGTGTTACTGTACCACATTGTGTATTGTACAATACGATCGCGTCGATCCGCAGTCACCTAACTAGATATCTTTATAAAATACGTTGAGATATAAAGGTGGAATCTAATTGACCTACAAGCCACATTGGGTCTATACGAATTACACTGTGCGCACGCGCATACAATATTAAAACGGTGGAATCATTGAGTGTTATGTGTGGAAATGAAATGAAAAAAATAAATATACGTCACGACTTTTATCCCCAGGGTAGTCAGAGGCTTGAGTGGCCATACACCACCACATTGTGGAGGTATTAAGCCAACTCAAAGCCCACGTTTCACCAGATAGTCAGAACCCAACGTGACAGGTGGTGAACCTTGTCGCCGTGTATACGGGAACTGACTATAAACTAAGCCTAATTAGTGGAATTATTTAGTGGCTCAGTACCGCCTAAGATAAATAATTAGTAGGCATATACTTTGACGAGAAAATATCGATAAGATGAATATGTTTTACTTTAACTGACAAACACAGTAGTACGGCCAGAGACAAATCTTAAAAGTCATCAAAGACAATCAACCCCCAAAATAGAAAGTTATGATAGACTTAAAGTGGCATTACAAATCACTTTTGTTACTTGAAATGCTTTGTAACACCATTGTAAAATCTCTATAAAAAAACTTTAGGTCGGATGTACACTTCCAATCTTAAAGAAATATTACATTCATTTTAAATATTGTATGTATGTACGCGCAGATCAAAAACTTTTTATTTCATAACATCTTATTATCCATTAGTGGAAGGTACTGTATTTATGAGTCATGCAGAGTTACCATCGACAACGGAACCATAGTGACACCCAAACCTAATTATTCGCAGTTTATGGGCAACAAGGTCGGATCTCTGCACACAACTTTTCTCACCTCATTCCATTATGCTAAGGATACACGGCGACACTAGACATTCAGTGTATCTCAGTGTACCGACACCGCCACTATAACTGTAACAAGGTGTCGCAGTGGTGGACACACGCAGACACTCGATGTATACACCAAGTGTTTTAGTGTCTAGTGTCAACCTTAGCATTAACTTTACCAAAGCCAATAGAGGGCCTTTCACTATTATCAAGTCGAAACTGACACATCTCTCGCCCTCTCGCTCTGACATCCGACCTCACGGTTCCGTTATCGAATAAAATTTATTTCATACGCTTCTAATAAATAATTTCAATAATATTGCAAAATAAATCCTCCATGTTATAATTCTTTTAGGAACCAAATGTATTGATTAATTCATTTTGATACTATTGTATGTGAGAGTTATACTGCACCACGCTCTCTCACTCACTCACACTCTGCACTCTTCTAGCCCCAACAACAAAAGAGTCATTTTCTTATGGTCACACATATCTTCTGGCCATATATTATGCCCCAACACTTATAATAATTTATGACCCCCACCTATCCCATTATTTTTCTTAGATTGCTCGAATAGCTATATCGATCCTATTTGAGGACCATATTTTAATTATGTTCCAACCATTATGTTAAGGATACAAGACGACGATAGACACTAGACACTCAGTGTGTTGACACCGTCTACAACTGCAACAAGGTGTCGCGGTAGACACACGTAGACACTCGATGTATGTACACGTAGACACTGAGTGTCTTACGGCTGAATACTCGTACGCAACTAAAATTTGAGAGCTGCTTAACTTTGACGCACCATACAAAAAATGGTAGTTAACGACGTCTCAAACTGCTAAGTGGGACTTAAATATTTAAGAAGCCTTTGAGTATTCGGCCGTAAGGCCCGTATTAATAAATGCATCTCAAAGTTGAGATCGATCTTAAGATGCAGTTGTGACGTTTAATGTATGGAACATCTGTCAAAAACAGCATCTCAAGTTTGATCTCAATCTTGAGATGCATTTATTAATACTGGCCTTTGTGTCATCATGTATTCAAGGGGTTATTTACACTTAACTAAATTTAGGCTACTTAATTTAGTCGTTACTGAATTTAGGCAAGTGTAATCGCATTCACCAAACTATTCAGAAGTTAGAATGGTTTAAATATTTAGAAGCTTCTGAATTTAGGCTTCTAAATTTAGCCAAGTGTAATAAGCTCTTTACATTTACGTTGTATGTTCCCATAAATAACTCTCACATACAATACATGAGTTTACATTTTTAAAGCACTGTCTACACGATTACAATATTCTGTTTCATAAGCGAAAACTGGGCACGATGACGCATCAACCAGATTTCAGCTTTATTACGTTGTGGATAGTTCTTATTATGCAATGTTAAGGTATACACGAAAATACACAATGAAATTTAATTGTGCAATTGAATTTAATTGCAAATGTGGAGTCACAATTAACAATCAATTGTGATTTATTTGTCAATCACAAACAAATCACAATCAATTGTTAATTGTGACTTTTACAAGCAATTCAATTAAATTGCAATTTTATTTTTTTCCGAAATCTGTCACTAGCAAAAGTAAGTCTTTTTTTTAATCTCGTGTAAAATCTGGTTGACACATAATTATTATAATAAATTATGATTAGTCAATAATATATTATGGCGTAGTAATATGTGTATAGGTACGCGTCTGTAGCCTCGTCCGCAAATGATAAAACTCTTCAACAGAAGCAAGCGTAGAAACGGGACATGTCCAGCGTCCAGTACGTGTTCACTTGGTTTCTGAAAATAAACCATTTTTTTTTAATATACAGGGAGACAAAGAAATCCCCATATTCCCCCATTAACCAAAAGTTTTAAAGTTATAATGATCGGTAAACGATCGAGGTTATGCAACACTTGGCAAGGTCAATCAGAGATGGGTGACCATTTAGTGGCATTTGAACTGAGCGTCTCCGTGCTTCGGAGGGCACGTGAAAAGTCGGTCCTGGTTGTCATCTAGGCAGCAGTCGTTAAGCCTTGTCAGAGGCCTACGGGCTTGAACAACTCTGACACCAGGTACCAGGGAACCATACGATAAGAAGAAGTAGAGCCAAGCTGTAGCCAATTGACTGCAGCTCATAAACGGGCTGGCTCGACCGGGGCAGTACCACTTCTCACAGAATATCGGCGTAAAGCAGCTATTACAGCTGCGTTTCGTACGATGAGTGAGAGAGCCGAAAGCCCACCCCCCCTCCCCCTCCCTCCATCCCGCTCCCCTTCAGGTGCGAGCAATGCCTTTGGTATTGTAAGCATCTATAGGCTACGGTAACTGCTTAACATCAGGCGGGCCGTACGCTTTTTGCCACCGCAATCCTATAAAAAAAGAAGTTACTTTTAAGATAAATCTTACCATCATGGGTCCATAGGGTGTGGCGGGGAAGCCCCGCAACTGCTGTCCTCGGAGTGCAGCCCGTCGCCCATGTCCGTGCCCACCTGCACCGTATCACACCAAGACTAAAGGCGCCCGTACACCATCAGTTATATCACAACTATCACGATTCATATCACACCAGTATTACGGACCATTTACACGAGGCCAACTATTGCGACAATCCTTTAAATGAGGATCAGTAATAGGTCAACAAATCAACTCATAACCAACACTAACAGTTAAAACTAAGCTTTCTTATCAATATAGTTTTTAAATCATCGAAATCGGTCCATCGGTTGCGATTTCCTAACACATTTTATGTATCCAACATTTATCGACGGGCGGTAAGTGCGGCCAGCGCGCGTGACGTCACCGGGCTCGCCTCGTTGATTTCGCGCTGTGCCCGGTTTCCCGCTTGCGCCGCCATTCACTATTTTAGGTGTTATTCATTTAAATTACATGCTGTAAAGGGCCATATTGATCTATATTAAATGCACAATGTATTTAAGGTACTTAATTGGATAAGGATTAATGCTGTATTGCTTAAAATCGCTTCGTAAATAAGCCATTATTTCTCGTAAAAAGTAAAGGATAAAAAATGGTTATTGTGGGTTATCCCTAAGAGATAGACATAAATATCATCGCGGACTTTTTGTATACCTTTTTATGGTGTACAATACTGTAGTACATTATTTTGATCTATCTCGTAGGATTCAGCCAGCGTTTGCAATGTAAGCGCAAAAAATGTATTTATTTACGACATCACATTAGAAACCTCTAAAATTATCAGTGTTTCTCTACTATATTAAGCATGTATTATACATAATAAACCTTCCTCTTGAATCACTATCTATTAAAAAAACCGCATCAAAATCCGCTGCGTAGTTTTAAAGATCTAAGCATACATAGAGACAGACAGCCAGAAAGCGGGAAGCGACTTTGTTTTATACTAGGTATGTAGTGATAGTGAATCCTTAGGTAGGGTGATGGGTAATATAATATTATGTTAATAATAGATTATAAAGGAATAATAAATAATAATAATAAATATCGCCAGACTTACACGCCATCTGTATGGTCCCAAACTAACGGGGCGTCCATAAATTACGTGAGGTGATATTTGTGAATTTTTGCCTCCCCCATCCCCCTTAGTAAGATGTTGTGAGATTTTGTTCGACCCCCTCCCTCCCCCTCTAATCTTAGGTGAGATTTTTCAAAAGCCATATTCTAGTGGAGAAACATGTTTTACTTAATTTAACCCAGTTTTCTCGCAGTTTAAGGGTGCGTTTCCATTGAAGCGGAGCGGGGCGGAGAAGAGCAGTGAAAAGTGGCAACTTTTTCCATTTAAGCGGAACTGGGTGGAGCAGAGCGGGGCGGAGCGGAGCGGGGCGGAGTGGAGCGGGGCGGAGTGGAGCGGGGCGGAGCGGAGCGGGGCGGAGTCAAGCTGAGCTGCATTGAGCCGTGTTCCGATCAGTCAAATTTGAGTCAAATTCAATCTCATGGAGTGATCATACGTCATGTTATCGGTTAAGAAAAGAACAGCGCTTTTACATCTTTCTCTACTAGAAGATGAAAATTCGGAAGCTATCCGCCGCGTGTTCATATACTGTATTCGAAAGTCCGCTCAGCTCAGCTCCGCTCAGCTTCGGTTAGATCCGCTCAGTTCCGCTCAGCTTCGCTCAGCTCCGCTCCACTCAGTGCCGGTCCGCTCCGCTCCGCTCCACTCCGCTCCGCTTCGTGCCCACCACTCGGCACCACAGCCTGCTCGACTCCGTTCTGTCCGGCTCGGGGCCGCGTGTTCATTTGTTTTATTCGAAAGTCCACTCAACTCCGCTCCGCTCCGCTTACACTGTTTCCACTGATGCGGAGTGGAGATTTCGAGCACTCTGATTGGCCAGTTCACGGTCCGCTCCGCCCAGCTCCGCTTCAATGGAAACGCACCCTAATTTTTGCGGAGAAAAAATTACGTGAGATTTGCAGAGACCCCTCCTCTCCCCCACGTGAGATTTGGTGAGTTTTGGCTCGACCCCCCCCCCCTCTAAATGCCTCACGTAATTTATGGACGCCCCCTAAGCACCGCTGATACTTGGCTACCATACAATGGACTGGGGGCGATCTCAGTGACAACCAGACCAGAGTAGATTACGAAAAGGCCATTTCCGAAATTTGCCTCTGGCGGGAATCGAACCCACAACCACCCGATGCAGTGAGCCAAGCGGCCAACGCTCAAACTATAGCGCCAAGCGGTCGTCAAAAATAAACAGGAATAAAAATAGTACTCAATAGGATAAACACCTAATCTACCTACTTATGACAGGATACTACCTACCTTCCTAGGTATCTTATATATCTTATAGTGCTTTGGGTAGGTACACCGAACCTTTCCATGCTTAACCTAGTGGTAAAATAATAGATTTCTTTGTATAAATAGTATTCATAACAGAAAAGGTAAGTGAAAAGGTACCTAAGTGTACCTTTTCCGTTTCCAACCACGTGTCTCGGCGCTGGTGTATTTTAAATTATTGTTTAAGTAGTCGAATACCATAAAAGTATCGACTTTTGGTAGGTTATCCGACTTAGCTTGTTGAAAACTTTCCTGTAAACTCATTTTGAGGCTTAAAACACGCTGCGCGCGAACAAGACAACCGAACCCTAGCGCTAGCCGAGCGCGTATCAGCCCGCGTGACGTCACAGCGAGTGCGGCGGCCGGCGCGGCCCGGTCAGGAAACTTCGTTAGGAAATTAGTCGTATCTTCGTTAATTTTTGTCGTAGACCAAAAATTATTGAGCTGTATGTTATAGAATCCTTAGCTCTATAAATCTGCAGTTTCAACTAAATTCGTTACGGTAATTCATTGCCAATATTGGATTGGCTTAATGGATTGTCACTATTGGCATCGTGTAAACGGTCCATTAACAATATCACAACAAAACTTGTAGACATTATCCAGATTGGATTCTTTGAAATCGTGTTTTTTTGTTAATTTTAATAGTGAATTTTCTTGATCTTGACTTTAAATTATAAAAAAACATGAGTCATACCTTAAGTACGTCGTGTAGAGAGCTCATGCTGCCGAGACTGAGCGGTGTGATAGAGCGTTCTAGAAGTAGCGAGCCGCTGCCTTGAGAGCCACCGCCTATTGACCTGGTGGGGAATAGTCATCCTGTATAGTCATCTTAAAATGTACGGAGGAAAAGTCAGCCTGTATAGCCATGTTAAAATGTACGGAGGAAAAGTCAGCCTGTATAGCCATGTTAAAATGTACGGAGGAAAAGTCAGCCTGTATAGCCATGTTAAAATGTACGGAGGAAAAGTCAGCCTGTATAGTCATCTTAAAATGTACGGAGGAGAAGCCAGCCTGTATAGTTATATTAAAATGTATGGAGGATAAGTCAGCCTGTATAGTCATCTTAAAATGTACGGAGGAAAAGTCAGCCTGTATAGTCATCTTAAAATGTACGGAGGAGAAGCCAGCCTGTATAGTTATATTAAAATGTATGGAGGATAAGTCAGCCTGTATAGTCATCTTAAAATGTACGGAGGAAAAGTCAGCCTGTATAGTCATCTTAAAATGTACGGAGGAGAAGTCAGCCTGTATCGTCATCTTAAAATGTACGGAGGACAAGTCATCCTGTATAGTCATCTTAAAATGTACGGAGGAGAAGTCATCCTGTATAGTCATCTTAAAATGTACGGAGGAAAAGTCAGCCTGTATAGCCATGTTAAAATGTACGGAGGAAAAGTCAGCCTGTATAGCCATGTTAAAATGTACGGAGGAAAAGTCAGCCTGTATAGTCATCTTAAAATGTACGGAGGAGAAGCCAGCCTGTATAGTTATATTAAAATGTATGGAGGATAAGTCAGCCTGTATAGTCATGTTAAAATGTACGGAGGAAAAGTCAGCCTGTATAGTCATCTTAAAATGTACGGAGGAGAAGCCAGCCTGTATAGTTATATTAAAATGTATGGAGGATAAGTCAGCCTGTATAGTCATGTTAAAATGTACGGAGGAAAAGTCAGCCTGTATAGTCATCTTAAAATGTACGGAGGAGAAGCCAGCCTGTATAGTTATATTAAAATGTATGGAGGATAAGTCAGCCTGTATAGTCATCTTAAAATGTACGGAGGAAAAGTCAGCCTGTATAGTCATCTTAAAATGTACGGAGGAGAAGTCAGCCTGTATCGTCATCTTAAAATGTACGGAGGACAAGTCATCCTGTATAGTCATCTTAAAATGTACGGAGGAGAAGTCATCCTGTATAGTCATCTTAAAATGTACGGAGGAAGTCAGCCTGTATAGTCATCTTAAAATGTACGGAGGAGAAGTCACCAAACGCAAACGTACCAATTGAGTCAGTTATAGTAAATAATTGGTAGTTTTCACATAGTATCTGTGAGCCGTTGTGTAGAGAATTGACAATATAGCTTGAAAAAAACATATTTTATAAAAAAATTGGTACCATTTAAACATAAATTATCAAATACCATTTAATTTCTGACAGCTTGAAGTTTAATATGGTATACAGGGTTATTGGAAAACAGTTGTTGTTTATGATGCCAGTAATACAGTCCTGCAAGGTTGTTAGTGTTTTACCAATAACCCTGTATTTTATAAAGCACATGGGCCAACGGATTCATCAATTTACGTAGTACCCGTTTTGAGCCTTAGTAAGCCCTTAAACTCTCCACTATCGTTCTACTGGCATTGATCCTACGGCCCTAAGTAGTAGTGATGGATTTCAAGGTAGTAGAGCCAAGCTGTAGCCAATTGACTGCAGCTCATAAACGGGCTGGCTCGACCGGGGTAGTACCACCCTCTCACAGAAGATCGGCGTAAAGCAGCTATTACAGCTGCGTTTCGTACGATGAGTGAGAGAGCCGTAAGACCACCCCCCCTCCCCCTCCCTCCATCCCACTCCCCTTCAGGTCGGCAATGTGCTTACAATATCTTTGGTATTGTAAGCATCTATAGGCTACGGTAACTGCTTAACATCAGGCGGGCCGTACGCTTTTTTGCCACCGCAGTCCTATAAAAAAAAAAAGTGTTATGTACCTCTCCATAGGGCGGTGGTGCGACAGCGGCGGCGAGGGCGGCGCCTCGCCCGCCCGCCCCGCCGCCCGCCACGACCCTGCAACCGAACACATTCATCATCAACATCATCATCATGTCAGCCAAAAGACGTCCACTGTTGGACATATGCCTCCCCCAAGGTTTCCCACAGCGATCACAGAAGCTGGCACAAGTCCTGTACCACTTGCATCCAGCGGTGATTAATAATTCAGTGGAGTAAAATGACAGCTATAAATGTGAATTAATATTTTAATTGAATCTATATTTTATGAGTGATCATGTGTTTGTTATTGTTTAGTAAATACAATTGAATTAATTTGAACCAGAATCATAAAAACAACATTATTCATGATGAACGATTCAAATTAATTTTACGTTTGACATAAAAAGCTGTCATTTTACTCCACTGAATTATTTAATTCTGACTTTAGGTCGAACCACGACGCATTGTGTTGTGAATGGTCTACCGAAAATCGATCGTGATTGATTGATCTTATACACCGTCTGTTTTTCGAAATCTTTTGTCTTAGAGTGCGGAGTCCAAAAGGTGGGTGGTCCGTGGTCGAAACAAATTCTCGCTCACGACCAGCTATTTGTACAATGTTTTACAGTAACTTACCGTTGTAGGAGCCGGTGCCGTGCGATATCGTGAGGGGTGAGGTACGTTTACTGCTGTCCCTACTACTGTACATCTGTTAAATAACGAAAACGTATTGTATTAATAAAAAAACAGACGAATTCGGGTTCCAATTAACTTCAAAACGACACCAAAACAATCGTTCTAAATATTCACCTTTTGGTTTGACTGTAAGGTGGGAGTAGGCATGCATAACTTTCTAGGCTATTTTTTAATTTATTTATTTATTTAAAGACCTAATTCTGTTTTTATTTTTATTTTTATTCACAATGTGTTAATGCCTGCCTGCTCACATAGTGTTGCTGTTTGAAAATGTATACAATTATTCTTTTTCTTTTGAAAAGAGTACCCATTGAGTTTCTTGCCGGTTCTTCTCAATGGAAGCAATATTACGGACCGGCGCCGCGGCGGTAACGCTAAAATATTCTTTTTTTACGACTTATAAACGCCGGGCCCATGTGCGACAAGTTGTGTAAGTACCTGTGGGTGTTCGTCGGCGGTCTCGAGCGTGGTGGGCAGGTCGAGCAGGCGCTGCGAGCGGATGCCGTCGCCGGGGCCCATGTGCGACAGGTGCGCGAAGTTGGTCGGCGCGGAGATCAGCCGCGACCGCCGCTCCGACCTGCGACCACGGGGTATTCCACGGGTATTTCACGGTATTTCACGGTATTCCACGGTATTCCACGGTATTCCACGGTATTTCACAGTATTTCACGGTATTCCACGGTATTTCACAGTATTTCACGGTATTCCACGGTATTCCACAGGGTATTAGGCTCATGAGTGAAAGTCGACTGACGAGAGAGATATACGGAGCGAAATCAAGTGGATGCGTCGGAAGAGCGCGCCCAATGAGAACTTTGACGTAGATTAATGATCTTTTCCAGAAAGGTCAAGTCCACCTAGCTACCGGTGTATGTCTTCATAACATAGTAGTTTTACCAAACTTCAATAACTAATAAGATTATCTAGGTAATAATTAAATATTATTGAAAAATATTTCAAAATCGGGTAAAAATAAATAAATTATATGGATGGACTGTACGGGAAAAACTGTCGAAAACGAAGACAGGTGATAGGTGCTGGTGATTTTTTTTTACATTTGTATGCAACACCAGTATTTAGCAGTTAAATAACACTGTTATTGCAAACAAAAACCACATTTATTTCCTATTTTTTTAATCTAAAGTGAATATACTCACAATCTATTGTGTGCTTCGATGGCCTGGTGCGACTGCTCGCGCAGTGAGAACCTCCGCTTGGCAGAACCCCACAGCGACGTCTGCTCCACGCACAGCGGCGGGTCCGACGCGCGCGGATCTACAACACGCTCTCATTTGAATCTTCTTTGACTGTGAGTGAGTTTCTTGCCGGCTCTTCTCAATGAAAGCAACATTACAAACCAGTGGTAATGCTTAAGTATTGTTTTTTAACGATTCATAAACTCTACCTCTAGATTACATGAATAAAAAGAAATTACTTGACTTTGACTCAAAACATATTTTTTTTATTCATGTAAGCTCAATAAGCATTTATAAATAGTCAAGATGAAACAATATTTTAGCGCTACCACCGGTTCGTAATGTTGCTTCCATTGAAAAGAGCCGGCAAGAAACTCAATGGTTACTCTTTTCAAAAGAATAATTGTATACATTTTCAAACAGCAACGCTATGTGAGCAGGCAGGCATTACAACATGGCAACATTGCCAATAGCAAAATACAGAAATTAGGTATTGAAACAAAATATAGCCTAGAAAGCTGTGCATGCCTACTCCCACTTTACACATACTTGATTTCTTCCCTGTTATGAGAAGTCCAGATTTCAGTCTACCCTGATTTTGGCTGATTATCGATATTGGTTGGAAGAAGACGGGGACCTTCGCCCAGCAGTTGGACATTAGTGATACAGTAGGTAAAAAAATTACATGGAGCGATTGCCATTTGCCCTCCAAGACCCGATTAGCGGTACTATCGGTAACTTAAGGAAAGACAATTTTTTTACAGATTTTTCTTAGTGTGGCTCACTATCTATTTGATAAATATCGAAAAATTACATATCATGATAATTTCGAACCCACGGAATAAACAAACTTTTGTCTTAGAAGTGCGGATTCCAAAGTGCGGTACGTCCGTGTAAGACAGTACTAGTACGTCGTACGTAGTAGGTAGTATGTGGTACGTACGCGTGAGCAGCGGGCGCAAGTAGATGATGAAGGGCGCGGCGTCGGTGGAGAAGGGGAAGGCGGTGCCGCCCCCGCCCCCGCCCACGCAGCACACCCACCCCGCCTCGTCCAGCGGGCGCGCGTTCGCTAACCACACACATACACATATACACACATAAATATACATATACATTTACAAAAGTCCGAAATAATCATTAAGGTACAGTCAGCCGTTAAACATTCTCAAACAAAATGTAGACATGTTGCTATGTTTGGTTTGACAATATTTACCAACGTTTGTAAAATAGAGATTATTACCGAATTGAAAAATTAACCTCCTTATTAATAGAAAGTTATGATGGACTTACAATGGCATTACATATCACTGTTGTTCCTAGAAATGCTTTGTTAAAGTGATCGAATTTCAATCAAATTCTGATACCATTAAATGTAAACTCTTTTATAGAGGCGGAAGCCCACCGCGGCGCACGGAGAGGCCACGCCTCGCTGTGCAAGAAAATGTATGCATGACGTCATTACGTGCGTAGCCTCTACGTGCGCCGCGGTAGACACGATTGCATAAATTTTCTTGCAAAGCGAAGCTTGACCCACGGGCGTGGCCTCTCCGTGCGCCGCGGTGGTCTTCCGGCTTAAATATTATGTGAAATGTAAAACTCTTGTATAAATATTATGTGAAATGTAAATGTAAACTCACGTATATTCATGGTCTGCACCCACTCGCCGGTCTCGATGTCGTACACGTCGATGTGTGTCGCGGTGAATATCAGCAAGTGGGTCTCGTTGATCGCTACACCAAATAAAATACATTGATTTATTATGTCACGGGGTACGAGAGGAACGGGGGCGGCTAACACTATGCACGATATATTCCAAGATAAATCCCGATAAATGTTTGCCGAGCACAATTTATAAGACTTTGTAGAGTATCAATGTTATTCATCAATATTGAAATAAAAATAATAAATTAAACTAGAAAACAAACAAAAACTTTTTTTTATATTTTTTCAAAAAATACGTTATCGCTAAAAGGTAAAAAAAAATATAAATTAATTTTAATAAATCAAGACCCGAGTTATAAAATAATTTTAAAAATACCATGGCTGTTTTCTCGTTGACTCATTAGCGTGTGCGTGTGTCGTGTGTTGACTGAAGCGTGTGTATGTGGGTGTGCTGTGTTGACTGAAGCATGTGTGTATGTGGTGTGTTGACTGAAGCGTGTGTGTGTGTGGTGTGTTGACTGAAGCGTGTGTGTGTGTGGTGTGTTGACTGAAGCGTGTGTGTGTATGTGTGTGGGGTGTGTTGACTGAAGCGTGTGTGTGTATGTGTGTGGGGTGTGTTGACTGAAGCGTGTGTGTATGTGTGGTGTGTGGACTGACCGTGGTGCGTGGGCGTGGCGGTGTTCATGAGCTCGGTGTGGTGTGGTGTATAGTGTTGTGTGTGGACTGACCGTGGTGCGTGGGCGTGGCGGTGTACATGAGCTCGGTGTGGTGCGGTGTATAGTGTTGTGTGTGGACTGACCGTGGTGCGTGGGCGTGGCGGTGTACATGAGCTCGGTGTGGTGCGGTGTATAGTGTTGTGTGTGGACTGACCGTGGTGCGTGGGCGTGGCGGTGTACATGAGCTCGGTGTGGTGCGGTGTATAGTGTTGTGTGTGGACTGACCGTGGTGCGTGGGCGTGGCGGTGTACAAGAGCTCGGTGTGGTGCGGTGTATAGTGTTGTGTGTGGACTGACCGTGGTGCGTGGGCGTGGCGGTGTACATGAGCTCGGTGTGGTGCGGTGTATAGTGTTGTGTGTGGACTGACCGTGGTGCGTGGGCGTGGCGGTGTACATGAGCTCGGTGTGGTGCGGTGTATAGTGTTGTGTGTGGACTGACCGTGGTGCGTGGGCGTGGCGGTGTACATGAGCTCGGTGTGGTGCGGTGTATAGTGTTGTGTGTGGACTGACCGTGGTGCGTGGGCGAGGCGGTGTACATGAGCTCGGTGTGGTGCGGTGTATAGTGTTGTGTGTGGACTGACCGTGGTGCGTGGGCGTGGCGGTGTACATGAGCTCGGTGTGGTGCGGTGTATAGTGTTGTGTGTGGACTGACCGTGGTGCGTGGGCGTGGCGGTGTACATGAGCTCGGTGTGGTGCGGTGTATAGTGTTGTGTGTGGACTGACCGTGGTGCGTGGGCGTGGCGGTGTACATGAGCTCGGTGTGGTGCGGTGTATAGTGTTGTGTGTGGACTGACCGTGGTGCGTGGGCGTGGCGGTGTACATGAGCTCGGTGTGGTGCGGTGTATAGTGTTGTGTGTGGACTGACCGTGGTGCGTGGGCGTGGCGGTGTACATGAGCTCGGTGTGGTGCGGTGTATAGTGTTGTGTGTGGACTGACCGTGGTGCGTGGGCGTGGCGGTGTACATGAGCTCGGTGTGGTGCGGTGTATAGTGTTGTGTGTGGACTGACCGTGGTGCGTGGGCGTGGCGGTGTACATGAGCTCGGTGTGGTGCGGTGTATAGTGTTGTGTGTGGACTGACCGTGGTGCGTGGGCGTGGCGGTGTACATGAGCTCGGTGTGGTGCGGTGTATAGTGTTGTGTGTGGACTGACCGTGGTGCGTGGGCGTGGCGGTGTACATGAGCTCGGTGTGGTGCGGTGTATAGTGTTGTGTGTGGACTGACCGTGGTGCGTGGGCGTGGCGGTGTACATGAGCTCGGTGTGGTGCGGTGTATAGTGTTGTGTGTGGACTGACCGTGGTGCGTGGGCGTGGCGGTGTACATGAGCTCGGTGTGGTGCGGTGTATAGTGTTGTGTGTGGACTGACCGTGGTGCGTGGGCGTGGCGGTGTACATGAGCTCGGTGTGGTGCGGTGTATAGTGTTGTGTGTGGACTGACCGTGGTGCGTGGGCGTGGCGGTGTACATGAGCTCGGTGTCGCGCGCGCGGTGGCCGGCGCGGTCCACGTACAGCGCCAGCGAGCTGAACACCAGCAGCGTGTCGCCCGCGCCGCCCACCGGCGCGCTCGCCAGCGGCCGCGCGCCCGACCGCGACAGGAACACGTTCACCTGGTTCTCGGGGTGCACCAGCGCTGCAACACAATCCAACAACACATACTATATTGTACCCTCAGATTGTACCATCGGATTTTTCCCTCGCATTGTACCCTCGGATTGTAGCCTCAGATTGTACCCTCAGATTTTACCCTTAGAGTGTACCCTCAGATTGTACCCTTAGATTGTACCCTCAGATTGCACCATCGGATTTTACCCTCGGATTGAACCGTTGGATTGAACCCTCAGATTTTCCCCTCGCATTGTACCCTCGGATAGTGGTTCAGATTGTACCCTTAGATTGTACCCGCAGAGTGTACTCTCAGTTTTTACCCTTAGATTGTACCCTCAGATTGTACCCTTGGATTGTACCCTCAGATTGTACCCTCGGATTGTACCCTCGGATTGTACCCTCGGATTGAACCCTCAGATTGTACCACAATGGAGCAAAGTGATGTTGTGAACCCTCCTCTTCAGCCCAGCACGAGCCGCGAGTTGCTCAGTGTAAGTGTACTTACAGACGGCGGGCTGGTCGTGGTGCGGGCGGCGCTGGTCGGGCAGCGCGTGCGCCGCGAACCCTCCTCTATAGCCCAGCACGAGCCGCGAGTTGCTCAGTTGCACGCTGCACACGGCGCTGGGCGCACGAAGCTCGGCTACTCGTACGCGTCGTAACGCTGTACGAGTTATCTCGTACACGTTGACTATGTACGAGTTCTGGATGGGAGATTAACAACTTTAGCTATTGAACACAACGTAAATACAGAAAACTTATAAAAAGGTCATAGGGTGAAATCCGAACCGGTGATGGACATAATTCAAAATTATTCTAAATAGAAGAGTAGAGTTTCCGTGTAGGGTGTGTGTGTGCGTGTGTTTAGTAGGGTGTTTGTGTGTGTTTGTGTGTGTGTGTGTGTTTAGTAGCATGTGTGTGTGTGTTTAGTAGCATGTGTGTGTGTGTTTAGTAGCATGTGTGTGTGTGTGTGTGTGTGTGTGTGTGTTTGTATTTAGTAGGGTGTGTGTGCGTGTGTGTTTAGTAAGGTGTGTGTGCGTGCGTGTTTAGTAGGGTGCGTGTTTGTGTTTAGTAGGATGTGTGTGCGCGTGTTTATGAGGATGTTACGTGTGTGTTTAGTAGGATGTGTGTGCGTATGCGTGTTTAGTAGGGTGTGTGTGCGTGTGTGTTTAGTAGGGTGTGTGTGCGTGCATGTTTAGTAGGGTGCGTGTGTGTGTGAGTGTCACCTGTTTCTTGCAGAGCACAGCGAAGCCGTGCGCGGTAGCGTTGAGCGGTCCGGCGGCGAGCGCGAGCGCGCCCTTGGTCTCGCCGAGCTTCACGCACTCCACCTCGGCGCACTCCAGCGCACGGATCGGCACCATGCGCACGTAGCGACCGCGGCCCGCTATCACCACTGTACGGGGGAAACATTCATTGAACCCAACTATTCAATGAGATGTAACGAATTTAGTTGAGAATGCAGATTTATAGAGCTTAAGAAATCCATAACATACAGTGCATAAATATTTGTTCTACGACAAAAATTTACGAAGTTATGACCAAATTACTAGCGAAGTTCGCGCGCGGTTGTTGAAACATCACATGGGCCACGCGCACTTTGTAGGAAATGGCGGCGCGGGCCGGCGCGAGTACAGCGCGCCTTCAAGCCGATCGGCCGTTTGACGTCACACGTCACATTATATAAATTGCGTTATAAAATCGCAACGGATGAACCGATTTCCATTATTTCAAAATTATATTGACGAGAAAGCTTAGGGGCTATACACACGGGCAACTTTTGCGGCAACTGGCAACTCGCAACTAGCTGTTTTCATATAAAACAATCGCGACAACTGTTTCTGCAACTGGCAAATTTTAACAGAGACCATTAAAAAGTTGATAGTTTCGGCAACTAAGTTGATAGTTTTTTCAACTAAAGTTGCTCCGTGTGCATAGCATAGCCTCTTAGTGTTAACTATAGTGTTGGTTTTGAGTTGATTTGTCGACCTAGTAATGATTCCCATAATAATAAGTTATTGGTATTTGTTGATGCTGTCATAGTTGAAAGATGATAGTAGGTTATCTTCATAGAAACGCACCGCGCGCGGCTTGTATGTGTGCGCCATGCGTATCTATGCGTCGCGCACGCACACTCAAACATCACATGCATTGTTTCGCACTGATAACCGGGTTTAGTTTTGGTTTGAGTGTGCGTGCGCGACGCATAGATACGCATGGCGCACACATACAAGCCGCGCGCGGTGCGTTTCTATGAAGATAACCTACTATCCATCTTTCTACTATGATGCTGTCGACTCACAGAGCAGCTGTTCCTTGGGCACGTAGACCATGCTCGCTATGGGCGCGTGTTGCCTGCGCGGCGTGATCTCGGCGCGCTCGAGGTCGACGAGCGCGAGACCCGCGTCGCCGCCCACGGCCACGCGCGAGCGCTCCAGCACGCACGCGCACACCGCGTTGCGCACCGCGCTCGCCGCCGTCGAGTCCAGCAGCACGCACGCGCTGTACACCTGATACACACACACACTACGTATACAACATGTTAAGAAAACCCTGTCCGAGCCGAAACCGGTAATTAGGTTCCCCAATCACATGACCAAATAAAAAAAAAAAAAAAAAATATTCATGATAGTAAACATATTAATGAACATTTAAAGTGCCAATTTTTTTTGCCTTTTTCCCACCTAATGTAGCTAATTTTAAAAATATGACAACACCGTTACCGCAAGTAATTATGTTAGATCGTGTGGCGGCACCTCTGACCACAAAGTATGTGATGACGTCATTTTATGTTTTTTTTTTTCTAAACGGGGTAATTGTTTTCCAAAAAAATATGGGAGGCCTTTGCCCAGCAGTGGGACACAAACTATGCAAAAAAAATGAAAAAAAAAAATGAAAAAAAAAATTGAAATTTTTTACAAAAATAGAATCTAATCTCGATACCCAACAATACGTTTTCGGGTCGGACAGGGTTTTTTTAACATGTTGTACAGGGATGAACTTTTCAAATGGGCGTGCAACTCCGAAACTATTGCCCGTAATAACAATAATATCAGCCATTAGTGTCCCACTGTTGGGCAAAGGCCTCTTTCCATTTCTTCCACTCGTCCCTGTCGTGGGCCATACCTGACCAATCCCTTTCAATTGCCCGTATTATTATTTTTTTATTATTTTTTTATAGAAATGCCGTGGCAATTAAGCGTATGGCCCGCCTGATGTTAAGCAGTTACCGTAGCCTATAGATGCTCACAATACCAAAGGCATTGCTCGTACATTGCCGACCTAAAGAGAAGTGGGATGGATGGATGGTGGGATAAATCAATCTCAAAGTTGAGATCGATCTTTAGATGCAGTTTTGATCTCAAGTTTGATCTTAATATTGAAATCGATTTATTAATACGGGCCTATGAGGAATAGATCCGATACTAAAGAGGTGAACAAACTGTATGTTTTCCGAATAAAATAAAATAGCGAAAAAGTACTCAAAGGAGTCTCGGGGCCGATTTTGCTGAAAAACTAAAACTCCATCATTAGATTTTTGAAAAGTCAATATTCCTAGCCAGGAATCGAACCCGTTGCTTTAATAAAAAATGAAACACAGTATTATCACATCATTTGATAGTGTCGGTAATAAGGAACGAATTCTGGGAAGTAGTGACATACGGCAAACTTAAGGAAAGCGTTGGACTTACCAGCGTATACTTTCATAATAATATGCATTTATAAAAAAGCTGTTATTTTAAAATTACAAACAGGCACTTCAATTTTATTTATTTGCATGGAAAATACTCACATATTTATCAGGGAGGTTATTTCGTTTCAGTATCCTGTGCAGTTCGCTGAGTGCTACCACCCATTTGGTCTTCTCCGATTCCGACTCCGCCAGCATGAGCGTGTGAGATCGCTTCCCGCCTTCCAGTTGAGAAGTTGATATCTGTAGACAACATTTTAACAATAATATAGCCCGTTTAAGGACCCACTCCCGAGCACGGGCCTCCCCTCAATGCGATGGGGATTCAGGCCATAATCCACCACGCTGGCCCGGTGCGGGTTGGTGGATATCACATCTTTCGATTTGTTAGATTTTCTAAGACATGCAGGTTTCCTCACGATAAGTCTTGCCAGAGGCCTTCGGGCGGCTTGAACAACTCTCGACAGTAGGTTGGTCACTAACCATAGATAAGAAGAAGCATCTATAGGTTGCTTAGCATAAGGCGGGCCGTACGCTTATTTGCCACCTTAGAAAGCGCAAAAAAGATCAAATTCTAGGAAGTCAAACGGCTATCTTCATCATCATACTTTCAACCAAAAGACGTCCACTGTTGGACATAGGCCTCCCCCAAGGTTTTCCACGACCGGACTTGTGCCACTTTCATCTGGATGTTTCGGTTTCCCGCGACCTTCACTTGGTCGTCGGTCCACCTTGGCCAACCTACCCACGCTGCGTGTTCCGGTACGTGGTCGCCACTCAAGAACCTTTCTGCCCCATCGGCCATCAGTTGTTCGGGCTATGTCTATGTATAATGTAATGTGCTCACCCTGAATATGCAGGGTATGTCTCGTTTGCTGGCGTGTATGACGTCAGAGTCCTTGACGCTGGTGACGCTGAACTCGGGGTCGCGCATGTCGAGCACCTGACTCACGCACACCGACGGCAGCGCGTTCCTACACACACACACACACACACATACTACTTCATGAAATTCAAAGGGGGCGTTCATAAATTACGTGACACGTTGGGGGGGGGGGTACAGCCGAATCTCACCCAATCTCACGTGAGGGAGAGGGTAGAGCCAAATCTCACGACATCTCACCAGGGGAGTGGGGGGGGGTGTCAAAAGTCACCAAAATCGCCTCACGTAATTTATGGGTACCCCCTAAGGGGGTAAAATAGGGGGATGGAACGCGCCATACTAAGAAAATTCATTTTATAAAACGCGGCAGCTTGTTATCATCGCGATACGTCAGTTTCATACATTGGTTGCTGTCAAAAATACTAACGTACGCCGACTTTGGCGTAGTATCAATTGCCGCATTTTATTAGTATGCATGCTCCATCTTGTTGGAGCGACGTCCTCACGGAAACCAAAATTTATGTAATTTGTATGACCTACACTGCTCATTGCATTGTACGCTACTCGTTACTTCCTTTCTCATGTTTTTTACCTGTCCTGTGATATGTCGTATAGGAACAGTTTGAAGTCGCAGACCACGACGAACTGCCTCATCCAGCCTTTCTTCACGCCACCGGGCTTCGGGACCTGCCGAAAAAATACATTGTTAATAACAATGGTAAAGTCAAGATATAAGCAAGGAGCGAGAATTATACAAAGCGAGAGGAAGACCCAAGAAAAGATGGATGGATTTGTCTATGGAGTGATATGAATGAGGTTGGAGTGTATGTAAGTACGACGGCAAAGCGCGATGAATGGATGAATAAGACATACTGCGCCGACCCCAGATAATGGGAAAAGTTAAGGCAGATGACGGTAATGTTAAAATATTACTCTTTCCTCGACAATCTCATACGTTCCCAACAAGACTCATACATATCTCGTCATACTATTCGTCTCGCACTCATCCTATTTTGCAGTCTTGCATGCGTCTTGCACGAGTCTTACATGTCTCATACGATACTTTCATATCTCACTCCGCCTTATCTCCTCGCCTTATTTATTTATATCGCACTATCTAGCATATGTCTCGCGTCTAACTTGCATGTGTCTCGCACTATCTTGCATGTATCTCGAATGTGTTTCGCGTTATCTTGCACGTATCTCTCGCTAGTTAGCATGTAGGTACCTTGGTCATGACGTGCATGTGTCAGGCAGTACCTTGCATGTGTTGCATGTCGGGACTCACCTTGACGTATCCCTCGTAGGCGGTGCCCTGTCCGCGCGCGGGGTCGATGCCGAGCGGGCGGCGCGAGCGCTCGGCGGGCAGCGGGCAGCGCGCGGCCACGCGCGCGCAGCACCACGTGTGCACGGCCAGCCCGCACGTCTCGCACACCACGCCTTGCCGCGTCAGACCGATCTATACACCACACGACACTACACTACACAACTGTCAACGTGAACCGCAAGCGGGCTGCTTGCAGTGGATTTGGCGTCACAACAACCGCGCGCGAACTTCGCTAGTAACTTGGTCATAGCGTCGTAAATATTTATCGTAGAACAAAAAAATTTGCACCGTATGACATGGATTTCTTGGCTCTATAAATTTGGATTCTCAACTATATTCGTTACGGATTCTCATTTTTGATGAATCTGTTAACCATATATGCTTAAATGTTACCATATTTTGTAGAAAACAAAGCAAAAAAAAAAATTTTGTTATCAACCTAAATTGAAATTGTCTCCACAAGGCTCATAGATGCTATGCGAAATCTATATCAAATTAATGCATAAGACTATTTAAACAATATGTATTTCACAGATATGGACATTCGTTACTTAATACACGCCTTTTCAGTAGCGTAGCTGTCATCAGCATGATATCTACTAGTGTTCTTGATTGACCATTTTAGCTTTCAAAATATAGCGCAACGTGATTCATCGCATTAGACGACACATAAAAATGCTAAAAAAAAAAAACTAAAAACAACAAATTATTCTTCACTACTTTTAGTACAAATATAACAATATAACATTGTACTCACCATAAGCGAGGTACAGTGGTTACACTTGGTGGGGCTGCTGAGTGTTCGGACCAGGAACTGGTGCACCTTCTGCTTGCCGGGGACCGCGGGCCCCAGCGGAGCCTCCTGCAACATGTACTACATCACATTTGGAAACAGTCGTATACTGCGACCGCTTTACTGTCGTATAGTATCGCTAGCAGGGTGAGAAGTTTGGGTACGGGTTTATCCAAGGGCCTTAATATGCCCGGACAAGTGCGAGTAGGACTCGCGCGCTGTGGGTTCATTACGAAATTAAGAGGAGATGAATTATCAAAAAAAATCTACAAATTTTCATATTTTCTAACTTCTGAAAAATTAGGACTACTATACAAACTTTTACCCCCTAATGGATGGAATTTTCTAAAATCCATTCTTAGCTCATGTCTTCGCTATAAAAGGTCAAAATTTCATGTTTCTAACAAAATCGGTTTGGACTATGCAGTCTTGACAAACGGTAAACAGACAACATAGAGATCTTATAAGGCATCCGTTATATCGTTTTTGAAGTACGGAACCTGTGCAGTATTACCAATTGTTTTATCAATATATTAAACTTGACACTGGCTGAGAGCAGAAAGAAAAGAAAAAACTAAAAAAAATATCAAAGACAACTTACTGTGGACATTTCGCTAGGTGAGCTCTTGCTGGAAGCTGGAGACGCCGCGCGGGGCTCCATGTCATCTGTCAGATCCACGGAGCCGCTCAGCGCGGCCGATTGCTGCGATCCATACATCAACTGTACAACGGAAACATAGGTTTCATACTTTGCCTTCGCATGGCAGAAAAAAATCGCCAGACTAACACACAACTGTATGGTCCCAAACTAAGCAACACTTGTACTATAGTTACCATACAATGGAATGGGTGATCCCAGTGACACCCAGTCCAAGGGTCTAATAGAGCTACTATTGCCAACGCAATTAATTTCTCTGATGTTCTAGTAGAATCCTTAGCAATTCCGCGAAATTTCTGTAAAATAGACACACATGTTATGCAATTCGTGGCCATTTTACGGAAATTTTACGGATTCTGCTAGATAATCAGAAAAATTTATTGCATTGGCAATGGTGCTATTAGACCCCCGGGGCAAATTACGAAGAGGCTGGTTCAAAAATTTGCCTCTGGCGGGAATCGATCCCGCAGCCACGCGATGCAGTGAGCCGAGCGGCCTCCATCGGCTGATTAATAGTAAAGATTGTTCATATCAATAATTTTACTCTACTTCTAAAACTGATTAATGGTCGTCAAAGATACGATAAAATGTGTACTATTGTTAAATCTGAGGTTATTATGATGACATGGAAAGCAATAAATACATACCGTAATACTATTATGTACAACGTTTACAAGCATTAAGACGGTCAAAAGTTTTGCCGTCTTAATGTTTGTTTTGACTCAAAACCAAACAAAATCACAATTAGTTAAAAATAATCGTATTTGAATAATGCAAATTTGGTGATAACAAGCCATCGACCACATAATCCATAGACGCCCAATACCTATTAATCCGCAATGAAAACTTTTCTGTCAGATAATTGAACGCTCATTGGTCTAGACGAGGTCAAGACAACTCCTGACGCACACGCACATAGACATAGATCAATAATAAATGACCAAATATTAGTGGGCCCGTCTTCCTAATATTATGGTATCTGAAAAAGTTCGCCCTGCGCTAGTATCACAGGCGGCTGTGACAAGACAAAACGCGAGATAAATCGATTTTGTCTCAGTCTCTATGCATTAAGAGAGAGGAGGACTCAGTGCGACATAATGCGTGACAAGTCTTGTTTTGGCGCGTGTGCTAGCCTTGCTATATTCGGTGTCTACAGAATATGAACTCGATGTAGCAAGCCAACTTAAATAATAATTATGTAAAGAATAATAAAATAAATAAAATTTAAAAAAATACCTTGGCATTGCAACAATGCTGGTTTCTGTAACGGTACTGCGGCGACATCTGTGCGAGTAAATAGAAAACTAAAATGGCAAAACAAAGAAAAAGCACCACCAAAATTATAACCACACTGTGTTTTTATTTAATATCGTCAACGGTAGAATTTTTGTTATAAAAAAAACTACATTAAATAAAAACACTGTGAAGTATTTTTGTGATAAAAAAGTAAAAATTAAAACTCATCACCTTGTAATTAGTCACAAATATTTGCAAAGCAAATCGCAAGAAGTTCGCAAAATTATTTAATTGCGCAAAAAAAAACCATTCAACGAAATCAATTATATTTGACCCTAAAAAGTAATATTACTCGAATAATGACTGAAGTCATAAAACATAAAATATTTAACAACTGCAATTAAACCATTTTGCGAACTATCTACCTACAGTATAACATATGAAATGATTTAATGACAATAAGCACATTGTTAAAACGACGATATTATGTAAGATACCAAGTGATAAAACAAAATGTACCTTTTGTTCGTTGATTGAAGCCACATTGTCGTAGTGTCGCTCCGTCGGCGCTTCTTTCAGGAATTGGTCTAGGTAGCTGATTTGTGAAGGCGGCCGGTCCAAAACTGAAACACATCATTGTCATTTAGTTTCGGGTCAGAACTGATTTTTTTAAGAAACACGTTGGTGTTTCGTTCCTTTATCTTCAGATTACTTTATTTAAATTAAACCTGTCCTTTTCAAATAAAAAAAAAAACACTAATTAATAAAATTTGATAAAAAATAATTATTGTGTAACTCACAAATTATGTAAAAAACGTTATTTCAAACGCGATAATGGAACGGAACAGTTCAGTTAGATCAAATTGTGTACTAAATAATGAATTGAATTAAGTTTTAATGCTAAGGGGATGAAATAAAACACATAAACCAACCCCCAACCCAAAACCACGTTCACAATACAATAAATTAAAGAAAAAGACAATACATTATTAGATTGGAGTATAGTCGAGCACAAAAGTCATAAGACATTTTTAATTTTGAAAAAAAAAAACTTACAATTTTTTTAATAAACGAAATAGTAAACCATTTTTGTATTTTGTGCTCGTCTGTATCAGAACACATTTTAGTCAGTTCAAAAACCGGGACTATGACATGCACATTGGACGCTGTACAAAATAAACCCCTCAACACACGAGCCAACATTTACCCAATTTGCTAAATTGCTAATAATTTACAAAAATAAAAAAACATATAACATTATTATAATTATAATGGCAACACACAATCTGTCTGATAGACTGTTACACAAAAACGTCAACGTGAAAAAAACAAATACAATAAATAAATGAATACCATTTATCACGAAATCCCCAGAAACATAAAATAATAATGTGAAATTGGAGGAGAAATATAATAAAACAAGTTACTGCGTTCTGTATTTAGGAAAATACTATAAGAATCCTGTCTTGTCTTGTTATAAATATAACTTTTTGTCAGCATGAAACCGTTCAAAAACTTGTAGCCAGTACTGTAACTCTAAAAACTGTAAATGTGGACTCGTGTGTTGACATACTAAGGTTTACATAAAAACCGAGGTATAAAGTAGTTTACAATTAAAAAACTGATTAGTCAATACCTAAATGTTTATACAAACAAGTGTTAAAGGAAAAACCAATCGCTTAGCGCGTTATGTGGCGTTGAATGGACTTGTGAGATTTATTTTAAGACTTACGAAAAAAAGTCAATAATGCTAGATGCCCTGACTTTTTTATAGGCCTAGGCAGGGTTGAATTACTAGATTTAAATCTCATTAAGTATAGGGACAAGTATACCGCCTAGTATTCTCTTTTTGTCGTCACATTCATGCCACCTCAACAAGCTCAAGCAGAAGCGAAGCGATTTGCGATAAAAAAAAAATACGATCTTCATGTTTTACACTTTTTTTCTAAGTTTTCGTGTTAATATCACTGTTTTGGAGTCAAAATCGTTATGAGAAAAATACTTTTGTTACAATTTTCTACTTAAAAACGATTCTTAAGACTTATATATTTATTTAAAAGTTAAAACTCAGTAGGTACTTAAAATTAAAGTAGCTTTAAAAATATTCTTAAAATAAAATAAGCAATTTTTTGTAAACAAAATATTCGAGTTTCGTAAGCGATTGGTTAGAAATAAAGTTAGTTCGATTATGGACCCACAGAACAGTGATATTAGAGTTGTTTTTCGAATGTTTTCCTTGACACTTGCTCGTATTTACAATGGACACGTTTGATAGATGGAACTAGTTGATAGAATCTACGTACGCAGCACAAAGACAAAGATAAAAAAAACTTACACCTTTAGAAATAATACAACAAAACCTGTCGTTACGTCTTAAACTGTGAGAGAACGGATATCAGATTTATGAGACTCTAAGATCGATCTTAACTTTGAGATGCATTGATTAATACGAGCCTAAAAAATATAGAAAGTAACCGTACTCAAATTGCTGTGGCTTTAGTTTATAAATCCATCAGTTATATTATGACATGACCGGTCAAAAATTACTATATAATCTATTAAAAATAATTAATAAGTCTCTTTTCCTATAATTTAGAAAACTAACATATTTATAAAAGTTATATGGTTTTATTTAGTTATTTAAGCCAAAAAAGTATGTATTTACAGCTGCTAACACAGCGTAATTCAAAGTTAAAACGGTGATCAAAAACCAAGAACCCGAGTTATTTTTAAAGGCGAGAAAATACGTTACTCACAGCGTAAGCATGTTTTTTAAAAATAATAACAACAGATGATGTTATAGGGACAAAATAAACACACAGTCACATACGATGAACTACTTCTAAGTAGGATGTATAGCTAGTAAGGCTCTGTCCAGACTTAGGCGGGGTGCACTGATCATAATATATTTAAATTCCTTATGCTCTTTTTTTGTTATTTTAGCAATATAGGGCACCGCCAGCCTTAACTAGAAGCAAATAGCTCAACTGCACCTCAAACTATGAACACAACGCCCATGGGTACATACCTCCAGAGTCTAAACAGAGCTTAGTATGTATAGCTAGTGAATGTTAACGAACCGTTCTCTTCTTTACCGCTCCAGTATGTCGATGATTTCGCCGATCCTTGCCTCGCTGCTTGCGCATGCACTTTGTACTTTAATCTTATTGTCATAAGGTATATTTTAACACATCAAAAGAACATGGACATATCAAAATCTTTTCTAGAAAAATATTAAATTTTATAAAAAAAAAAACCTACTATGAATTGAACATAAAGATATAATGAACGAAAAAAAAAAACAAAATTAAATAAAACAGAACTTTTAATAAGTTATGTACATATAACACTGTACAACGTACGATCCGACGCAAGTACAACTATGCACAAATGTGTATATGTAAAATATACCTAATAATAACAACAATAAACATAAAAAGACACGTTAAATGCAGAGTAAATGTGCCGACATTAACTTAATATTAACATAAATAAAATGCAAAAAAGGAAAAAAACAGATTACTATAGTTTTAAGACCATATACGAAAAAAATATTGTTGTCTTATCTAATATTTGATCTAAGCGCTACTAGGTTTCCTTTTTAATACTTTTTTTTTATTCAACCCATATCGTCTCACCGCTAGGCAACAATTTTGTGAGTTTAACATGTTTGTTATAGTATATGGTTTTAAAACTCCGCTAAAATACAAACAAAACATAAAATACTGAGATTCTAAATCTGATCTAAAAGAAAATAAAACCTTAAATACTAAGCAATAAATAATAAAAACCTGCATTGTGCTGTCAATGTTTTTCTCAATCGATCGGTTATGAATTATTTTGTTAAGTAATACTTTAGTGTTCGCAATTAAATGATTATTTTTAATAATTAATTACACCTAATTGAAACATCATTTTATTTGTAACAGCAATTCTATCAAAATACATTTTTTTTAGACGTAAAGTACGATAGCTAGTTTTATGTCACTCAGACACTCGATTGCACTTTATAATACAGATAATAAAAACTTCCACAAACATTTTTAAACAGCATAAATATGAATTAGAAAAATCGCTAAACACTTTTATATTTCATTGTACCTAAATGTGTGTATGTGATTGTGTTATAAAATACGTAAAAATGTAATCTCATTTAAAAATCAAAATAGTTTCACTCGTAATTGCCGAAAACGGACAGCTAAATATATCATTCGATTAATAAAAGGGCAGTATCTTATATTTTAATAGTGTTTAACGATTTTAATCACAATTCCGATACCGTCAAAATTACAAAATAATTTGATGCAACTGAAAATTTAACTATTTTACTCAGAACGGCCATGAGAAGGGCAACCTAGTTTAGTAAAATTTTCTTTCAGTGTATTAATGGAATGAGGGCCAAATAAATCACACCGATTCGATTGAAATGACTAGTTCGAACGGCAGAGGATCAGTGTTTCACGTTAAAAACAAATCTTTGGCAAATATCGCTTTGGACTAGACTAATTTCCGGAGACTAGAAACGATTACACTTTGGTGAGATTATAATTCTAAAATAGTAAATAAAAACAATTTCATTTAATACGTATAGCTTGAATTTTGGTAAAAAAAATATGTAAAAAATTTGAGCACTAAATAACTACGAAATAATATTTTATTTTGACATTACATTTTATGTAAAAAATTCGATTCAAATGTCATTATGGTGAAATAGTTTATCTTTGACTAGTCAGAAATACAAACCGATTTCTATTGCTGTTTCAATTATATTATTTTTATAAAGGTAGTATTTTATGTGAACGTTATTTTTCCATATAAATTGTAGTAAAACCGCTTTGCCGTTGTTTTAGTTATTTTATAGTAATTCTCTCGCACTCCTTCACTAATTACAGCAATAGAAATCGATATTATACATCAGTCGTATATATGGTGATATACAAGTATCGCGACACCCCATATGCATGACGTCATACCTATAAACAGTGGTATGTACGGCCTCATCCACGTCCGAACTAACATAGATAAAAAACAATAACAGCGCAGTGAGGCGAGCGTATAATTTAAAAAATACACAGGAAAAAAAACAGTATAAAAGATAAAAGCGCGTTACACGCAATAAATGCCACAGATAATACATGTTTGTTACATTATGAGCATAAAAATGGAGTATTCCATTTTTAAAACGGATTCCGAATTTCCGATTTTCGAACATATTTTTTTTGGAATAGCAAATCACAGTTGCAATTTTATAAATTTCACAATAGAGTCCATATTAAAAATATCGTTGATTCCGGTATTTGGTTGTCGTTTATTTCCGTTTTTTCCGTCGCGGACGACGTTGGACTTTGTGGTGGGATCCCAAGAATCCATTTGGCGGTAAATGTGCGGTATATCGACGTGTGTGCGTTATTGCGACGCGACGGTAACGTTAACGTTTCGTTTGTGAATTGGGTGGGAATGTGCGGTAACATGTAACGAAAACAAAAAGAAATGGTGCACTAAATAAACATATTATAATATTTATATATGTGTGGATTGATAATATATAATTAATAAGTGCTATTTTCGCTTCCTTTTATAAAAATAAAAGTAAATATCCAATAATATAAACAGGTGCTTCGGTTTAATTGCATTGCACTTTTGTTGGTGATATTACATGTAGGAACTGAGAAGAGTATTCTGTTACATGTCTCAAAACTTCTAACATGTTATAAAAAAAGATAAACACGAGTTAATGTCAAAATTTTACTAGACACGCGTCCAAAACGAGTTTAACTTTATCGAAATAACACCGCAAATATTTTACATACTAAGCAATGGCAACATTTTATAGAGAATATGTCAAAACGGATCGCAAACCGGTTTTTTGATTAGAATTTACTTGAGAATAAGTATTTACTTGTCTACAGATACGGGTGCAGCACTAGTAGCACAGCCGACAGTTACAAGACATAACGCGAGATAAATCGTTTTTGTCTCATTCTAGCCTATGCATTAAAAAGAGAGAGCGACACGGTGCGACATAATGCACGACAAAAGTTTTCTCTTGGCACTAGTGTTAACCTCACAGGTGTCTATAGGATATGAAGTCGATGACCCTGTATGTTTTTAATAAAAACATATTTTATTAAAATAAAAACTTTTTATTTTAATCTCTTCTCAGGTGCCACATGAATATGTTAAACTCTGATTTCTAATTATGTAGACTAAAATTACAGCTATAAATGTAAATATGTATTTAATTGAATCTATATTTTTTTGAGTGATCTTGTTTTAATCTTTTGTACCTAAATAAAATTGAATTAACTTGAACCAGAATCATAAAAACAACATATCAAATTAATTTTACCTTTGACATAAAACACTGTTATTTTAGTCCACATAATAAAAAATCAGAATATACATAGTACATATGCAGTGTGTGGTGTTGTATAACGGAGTATGTAATACTCACACGAGTTGCCGGGCTGGTGCGGCTGGTCTAGCCGCGTCTGCATGTCCCTGATGTGTTGCTCCTTGCGCTTCATGTCGTGCGCGATCGAGTCTAGCCGCTGGCGGGTCTCTAGCAGCTCCCTGGCGCAATTATTCGTACGTTTGATATACAGTGTGTCAAAAGTGCGAAATAATAAATACGGTCTTCACACGTGAAAAGGAACGGAAAACTGTCTTAATGGCCACACAAAATAAAATGGTGAAACGGACCACAAACAATGTTATGTTACGAAATTATCTCGCCATAGACAATCCTGGATGCGATGCCGTCATCGCAGGCATTTACCTTTGTCAATATTTAGATTTCAACAAAATGTATGAGTCTTGGTGAAGTATAAAACATGCCCCATCAAGAGTGCGACAACCGTTTAAAAGTTGGACTATGGATAGTAGGAAAAATTTTGGGTTGGACAAATCAATCTTACTTTTTCGAGCTCTGACGCCACGGGGAGATGTATCTATAGAAAATAACAATTGTCATCCTTGCTACGTCTGTACTACATATACTATATTTCCTTCTCCCTCCCTTCAAATAGCATTGAGTGAGAAAGAGGATTTATCGTAGTGAGTCGCTTTTGAAGTTCTAGCTCTTAAATTCTTGGCGTAATTGTAGTTAAAAAAATAATTCAGATTCTGTCTGTACCCAAACTAAACTAAACTAAATGTTGAAACGTTGGAGTTGACGACCTGGATGCATTTCGTAACAACTGGCCAGAAATGGCCAATGGCTGTGTCTACATCAGGCGCGTGCCTCACCCGAGCATTCAGTTTTGACGGTTAAATGCATAGACATAATGTCATAAAATGAGAGCCATGCTTGGCATAATGGACAAGCCAATTGACATTAAAAAGTGGCGAGTTATGGGGAGACCTTTGTCCAGCAGTGGGACAACGTGGGTTAGATAAAAAAGTAGTGTCTGACCCATAGACAAAAGACTAACAGGACTTGGTCTAAGCGCCCAGGCCCCATTACTCCACTAGGCCCCTGACGTCATCACAGTAGGCGTGGCTTAAGTCAGTGTGCTGTCGGCGTTCGTCCCGTGCACACGTCTTGCCAACGTTCGCATCCCAAATATAATTCTACTCGACACTAGATGGCAACCCTTTGTACGTCTCTTTTACCATTCTACATGATGTCACTAAGCATCTAGTGTGAAAAAGTTAAACTACGTACTAACATCGACATAGAATGAACTGAGTAGTTTTGCTATTGACCGGTAGATAGAAAATGGAAAAGTAGGCGTTATCTAACAACCCGTCACCCGCGCAAATTGTCAAGCGTCGTTTCATAGGGAAATCTAATAAGAACATCTCTGCTATCTATATTCTCTATGGTCTGACCTCTGGCTGGCGAGTAGCTCGGCGCGCGTGCGACTAAGCTCTTCTCCTACGGCCTGCTTGGCCTGGATCTCGGAGTGCAGCGAGGACTGCAGGCTCAGGATCTCCATCTTGTCCAGCTTCTGCGAGCGCCGGTTGCGCCACCCGCCCGTGCCGCCGCCCCCGCCCCCGCCCGCGCGCCCCTCCGCCCCGCCGCCCCCGACCGTCGCCGCCACCACCAGCGACGACCGGGACCCACTCGCTGAACCACAAACATAATCTATGGTTTATGATAAACGGAAACATTGTATTCATTGTGTTTACTTTGCATACATCAGTAATAAAGGTTAATTTAATTTTAAAGTCTGGAGCTATTAAATCGGCACTATTTGTAATGTAATGTAACGTCACGACTTTTATCCCCGTTCGGGAGTAGTCAGAGGCTTGAGTGGCTATACACCGCCACATTGTGGAGGTATTAACCAACTCAAAGCCGACGTTTCACCTGATAGTCAGAACCCAACGTGACAAAGAAAGAAGGAAGAAGGTGGGAAGATTATTTTACACATTAAAAGCTACTTTTACTTAATCAGATATGAGATGTTTACAATTCCTAATACTTGTTTATTCTTTAATCAATTATTGTGTTATTCCTTTTCTTTAATTTTATGTTTCTTTTCTTTACCGTACTTTCTTTCTTTCCTTTTCTTTCTTTCTTTTTTGTTCTTTTCTGTACCAAACTGTTATTATTATTTCTTTAAAACCCCCCACAAGACAGGCATTGCCTAGTGTGGGGTGTTTTGCCTGCTCTGTAAATGGTAATGTCTTTTTGGTAATAAATATTATTATTATTACATTATCCCTAAGCGACAAGTGCTGTGTTTTGAATGTCTTCGCGGGTAAACCAGTGGGGCGCAGCGAGTAAATTTCTTTTTGTCTTATAGTATGTATATTTTGCATAAGAAATAATAAAACTCGTGTTTCAGGATTTTGGAAAAATCACCCCATAGGGGTGAAAGGGGGTGTTAAAGTTTAGGACTTACCATGTTTGAGATACTCCAATTCCTCCGTCATCTTAGTGGCGAGCGCTTGTAAGTAGCCCCTTGCTTCCTTTTCGTCCGATACCCATCGAATTATTTCCGCAATCTGTAATAAACACGTACTATAGAAACCAAAGACATTACCAAGATAGAAGGAGACACGTAACTGTCCAAAATAGTAACAGTGGTAGTGAGTAATCATGGTGCAACTCACACATTGAGTACCAGAGTGTATGCTCTGGCGGCAGGACCTACCGTAGATGGTCCCTGGAGCCTCCTAAGGGGTTGCCAGGTATAGTGTGCCACACTTTATACCTACAGGTAGTAAAATGACCACTATAATAAATCTAAACTAAAGTTAAGGGTCATGTCTAAGAAAGTTTGTCCTACTAAACAGAGTCCGGGACAGTACTCACGGAAAATAATGTTGAGAACATCTCGGTACTGTCAATACGGCTCATCTTCCGGTGAATAATACCTTCTTACGTATTTAATAATTTTGTAGGGACATAATATTATACACCTATACAACGATGTAACACCGACAGTGTGAACTAACCAGTACTTTACCAACCGTACTAACGGAAACAAGTGTGGAACAATTATAAACAATTAATTAATTTAAAACATTTATTATTTGGGGGTTGACCCTGGGGAACCACACTTACAAGTTCATTGTCGAATTGCGAGTGCGATAATAGATGAGTCAATTTTACTGATATAGTGCTGCGCTGAGTACAAGTTGAGTGATTGCGATTTAAGACGGTACTAGGACCACGTAGGACAGCCTGGAAAGGCTTATTATGACGGGAAAAGTAGAGGGCAATAGATCTCGTGGCAGACCTCTCGCTAGATGGAGCTCGCAGATGTATGTATGTATGTAACGACACGACTTTTATCCCCATTCGGGGGTAGTCAGAGGCTTGAGTGGCCATACACCACCACATTGTGGAGGTATTAACCAACTCAAAGCCCACGTTTCACCAGATAGTCAGAACCCAACGTGACAGGTGGTGAACCTTGTCGCCGTGTATACAGGAACTGACTATTACCTAATCCCGAGGGATAGGTAGGTTTCCTCACGATGTTTTCCCTCACCGTCAGCCGATCTGTAAATTAAGCACATAGAAGAAAATTCATCCATTGGTGCATGCCCCACCGGGGATCGAACCTGGGACCTTCTGATTGCTAGCCCAACCTGTTCACCCCTAGGCTACAGTCACTGTAGCTGTCACTGGAGCTCGCAGATCACCGAGCTTACGCAACTCCAACTGCACAAAGCGATACACGTCGCGGGCGACGGAAGCCGGTGGAGAAAGATTGCTCTCCAGAAATAGAATAGTTTGTACATAATCGTCACGATCGTCAGTATTGAGGTAACGACTGGGAAGAAGGACCACGTATGCATTCTCATCATCATCATCTCAGCCGAAAGACGTCCACTGCTGGACATAGGCCTCCCCAAGGTTCGCCACAATGACCGGTGTTGCGCTGCTCGCATCTAGCCGATTCCCGCGACCTTCACTAGGTCGTCGGTCCACCTTGTGGGGGGCTACCCACGCTGCGTGTTCCAGTACGTGGTCGCCACTTCACACTTTCCGCCCCATCGGCCATCAGTTCTTCGTGCTATATGCCCCGCCCACTGCCACATCAGCCTACTAACTCGCAGGGCTATGTCGGTGACCTTGGTTTGTCTACGTATCTCCTCATTTCTGATTCGATCTCGTAGAGAAACTCTGACCATAGCCCTCTCCATAGCTCTCTGATATACATGTTATAAAATATTCGGACGCGCCGCTCGTGTGTTTTAGAAGCAGCTACTGTCATACCTGAACCTCCCAGTGGTGCATGGTGTCGCGCTTGGCCCGGAGCTCGTCCAGCTCCAGTTCCATCTGCCGCCTCTCCGCCTGCCACCGCCGCCCGCTCTCCGACAACTGCAAATGCATCACATATGGACATCCGACTGAAAGTTTTTATGGCAGACCAATCATTTTTCAATATTTTTTTAATAATAATAATATTAGCCCTTTTAACGTCCCACTGCTGGGCACGGGCCTCCCCTCAATGCGAGGGGGATTCAGGCCATAATCCACTACGCTGGCCCAGTGGATTTCACATGTCTATGACATGCAGGTAACGAATACCGGGAAGTAATTACATACGGCAAACTTGAGGAAACTGTCGCTGCGATGCTCCACTCTCTAGCTTTACAACTAGAGTCAGTATAGTGTGTAATGTAATGTAATGGACCTTGTTATTGACCGCGTCCAGGTCCTTGGCGAGCTTGCGGTTCTCTTGCAGCAGCAGCTGCCGGTCGTCGCTGTCGCTGCGCTGCTCCAGCCGCCTGCTCTCCAGCTTCTCCTTGCTCGACTGCAGCTGTCGAACAACAACAACACGACAATCACACACCGACTAATTACACACGACGCCATTTAAATGCTACTAAAACGTACGCTTTTTTGCTACCTTAAGGTCAGTCCAGACAGAGCGGAAGGCGACTTTAGGCTATGGTAATACGGTCCTATTTTCAATAAAGCCAGTAAATTGCTCGCGCATTTTTCCAGTCTGTCTGAACTGACACTAACGGCCGAATACTCAAAGGCTACTTAAATATTTAAGTCCCACTTAGCAGTTTGAGACGTCGTTAATTGTCATTTTTTGTATGGCGCGTCAAAGCTAAGCAGTTTAGCGCAATTTAAGTTGCGAACCAGTATTCGGCCGTTAGTCACATAAAAAAAATATACAATCAAATTGAGAACTTCCTGCCTTTTGAAGTCGGTTAAAATACTTCAACAATCCTGATATAGGTGTTTATAAAGTGTGGTGTGTGATCAATCAGAGATGGGTGACCATTCAGTGGCATTTGAACTGAGCGTCTCCATGCTTCGGAGGGCACATAGAAGTCGGTCCCGGTTGTTGTTATCTATACAGCAGTCGTTAAGCCATGTCAGAGGCCTTCGGGCGGCTTGAACAAATCTGACACCAGGTTGGCCACTAACCATACGATAAAAAGAAGTGTGGTATGTTGTGTGTGTTGTGTGTTACCTCTCTGCTGAGCACGGCCCGCACAGCATCTCCCTCCTGCAGCTGCTCGCCGAGCGCCGCCAGCTCGTCGTTGAACCGCGCCTGCTGCTGTGCTAACGACTCCTTGTACTGCAGCTGTCGTAACAATACTTTATTGCTAAAACTGTCCAACAGTACAGAACCTATACATATACAGACTGATATCTTTTGTTTTTATCACAGATATGGAGAGGCTAGACAACGCAAGTTCATTAGATAGTATGGAAACCGAGCGTGCCACCTTATGATGACCTCACCCCAGCCATTTAGTGATTTGATCAACTTAAACAGAATCGGTTCAATCGCTAAGCGTCAGTGAGCTAACAGAATTACGACTAAATCGATTTTCAAGTCGACTAGATGACAGAGGAATGAGAATATAAAAGTAATAAACGCGTCAAGTTTAGCACTGCAGTGCAAACTTCTTTGCAACGCTTCTTTCTTGCATTAGTCGGACGGTTTGCGTTGTCTAGCCTCACCATGTACGTGGTTTTTATAGCCAATGATGGCACACTGGCAGACGGTCCATCTGATGGTAAGTGGAAGCCGCCGCCCAGGACATCTGCAACTTGAGGGGAGCAGACGCGGCGCCGACCTTTTAGATACCTAAAAGGTCAGGATTTCTTTTCCGCCATCCCATTGGAAGCCCAATGCCACCTCCCTTCCCCTACCTCCTACCTCCTTCAGGTGGGCAAAGTGCGAGCAATGTCTTTGGTATCGCAAGCATCTATAGGCTACGGTAACTGCTTGACATCAGGCGGGCCATACGCTCGTTTGCCACCTCAGTCTTATAAAAAAATAGATATGATATGGTATGACAGTACTTGGATTACCTCAAGGGTGTCGACTTCGGCCTGCAAGCGGGCCACTTCCGCCGCGGCCGAGCTGGCCGGGCCGGCCGGGCCAGGCGGGCCAGGCGGGCCGGCTGGCTCCGCGCGCTGCGCCCGCGCACTCTCCTCGCGCAGCTTGCGCTCCTGCACAACACGAATAGACTCAAACTAATCTGGCCACTCTTACAAACCAACTGCATACTTTAATTTAACCGTTTAAAATAACAGCATTATTCAAATTAATGGCTTTTTAAAATATCACTACGAACATTAAACTAAGAATCGCTTGATTAACTGTGAATATCACGGTAGTTACTCTATATATATGTATAAAGCAACTACCGTGATATGTAGGCTCGCTATAGCGCAGTGCAAACATTTTTGTTCTACGACAAGAATCGACGAAGTTATGACCAAATTACCAGCGAAATTCGCGCTTTATAGTGCAATGAAGGTACAGGCCGGCGCGGGCTCAGCACGCTTTCAAGCTGATGCGGCTGTGTGACGTCACACGCGCAGGCCGCATATTATATAAAATATAAAATGTGCTATAAAATCGCAACGGATGGACCTACTCTATGATTTCAAATTTATATTGATGAGAAAGCTCATTATAACACTTCTTCTTCTTGTTATCGTATGGTTAGTGGCCAACCTGGTGTCAGAGTTGTTCAAGCCGCCCGAAGGCCTCTGACAAGTCTTAACGACTGCTGCCTCGATGACAACAACCGAGACCGACTTTTTACGTGCCCTCCGAAGCACGGAGACGCCCAGTTCAAATGCCACTACATGGTCACCCATCTCTGCCTGACCTTGCTAAGCGTGCTTAACCTCCGATCGTTTACCGGTCAGTGATTGTAGCTAGCTATGATGTTGGTTTTGAGTTGATTTGTCGACCTCGAAATGATCTCCATTAGCTATTTCTTCACCAGTGCGCTTTCACGTTCATCTTGCGCTTTCGTCTGACGCATGCATGAAGCGCCATAGCGCATGCAATAACGCACGCCCTATTCTAGCTCAAAAACAGCGCACGCTGATCCGCAACCGGTGGGTTCGCGTGCAACATTCCGTGCGCTTTACATACAAAATGGCGGCAGATAAAGTAATAATAAATAAAACATTGAAATTATGAATGTTTTCTTTCGTAATTTTTGTTTCGTGTCTTCTAAACATCGTTTATCCAGATACTCTTTTATCTTAAGTTTTTTTCCTTGTAGTTAATACTAAATATTCTGCACAAATAGCTACACTTGTACATCATGACGACCGACCAGGACGCACAGGTGTAGACACTAAGCTGCATGCCTCTTAAGGCAATCAATATTGCACGCGTTTGACGCGAGATGAATTGAAAGTTGAATACGCAAGATGAACATGAAAGCGCACTGGTGAAGACATAGCTTATTGAGCACTTTTTGATGTTACCTTAGTAGCCTCGGCGATGGCGGCGTCCAGCCTCGCCTCGAGGTCGCGGCGTGCCTTGTCCGCACGCCGGATATCCTGCCGCAGCGCGTCTATCTTCTGCATCGCTACTTCTAACTCCTCTTCCTTGTCGCGAACCTTACCACAATAATATACACCGTTACAATACAAACACAGCTGTTTTTTTCGAATTTTAGCCGGTTCGATTCCATAATATGGCAAGCGGGTTTTCGAAAATAGATTCGTTTCTTTTTTAAAATAAAGGAAAGTTTATTGAAACATTTTTTTTTATCGGACTGCGGTGGCAAAAAAGCGTGCGGCCCGCCTGATGTTAAGCTTTTACCGTCGACTCGTGTCGACTTTCACGCTGCAGGTCGTAGGTTCGATTCCTACCCGGGACATGCATTTTATGTGCGTGAACATGTCCGTATGTCCCGATTCTGGGTGTATATGTATATTAAGTATGTATTTACAAATAAAAAAGTAGTATATGTAGTAATATCAGTTATCTGGTTTCCATAGTACAAGCTCTGCTTAGTTTGGGATCAGGTAGCCGTGTGTAAAAAATGTCCCAGGATATTATTATTATTATTATTATTATTATTATTACCGTAGCCTATAGATGCTTACAATACCAAAGGCATTGCTCGCACATTGCCGACCTGAAGGGGAGTGGGATGGAGGGAGGGGGATTCCTTTATTTTTAAAAAACAAACAAATCGTCAACAGTCGTGACGTTACATTGGTAACGTCACGACTTTTATCCCCATTCGGGGGAGTAGTCAGAGGCTTGAGTGGCCATACACCACCACATTGTGGAGGTATTAAGCCAACTCAAAGCCCACGTTTCACCAGATAGTCAGAACCCAACGTGACAGGTGGTGAACCTTGTCGCCGTGTATACAGGAACTGACTATTACCTAATCCCGTGGGATAGGTAGGTAGGAATTTTTCCTTTGAGTAAAATATGCTATCTCCAGTATTTAGAGTACTTTTGAAACACGCTGTTACATTCAAAGTTAATAACTACACCCCATTGGAAACTTGTGCACTAAGCGCCGCCATATACGGCCAAGCTGTAGCCAATATACTGCAGCTCATAAACGGGCAGGCTCGCCCGGGGTAGTACCACCCTCTCACAGAAGATCGGCGTAAAGCACCTATTACAGCTGCGTTTCGTACGATGAGTGAGAGAGCCGAAAGCTCACCCCCCTCCCTCCATCCCACTCCCCTTCAAGTCGGCAATGTGCGAGGAATGCCTCTGGTATTGTAAGCATCTATAGGCTACGGTATCTGCTTAACATCAGGCGGGCCGTACGATTTTTTGCCACCGCAGTCCTATAAAAAAAATACAAAAAAATGTACTAGCACCGTTTGGAGCAGTCGGGTTGAAGTCGACTCGAAACACAACACGACTGCTCTCGTGCAGTTGGTCTCGACTGCTCTAAGCAGTCCGTCTAGGAGTATGCATGTAGTACCTGTCGCGAGAGCTTCTGCTTCTGCTGGCGCAGCTCCGCGAGCCGCTCGCTCACCTCGTTGTACTCGGCCATGGCCAGCTTGCGCTGCGACACCGCGTCCTTCAGTTCCTTGTCCTGCAACACATTAGCACATCATCATCACTACTACCACAAGTATTCTAGCTTACTTGGAGGGATAATGACACTACTACAATCAAGACAAGAATATTTTTTATGTGACTAGGACTACAGATGCAAACAAATTCAATTCAATTCATTTATTTGCTCATAATATGGGTTATTACAATAATGGTTGTTAGAATTTAAAGAGAGAGCCTCCATATTTCGCCTTCCAGCATGCAAAATTTACAGTAAAAAAATATTGGTAAAGTAAAATCATAAAATGTAAAAATTTAAAATCATTCATTTGTTTACAAATAGTTTCCAATAATTAAAAAAAATAAAATTAAAAAATTCAATGTCAAACAATTAAAATACTCAAGTCAAATTATTTAAAATAAACAAGTGCAATAATTATTTATGTCAATTTTAATGATTAATGTTAAAAATATACAATCATCATAAATTATTTTTTTCCGTGAAATACTCTTGAATTGTGTAATAGCATTTATCTAATAACAGTCGTTTAACTCTCTGTTTAAACAAATCAGTGGAAGTCGCTTCTAATATTAATTTTGGTAAATGATTATATAGGCGCGGTGCTATGCAGAATATACTGTTATTATATAAAGCGGTTTTGTTAGACGGACAACAGATCTTTACATTATGACGACAAAGGCATTGCTCGCACATTGCGAACTTGAAAGGGAGTGAGTGGAATGGAGTTACCTGCAGTCTCAATTTCTCAACAGAGTCAGTTCTATCCTTCGTGAGTTCTTCCTTCTCGATGTTGATGGCCTGAATGATGACTTCCATTTCGCGGATGCGATTCGCCATCTCTTGTGGGGTCGCCGGCATCTCCTGGACCATAAAACACACACGCATGTTTCACCGAGACCCTCTCTACCTTCTAATTTCATAGTAGAAAATGAGACAATAAAATCTCACATATTTTATCTTGCGACAACCGCCTACTAAGCAGACTTGGGCAATTAAATTGAATTGCATGTGGAAGTCACAATTAACAATTCATTGTTAATTGTGATATTATTATCCCACTAATATTATAAATGTGAAAGTTTGGATGGTTATGTATGGATGGATGTTTGTTACTCTTTCACGCAAAATCTACTGAACGGATTTGGATGAAATTTGGCACAGTGATAGATTATTTTTAATCCCGATAGTATGTTCCTGTGGGTTAAATTATGCGCGGATGAAGTCGCCGGCAAAAGCTATTTATTAATAAGAAAAGCGTTGCAATAAATAATTATTTTCACACATTTAAATAATCACGTTTAGTGAAAGGGCGTGCGTTGTTAGACTGAAACATCTCTACCTGAGTATTAATGCTGGTGTTCAACTGTTCGTAACATCTGACTTGCGCTTCTAATTCCGCGTTCCTCTTCGACAACGTTGACATCTCCTCTTTCATTTGGATCACGTCTTCTGTAAATGAAAACCCCCTTAAATTGCTTATTAAATTAGACCTTAGGAATTACTCAGGATAATTCTAGAAAATCAAAAAATGAATTGCAATGCCAATGTTGCCATTTTTATATTTATTTATAGCCAAGGATGTCACACTGGCAGACGGTCCACCTGATGGTAAGTGGAAGCCGCCGCCCAGGGCATCAGCAACTTAACGGGAGCAGACGCGGCGCGGACCTTTTAGATACCTGTAAACATGCCCTTTGAAGAACCCCATGTTGTAGTGCAAAGGAAAGCCTGCTATGTGGCGCTGTTAGCCCCCCTGGTACATATACATACATATACGTCACGAATTTTATCCCCATTCGGGGGTATTCAGAGGCTTGAGTGGCCATACACCACTACATTGTGGAGGTTTTAAGCCAACTCAAAGCCCACGTTTCACCAGATAGTCAGAACCCAACGTGACAGGTGGTGAACCTTGTCGCCGTGTATACAGGAACTGACTATTACCTAATCCCGAGGGATAGGTAGGTTCCTCACGATGTTTTTCCTCACCGTAAGCGAACTGTAAATTATGCACATAGTTGAAAATTCATCCATTGGTGCATGCCCGGGGATCGAACCTGGGACCTTCTGGTTGTTAGCCCCCCTGTTACGGGTATAGTAAGGGACTGACCGCCGCCCGCGTCCAGCGCAGCGCCGCCCGCCCGCAATTCAGCGATGGTCTGCGCGAGCAAAGCGTTTTCATGTTCAAGCGCTTTCAGCGCTGCGCGGTCGCCCGCGTTCGATGGCGCCTGAAAAACATACACAAACATTTATTTTTTTTAGACTAAAGGGCAGTGGCAGAGCAGTGGTAGCCGACTGGTTAAGCACGCGTCTTGCGGGCTTAAGCTCCTGGGTTCAAACGCTGGCTCACACCTCTGGATTTTTCGAAATCTATGTGTGAATCATAATTTTAATATGATTACCACTTGCTTACGGTGAAGGAAAACATCGTGAGGAAACCTGCATGTCTTTAGACATGTGAAATCCACCAACCCGCACTGGGCCAGCGTGGTGGATTATGGCCTGAATCCCCCTCGCATTGAGGGGAGGCCCGTGCCCAGCAGTGGGACGTTAAAAGGGCTGAATTATTATTATTTATTTATAATAGACTAAAGGGGGCTGGCTACTCACGATACAATTTAGTTTAAATTCGTTGATTCAACTTGAGTTAATTAGTTGCGTGGTGAGGAGTAAATTGACGCCTACTTTCTTCTACTACTACTAGTATTTCATCAAACGGTACCTGGCTGGGTGTGGGTGTTGGTCCTTGTGTGGGTGTGGGTGTCGGCACCTGGCTGGGTGTGGGTACCTGGCTGGGTGTGGGTACCTGGCTGGGTGTGGGTACCTGGCTGGGTGTGGGTACCTGGCTGGGTGTGGGTACCTGGCTGGGTGTGGGTACCTGGCTGGGTGTGGGTACCTGGCTGAGTGTGGGTACCTGGCTGGGTGTGGGTACCTGGCTGGGTGTGGGTACCTGGCTGGGTGTGGGTACCTGGCTGGGTGTGGGTACCTGGCTGGGTGTGGGTACCTGGCTGGGTGTGGGTACCTGGCTGGGTGTGGGTACCTGGCTGGGTGTGGGTACCTGGCTGGGTGTGGGTACCTGGCTGGGTGTGGGTACCTGGCTGGGTGTGGGTACCTGGCTGGGTGTGGGTACCTGGCTGGGTGTGGGTACCTGGCTTGGTGTGGGTACCTGGCTGGGTGTGGGTACCTGGCTGGGTGTGGGTACCTGGCTGGGTGTGGGTACCTGGCTGGGTGTGGGTACCTGGCTGGGTGTGGGTACCTGGCTGGGTGTGGGTACCTGGCTGGGTGTGGGTACCTGGCTGGGTGTGGGTACCTGGCTGGGTGTGGGTACCTGGCTGGGTGTGGGTACCTGGCTGGGTGTGGGTACCTGGCTGGGTGTGGGTACCTGGCTGGGCGCGTTCTTGGCGGGGCTGAGCGGCGCGGCGGCCGCGCCCAGATCAGACAGGCGCGAGCCGCCCGTGAACGTGAACCCCACGAAGGGCAGGTGCAGACCAGAGAACGCGGACGACGGCGGCGGCGGCGGCACCGCCTCGGACAGTCTGAAACCACCCACATCATACCAATATTATATTCACAAACTGTTGTTACAGTTCGCTTACGGTGAGGGAAAACATCGTGAGGAAACCTACTTATCCCTCGGGATTAGGTAATAGTCAGTTCCTGTATACACGGCGACAAGGTTCACCACCTGTCACGTTGGGTTCCGACTATCTGGTGAAACGTGGGCTTTGAGTTGGCTTAATACCTCCACAATGTGGTGGTGTATGGCCACTCAAGCCTCTGACTACCCCCGAATAGGGATAACGTGACGTATATTTCATATATTTTTGTATTTGTTAGTTAAATAGCTGAGGCGCTCGTAACCAGCTGCAATCACTGATCGGTAAACGATCGGAGGTTAAGCAACGCTTGGTAAATTCAGTCGGAGATGGGTGACCATTTATTGGCATTTGAACTGAGCGTCTCTGTGCTTGAGGGCACGTAAAAAGTCGGTCCCGGTTGTTGTCTTCTAGGCAGCAGTCGTTAAGCCTTGTCAGAGGCCTTCGGGCGGGTTGAACAACTCTGACAATAAGTTAGCCACTAACCATACCTACGATAAGAATGGTGGTACTCTGTAAAGTGGATACTTTTGTAAAGATTGGTTAATGAGGACAGTAGAGGGGTAGGAGAGGTGGTGTAGTGTTGTGTTGTGGTGTGGTAGTATCGTAGTATTGTGGTGTAGTGGTGTGGTAGTAACGTGGAATGTGGTGTAGTGGTGTTGTATAGTCTGATTTTTAATTAGACGAAGTGGGCTGACAGGTGCTTATGTCACTTTTCAATATAAATAGAACAAATAAGGTTCAAATTCATAGAGCAGTGACCTTTTTTGCTGTCAGTTGGCTTCGTCTAATTAAAAATCAGACTATAGTGTGGTGTGGTAGTGCAGTGGTGTTATGGTATAGTCTGACCGCTACCGCTGTGCCACTCATTAGGTATGCGCGGGAGGTGGGGAGTGGGCAACTAGGTATGCGCGGGGAATGCGCGGGGAGGTGGGGAGTGGATCTCGCCGCTCGTGTACCTAAGGAGTGGCACAGCGGTAGCGGTCAGACTAAAGTGTAGTTGTGATGTGGTGTGATAGTGTAGTGGTATGATGGTGGTGTTGTGCTGTGGTGGTATGATGGTGTGGTGTGGTGGTGTCGTGGTTGTGTGCTGGGGTGGTGCTGTGATTGTGTAGTGGTGTTGTGGTATGACGATGTGGTGTGGTGATGTCGTTGTTGTGTGGTTGTGTGGTGGTGTTCTTGTGTGGTGGTGTGGTGGTGGTGTTGTGGTGGTGTGGTGGTGGTACGCACCGGATGTCGGTGTCGTCGACGTCGAAGTTGGAGGTGTCGGTAGGGCTGGCCACGTCGGGCACGAAGGGCGCCTGCATGTCGCGCACGCTCTCCCACTCCACGCCGCTGAACCACCCGTGGTTCTGGACAAAACACACATGTAATAAAATTGACAATATTTTTTAAATGTTACTCGACTCTAGTTTCATGTAACGATTGTTTCATTGTATCGGAATAAAAACATCGGTACAACAGAAGTTCATCAAATTTTGTTCTCCTATTATAGAAAAACAAGTGCGTGTTGTATTCGCACATAAAGGGTTCTGTACCAAAATGCAGGTATTAGATATTGCTTTGGTACCTGCATACTAATAAATTAATAATTTGAACTTTACAAAATTTGATTGTTTATAAAAATGTTTGCAACTACGCCATCTATTATCGAGTAGCAAAATATTAAGTACTATATTCAAATCATTGGCTATTCATGATTCGTGAGATACAGCCCGCTGACAGACAGACGGACGGACGGACGGACGGACGGACGGACGGACAGACAGACAGACGGACAGACAGACAGACGGACAGACGGACAGACAGACAGACAGACGGACAGCGTAGGCTTAGTAATAGGGTCCCGTTGGCACCCTTTGGGTACGGAACTCTAAAAAAACACACTGTATAATAATAATAATAAAATGCTTTACAAAAAAATAAACATATTTGACGAATACTTTACTTTTATAAAGTAGCTCCAAGTTGCATATACGTAAAAGATGTGAATGTCAGAAACATCGAAATAATTAAATTAACCTAAGGCTCGGCGCAAACGGACCACCGACTACAGCCACCGGTGGCCAGCGACAAGCAGTTCAGACGCTTTTTCGTGCATTTTGTATAAACTCGCCGCACACATGTGGCCGGTGGCGGCCACTCGCTAAGCAGTGTCCGCGACTGTCAACTGCTTGTCGCCGGCCACCGGTGGCTGTTATCACTGGCCCGTTTGCGCCGAGCCTAGCCTAATCTAACCTAACCTACTACCCACACTGTTGTACGTAGCTAGGGGAACGTACCCATACTACGTGGCCCATTATTTTTTTTTACAAGATTTTACTACGGGTGGTCACCGAGGGGGGGGGCCCCCTCGGTGACCACCCGTAGTATATGCCAAGACCCCCCCTCCCCCTCTAGTTTTCACGTAGTAATTAATAAATATGGGTATGAATCATTTCTTGCAAACAGAAAGTTAAAAAATAATAATTTGGCGTCAGTGTTGCCATCTGTGAGTTTAAAAAGCGCTAAACGCTACTATTTATTTGGATATAGCTCGAATAAGCGCGAGATTTCCCTAGAGGATATTGACTACGTGACGAAAGCTTAAGCCCCCTCCCCCGCCCCTGTGACCAAGCGTGGTATTTCGAACACCCCCCTCCCACCCTAAACGGGTCACATAGTATGGGTACGTTCCCTAGGGGTATCGAAGGGGTCATAAAAGATTTCTTCAAGCAAAATAACAACATACCTTGAAGTCTTGGAGTCCATTCCTCCCTAATCTATTTTCGGAAGAGCATATCAGTCTGCGTATTAAATCCTTCGCCTCTTCGGATACCTGTTGAGACAAATAATAGGACATTACTGCCACGGTCTGTAATGAGTGTATTGCTGGCTGCGGTGTTGATGGCCGAGAGCGCAGCGCAGCACAGCTCCAGGCCTCCACAGCGCGGTCAGCATTGCAGCCCTTGATGGACAAGCTGAAATAAAGGCCGAGACCGAAGGTCGAAGCCTTTATTGCGCGGCCAGCAAGGGCTGCAATGATGACCAAGCTTAAAGGCTGAGAGCTTAGCTATAGTGCTTGATGTCTGATGCGTGGAGATTTCGAGCACTGTGATTAGCCAAAACTGCACATCTTTTCCCACACACACTCCAGTCTACCTGCGCAGGCATACCTGCACAGATACACCTCTCCGGTATATCGTAGCGTGATGGCCAGCATTAGTGCCGCCACATACATACGGAATTCCGTTTCGGAATATCGAATCGTGATTCCGTAAGCTTATCACACACATACGTTTTTTCCGTTCGGAATAATTCCGGACGCTCAGGCTACCATTCGGAATTCCGAAACGAAAAAAATATGATCGGAAAAATTCCGTACGTATGTGATACGTCCATACATTTGGATGGATTTACTGCGTTCGGAATCCTGATTCGATATTCCGAAACGGAATTCCGTATGTACGTGGCGGCCCTTAGTCCCGTGGGCAGTACCTGCGCGGCGTGGTCGTCGGGCGGCGGGCAGTGGAAGGAGCGCGCGTGGTTCATTATCTTGCCGTACGTCTCCACTAGCGACTCCGCGTAGAACGGCGTCTCGCCGAACAACATCTCGTACATACACACGCCTGGAACAAAAAACTAGTTAGCAACGATTTAGAGTAAAACAGTATTACAACAAAATAACATATATACGTATACATGACATATTGCACGCGTGAGCGAGCGAAGCGAGCTCGGGAATTCGGGGCATTCGACTTGGCTGGGTTAGGTTCGAAGGGAATGACACCCCCGTCATTCCCTTCGTGTTAGGTTACTGGTGACCCTTAACGCAGAAATAGGAGCCCTGCCATGCGGGGCTCTGTCGACTTGCTCGGGCTGCCCCAAACCAGTACGAGTGGGAGCGAGACAAATGAATGGCTCGAATCTCATTCTCCAGTATACGCTTTTTTGTCATTTCACTAGATTTAGTTTAGTGAAACGACATAAAATATCACTTAAAATTTTGAGTAAGAAGACTTAATAAATAAGAATATTCGACATCTACCGGGATTTCGTGATATGCCTAGGGATTTCGTGATATCCCTAGGGATTTCGTGAAATCCCTGGTTTCTTCATTTCCCTGCGACATATAGATAGATAGATGGTATTAACTACTAACACGAAAGTAACCTAATTAGTTTTCTGAAGACCTTTAAATAACTCACCTAGGGACCACCAGTCGCACTCCGGCCCGTATCTTCCTTGGCCGTCCTCCATCGCCTGCACAGAAACATTCTTCAGTCAACAAACTTTAACCACAATAATAATAATAATAGCCTGGGACATTTTTTACACACGGCTACCTGATCCCAAACTAAGCAGAGCTTGTACTATGGAAACCAGATAACTGATATTACTACATACACTACTTTTTTATTTGTAAATACATACTTAATATACATATACACCCAGTCTCGGGACATACAGACATGTTCACGCACACAAATGCATGTCCCAGGTAGGAATCGAACCTACGACCTGCAGCGTAAAAAGTTATGATAGACTTCCACTGGCATTACAAATCACTTTTGTTCCTAGAAATGCGTTGTAAACAGACTATTAATTTGGCCTTTTGATTCTCTATTAATTTGGGCGTAAAACTATAATTTCAACTTTATCGAGTTGAATAAAACAATGTAAAAAGAAAGACAAGCCCGCTGAGTTTCTTGCCGGATCTTCTCAGTCGTGGTCGCGTTTCCGATCCGGCGGTAGAATATAAGGAAAAAATGTAAAATGACAATTTGTAAGGGCCCCCGTAGGCCTAAACGATTTTAATTTGGATGTGAATTCATAAAAAGGATAAGATCCAATGTTACCCGCAATATCTCTGGTGATATGTAGTCCGGTGTGCCGACAGCCACGTTGCTTTGTACCTGATAATAAATTTTAAAAGTCAATAAATAAATAAATATCGTCAGACGAACACACCAACTGTATGGTCCCAAACTAAGCACTGCTATGGCTACCCTACAATGGACTGGGTACAATCCCAGTGACACCCAAACCAGGGTAAATTACGAAAAGGCTGTTTCCGAAATTTGCCTCTGGCGGAAATCGGTACGCCGTGATTCCAGATATTATTGATGGTAGAGCCAAGCTGTAGCCCAATGACTGCAGTTCATATACGAGCTAGCTCGACCGAGGTACCACCGACAGAAGTTCGGTGTAAATTGGCTATTTGGACCACCGAAGATACGCTACTTTTAGCATCGGCGATCGGCGATTTTGTTGCTGCGTCTCGCTCGTTCTCGCTCGAAGAAACGCGACGCAGCATCGATAGTCGCAAATTGCCGGTCGCCGATGCTAAAAGTAGCATGTCTGCGGTGGCCCTTATAACTGCGTTTCGTACAACTCCTCCCTCTATCCCACTCCCCTTCAGGTCAGCAACGTTCGAGTAATGCCTTTGGTATTGCAAGCATCTATAGGCTACGGTAACAGCTTAATACCAAGCGGGTCGTACGCTTCTGTGTCAACTTAGTAACATAAAAAAACTATAGTCTGGCGTAGGTCTACGTTTACAAACATACCTTCCCGTCATCCCCCAGTCGCAGGCAAGAACCGAAGTCAGCCAATCGGATGTGACCACTCGCGTCCAGCAACACATTGTCTGGCTTTATGTCTCTGTCAACAATATTACATTTTATTGGGTTCCATACATCGCAACGAAAAACGGAACAAAACCTTAAAAAAATATTTAAATAGCCAGACAGACCAACACCACATCGACCGTATGGCCCCAAAGTAAGCAATGCTTGTACTACCTTTTCGTAATTTACCTTGGTCTGGGTGTCACTGGGATCGCCCCCAGCCCACTGTATTGGATCCATCCAATACAGTGGGCTGGGGGCGATCCCAGTGACACCCAGACCAAGGTAAATTACAGTAAAAGGTCGTTTCCCAAATTTGCCTCTAGCGGGAATCGAATTGTCTAATATAACAATACGCATATCTCTTACAATGAAGATAATGTTTAAAATGGTAATTTTTGCTTCCAGTTTGCAGCTAGACTAAATTAACCTTCATACCTCTCTGTATCCACTTGCAGAGTATAAAAATAAACGCAAATATTAACACGAAACCAAATAAGGACAACGTAACTAAAAATGTCACCAATGACAACCCTGTGATTAACGCCAAAGGGTTCTGTTCGGTTTCCGTATCGATACATCGATTTTTATTTTTTGATTTATTTATGCTTCTATTTTCTTATTGCTTTTAAAAATTTTACATCACTACATTACTCTATGGTTTCGAATACAAGAATTGTGACTGCGCAGATTTTTTTTTAAATTTGGAAATGCAAGAGAAACCTAATTCAAGACCATCTTCCGATATCCTGCAAGCGGAACAGGCCCCAAAAAAACTTAGGCCCGTATTAATAAATCGTTAAGATGCAGTTTTGACGTTTAATGTATGGACCATCTGTCAAAAACAGCATCTTAAGTTCGATCTCAACCTTAAGATTGATTTATTAATCTTCAATCTAGCCTTATCCCATTATGAGGAGTCGGCATTCAGTCTACCCTGATTTGGCTGATCACCGATATTTACACGAAGCGATTGCCATCTGCCCTCCGAGACCCAACTAGTGGGACTATCGGCAAACTAAGGGTAAGACCATTTCTGTCAGATTTTCAGGCTTTTGACTGCCCGTAACGGCTGTCAAGGATCTTCAAATGACACCCGGGACCGACATCTTAACGTGCCCTCCGAAGCATTTATTAATACGGGCCTTAAAACCCTGATAAGTCTATTCACCTGTGTACGTATCTGAGCTCGTGCACGCTCTGTATAGCGAGCACCATCTCGGCGATGTAGAACCTGGCCATGTCTTCCGGCAGACGGTCTTCGAATTTCGACAGCAACGTCAGCAGGTCACCTCCACAGTAGTAATCCATCACTAGGTACTGACAAACAAATATTATACGAATTATTAATCTCATCCCTCAAGCATAAACTCGTCGATATGTGCATCCTGCCCGTTCCACTGTATTTAAAAATTATATTAACCTTTTTAACGGGCCTCCCCTCAATGCGAGGGGGATTCAGGCCATTATCCACCACGCTGGCCCAGTGCGGGTTAGTGGATTAATTCTTCTTTATTTTCTGAACAAGGGATGCCGTCCATATAACTACAGGGTTATTGGAAAAACACTATTGTACACAGAACAAAAGTTGTTGTTTATAATGTCGGTAATATAGTCCTGCAAGGTTGTTAGTGTTTTTCCAATAACCCTGTATATTTGGGGGACATTACCATGATGATGGTTGAGCAAAATCCGTTTGAATCAAAGCATCAAACTCACCAAATTATGTTCGTCCTGGAAAGCATAGTGCAGGTTGGTGATCCACCGTCTGTCTCCAAACACGAGGACATCCCGCTCCTCTTGAAAGCATGCGGTCTCCGCTCTCTACAAACAGATAATATAGGGTAATTTCATAGGCCCTTCACACACGGGGCGTAAGTGTAGTCGACGCGTAAGCGTATCGTAAAGACGCAACGAGTACGTGACGTGCAGACTTCTACACACTACGCATAGCGTAGGCTTATCGTTTTGCAAGCGAAATGTCATTAGTTGAAAACATGACGTCACTGGTACCAGATGTTTACCTCAAAAAAGTCTAGGAATTTGTCAGAGGCAACAAAGATCATCACTTGCTGATGATCGTTTTCTGATGTTAGAACTCATCTTTTGGCTTTCACAATCGGCTATAGACATAGCCGACCGTCAGGGCTTGCTGTGTGCCGCCTAGAAATGTCGATTTCTCTCATCTCGTTTAAGCGTGACGAAATTCGTAAGATCAAGTTATGTCGCCAAGCTGTAGCACACTGGGCAACAGGGGGCCAATCCGGTAGAATCACGTGCCGAAACGAACATTAACATGTTCGTTTCGGCATGTTTGCGCACGTCAATGTTAAGGGGGTGATCCATGTGCGAACCGGCGAGCCAACGGTTTAAATCGTTAGCTCGCCGGCTCGTTGGCTTTCGTTGGTGATCCATTGGCGAGCAAAACAGTCTACTCTCATCGTTGGCGAAGAGTTTTGCACCGCCAGCAAATCCGCCGGTTTTAAGTCCGCAGACTTTTTAGTGCTCCATTGTCGGTTAGACCTTTGGCTCGCGAGTTCGTTGGCGTACCGGCGATTTTGCTCGCCAATGGATCACCCCCTTTATTTGGCGCGCGTCAAAGGGTTGACGAGTTCTGTGCTGTGAAAAAAAAAATGAAGAAAAATCTGTTCAGTACAGAATGGTTATCCGTACCTTAAGCATCTCCCATTTGTTGAGTATCTTCATGGCGTACACGCGCTCGCCCGTGGAGGCCGACACGGTGCCGCCGGTGGCCACCGCCATATTGGCGCCGCCCTCTGAGCCCTGCGGGAAAACCGTCACCTTACTGTATTTATAGACGACTAGCTGTGCGCCGCGGTTTCGCCCGCGTAAAAATAGGTGTGTAAGATTAGCCTATGTCTTATTCCAGAGCTTACACTATCTATGGTTCAAATAACTTTCAACCCCCTCAAGTTCTATTTTCGCAACAAAAACTAGCCTATGCCTTCTCAAAGTTCCTGTCTATCTCTATACTAAAAGTCATCAAAATTGCGTTTATGCGTAAAAACTTAACAGACACAACACTATGTAGATTGTAGACGATGCGATTTTTACAATTATGTAGGACTAGCTTCTGCCCGCGACTTCGTCCGCGTTAACTTTAAAATCCCACAGGAAGCTGACATTTTTTCAGGACAAAAAGTAGCCTATGTTCTGCTCCAAGGTCCTGTCTACTTCCATACCAAAATTGGTTTAGCGGTTAAGTCATGAAAGCGTTACAGACAGAGAGATAGACAGAATTACTTTCGCATTTATAATATTAGTATAGATATAGATTCGTCTGTCGGTGTGCACTTCTCTTTATGCTATAACTTTTAAACCAGTCAACAAATGAGCATAGCACCCAAGGAGGTTTAAGGGGCACCACATGTTAATACCGGAGTTGGTAAGCCAGGAGTGTACTCCAAAGCCGTACCTGAACAAAGGACCCTCGCACGACGCAAACCTCGCCGAAGGCCCCCCTTCCAATCACCTTCACCAGCTCGAAGTCGTCACGAGAAAGCCGCAGCCGCTTCAAAGCGGTCGCCACTGGTTTCACTGCAAATAAACATCATCATCATCATCATAATCATCATTATCATTATCATCATCATCATAATTTCAGTCAAAAGACGTCCACTGTTGGACATAGGGCCCCCCCCCACGGTTTTCCACAACGACCGGTCCTGTGCTGCTTGCATCCAGCAGTTTGCCCCCTTTCGGGGTAGAATTTTCCAAATTCCCATCGATGCCCTTCTTCTACCTACCCTATAAAAGGTACCTACTGTTAAAATTCCATATTTCTAACACCAACAGTTTGGGCTGTTCAAGTCTTGACAGACGGACAACAAAGTAATCCTATAAGGGTTCCCTTTTCCTTTCAACGTACGGAACCCTGAAAAATGACGAACTACACTCACCATATTGTATGAAGTCGGCGACAGCCTTCTCCCGCCTCAGGCTGCTGTTGCAGCATTCGTCGTAGAGCACGAGCAGCACGTCCACAAGCGTCTCCACGCTGAGCCCGTGCGTGCGGGGGCCCTGCAGCCGCCGGGAGAGGAACAGCGTCTCGATCTGTTTCAGACGCTTGATACCCAGCACTGGAGACAAAGGTTCAACCATCATCATCTACCTTACTTTTTCCTATTTTTTTTTTTTTTTTGTGAAGTGAAGTGACGTCACCCGGACTGAGGCGAGTGCAATGTGCGCTCCAACCATAAGGGTAGGGGGACAGCTGGCTCAAGGGCGCCACGTTGGGCACGGCCTCGGCTTGGGCTGCTGTCTCTAGAGAGAGAGCGAGGGTATAACTACCACCGGATCGTAACGCGACCACACTGAGAAGATCCGGCAAGAAACTCAGCGGGCTTGTCGAGTGCCTAGGTGCGTCTAGGTCCTGCTAGTCGCATAGACGTATCTATTAGCGGAAGAGGGGATACGTTGACCTCGCCGGCGAGATCCGTGTCTGATGGGTGGGGGTCCTATTGTCTGAGGTCAGCGCAGTATGTCTTATTTTAACCATTTTATGTCACTATAAGGTGGCAAACAAGCGTACGGCCCGCCTGATGTTAATCAGTTACCGAAGCGTATAGATGCTCGCACGTTGACGACCTGATGGGGTGTGGGACGGAGGAAGGGGAAGGGGGATGGTACTGCCCCGGTCGAGCCAGCCCGTATATGAGCTGGCAGTCAGTTGGCTACAGCTTGGCTCTACCACCAATAAATCCACTTACAGGGTATGAGGCGCTCATAGCCAGCTGCAATCACTGATCAGTAAACAAGAGGTTAAGCAACGCTTGGCAAGCTCAGTCAGAAATGGGTGATTTAAAAACTACAATCTTAAAAAGGCAGCTGTTTAATTTTGACGCGGCATACAACGGATAACGACGTCTCAAACAGCTCAGTGGTACTCAAAAATTCCATTCCATAGTTCCTACTACACGGGACGCCATAACACGCGCTAAAACCATATACATAACCAACAGGAAACAACACAGTTTAATGATGTGCCATTACTGTAAAAGAACAATATAATAATGTAGGTACTAGGTACATCGCGAATGCAAGCCAGCGTAATGAATCAGTTCGTCCGCTGGTCATTAGTATGCCGCGGTGAGATAAGGGGGCGTCCATAAATTACGTGAGGCATTACGAGGGGGAGGGGGTTGAGCCAAATCTCACGTGGGGGAGAGGGCGGGTCTCTGCAAATCTCACGTAATTTTTTTTTACCGCAAGAAACAGTGTAAAATTGCGAGAAAATTGGGTTAAATTAAGTAAAACATGTTTCTCCACTAGAATAAGGCTTTTGAAAAATCACACGTGAGATTAGAGGGGGACGGAGGGGGTCGAGAAAAATCTCACGACATCTCACCAAGGTGGGAAGGGGGTTCGAAAAATCACAAAAATCACCTCAAGTAATTTATGGACGGCCCCTAAGTAGGTAATTGTGTTGCCTTGATCTAGGTGTAAATGATAATAAACAAATTGTTGTTGAGAATTTGCCGACTAGGGAAACGTGCGTAGGGCACATTAAGTGCAAGACACCATTATATGCAAGTCAATACGGTAGTCAGAACTCCGAAGTTTAACAAATTCTGACCCTTAAGGCGCCTTCAAATGAGAAGCGTGGTGTTCTTCTACAGGCATCTAATTTGAAAGCGCCCTTAGGTCACCGATAGTACCACTAGTAAACCATTCGGGCCCATCAGACCTTTCGAGTATAAATTCACATTTGCAAAAAGTCCCTATATCGCAAAATGTCACTTTCGCAAACCTCTAGAAGCAGCCCACGGAAGAAAAATCTACTTCCTTTATTCCTCCGTAGGTAACGTCGAGGGCCCGTAGAGGTTCACATGGAATATTGTAGCCTCTCCGACTACCGAAGTTATGCAGTCCGTGACTCAATTCCTCTGTGGTTCTCAACCAGAATTTCCAGGATAAGAACATCTAAGAGCCGGGCCCCACTTGCGCGCTGTGCTGCGTTGCGCTGCGTCGTCGCAACGGATCAAAGTGTCAGCGGGCGAGAGACAAAGCGGGGGAGGGTGATTTGCCAGCACAAAATCTTGCGACGACGCAGCGCAGGGCAGCGCAGCGCAGCGCGCAAGTGGGGCCCGGCCCTAATGTGTACCTTACTAATAATGACTTTGTCGATCATTTATTTGCAAGAGACTCTACTTACGTTTAAACAAGAGTACCAGATCCTTTTGGAGCTCTATGGATATTTCTCAATTGGAGTTATGAGAATGGAGACTTCTCAGATAGGTACGCAACTTTGCGTCGGACGGTATCCCGAAGTTGTGCTTTTCGCAGACATGCACCGACATTTTTGCATTCGTCTGTAGCACCCAATTCGAATGCATTCGAAAAATGAAGCACGCATAACGGAGAAAAGTGCATAAAAGAATGAAAAGGTCTAAAGAGGGTTGTTCAAGTCCTCATATGTGACAATTAAAAAATTAAAAACACGACTGCCCTGCCTAAAAACGAACTAAAAAGTATAAAACAAGTGCAGTGTCATTGCAGTCGGGGGACCGTTCTGTGGAACATATTTAATCTAAGAGGGCCCCCGACTGCAATGACACTGCACTTGTTTTATACTTTTTAGTTCGTTTTTAGGCAGGGCAGTCGTGTTTTTAATTTTTTAAATTATTTATTTTTATTTTATGCATTTTAGTGACAGCAACCAAAAATGATATATTTGTTTTGCATGTACACCCTACCTATGTTAAATTATGCCTATAAATTCCACAGTTTTGGACTGTGCTCATCAAGGCCTTCAATTTGATACCCATATTGTAATAATGGAAGAAAAAATTTTTTTTTTCACATATTAAAGTTGAGCCATAATGCCGCCATATTGATTTTTTTCAAAAATAATATACCCAGTGTTACCCGGAATGATGTAAGGATTCTAACGATACCCCATACATCGAAATCCGTTCAGGCATTTATAAGTTATGGTGGAATAAAGAATCTCACATACAAACATACAAACATACATACATACATGAACCCTAAACACATATACACTCTTTTTTTTTGGGCAGTCGTGTAAAAATAGGCCCATGGTACACAAGTATATTGACATAAACACTTGTTATAATCTAATCAAACGTTATGATGGTTGATAAACTAGCTATCTCACAATCAAATGTATTGTTCATCAGCATAAATTGAAACAGATTTTTATGGAACCATCTTTTTTGGAGACAATACATGTGACCGGAATAAATACGATAGTGCTTATTTAGCAAGGATGCAACATTGGAGTCTCTAAGCTTTAGTGAATCAAAAGCTTTGTATCCAGCCAGTAGTTGCTTTGTATAGTAGACATTTGGCTATTGAAGTTGTGTGGGGTGGTCCCACGAAGCAAATAGATAGAGGAGGTGTTCTTATTAGATTTCCCTATTTAAAAAACGCTTGACAATTTACGCGGGTGAAGGGGTGTTAGATAACGCCTACTTTTCTATTTTCTATCTACCGATCAATAGCAAAACTACTAGCTTCGTTCTATGTCGAAGTTAGTACGTAATTTAACTTTTTCACACTAGATGCCACTAAATGTAGGATGTTAAAGAGACGTACAAAGTTGCGCCATCTAGTGTAGAGTAGAATTATATTTGGGATGCGAACGTTGGCAAGACGTGTGCACAGGACGAACGCCGACAGCACACTGACTTAAGCCACGCCTACTGTGATGACGTCAGGGGCCTAGTTGAGTTATAGGGCCTGGGTGCTTAGACCGTCTCCTTTCCATATGTCTTCCATGGGTGGTTCACACAAGATGTACCGGCGTTCTTAATTAAAGTGGAATGGAAATTGGCGTACGTATTCTGGTCTCTCGGCGTTCGCTAGCAGGCCTGAATCAAAGGAGGGGAAGGGGAACTTGCCCTAGTCGGCGAAGACTATGTTCAGCTCATGAACCAATTACTAAGGGGACTGGCCCTAAGCAACTCGGCCGAGTGGTCGGCCTAGTACTAACATCGACATAAAACGAAGCGAGTAATTCAACTATTTACCGGTAGATAGAACAATGAAAATGAAAAAACAATGACCACGTTTTTTTTCATACATATATCTAATAAGGGCAACTCTTTCTTTAGTCTTTACTCTGTGGTTCAGCTAGCCACCAGCCAGCCTCAAGCCTGTCTGTACTACGCTAGACCCGGTTGTTGAACCTTATCTAGACGATTCGTCGTACATCGCGCTCATTCAACGCTTGACTCTGGTAAACGCTGAACGACGAGGTGCGTCTAAGCACGGCGGAGCGCAAGGGATGAGGATGAAAAAAATTCGCTTCATCATCATATTTTTAGCCAAAAGACAACGACCGGTCCTGTGCCACTTGCATCCAGCGGTTTCCCGCGACCTTCACAAGGTCGTCCGTCAACCTTGTGGGCCTACCCCCGCTGAGACCAGTACGTGGTCGCCACTCAAGAACCTTTCTGCCCCATCGGCCATCAGTTCTTCGGGCTATAAGCCCCGTCTACCACTTCAGCCTACTAATTCGCAGAGCTATGTCGGTGACCCTAAAGGTAGGAGTTCGCTCAACGCGGCAGACAGCAGACGTCAGTCGATCTCATACAAATTGTGGCGATGAAATGTGCCGCGACGGCAGACGCCATTACAATGTTTATGAGATCGACTGACGTCTGCTGTCTGCCGTGTTGAGCGAACTCCTACCTTAAAAGGGCGGCAAATTGGTATTTGGCACCGCCCTTTTAAGAATGTAGATCAGGAGCTTCTCGCTAGTCAAAGAAAGGTCGCGGATAGTAATTAGGTCATCTTTATTGAAGGAAAGTACTCACCAGGCACACTATTGGTAGGTCCTAATGCCCGATCAGGCGAAGAGTCCTCCTCGTCAGACATGTTGGCTCCGTTCACACCGTCCACCATTTACTTCACTTAATGTCAACACGTGGACACAATCACTTCATGTTACACTTACAACACTAGGAGATTCATTCGTAAAACACTAATTTAATTAATTAAGGCATGCAGTTCGTTATTGTGTCTGTTACACGGTGCATTGTGTATTCCATGGTACGATCTCGAATATCTGGAAAAGAGAAAGTTTTTTAAAGACTACTGATCTTTTTCCCCAGTTGTTACCTCAATTCTGAGGATCGTGACGATTATGTGCAACACTTCTGATTCTGGAAGGCATTTTTTTTAATCTGGAGGGCTTCTGTCGCCTGCAACATGTATCGCTGTATGCAGTTGGAGTTGCGTAAAATTGGTTAAGCGGGTACAAAGTACATGCTCCTGATGACAAGTGCATGCGGTACTAGCTAGCTGATGACTTTTCTGTCAACGATTTTTGTAGAATATAACATAACATATACGTCACGACTTTTATCCCCATTCGGGGAAGTCAGAGGGTTGAGTGGCCATACACCACCACATTGTGGAGGAATTAAACCAACTCAAAGCCCACGTTTCACCATATAGTCAGAACCCAACATGACAGGTGGTGAACCTTGTCGCTGGGTATACAGGAACTGACTATTACCTTATACCGAGGGATAGGTAGGTTTAGGTAAGCGAACTGTAAATTATGCACATTGATGAAAATTTATCCATAGGTGCATGCCCCACCGGGGATCGAACCTGGGACCTTCTGGTTGCTAGTCAAACATGTTCGCCCCTAGGCTACAGTCGCTATTTGTAGAATATTTTTTAATTAAATGTCTATTTTCAAATCTCTCAAATACATATTGCTAAAATTGGTACTTACAGCCTCTCTGGCTGGTGGTATCACACCATTATTAACTACTAAGTTATTGGCACTTATGTAGTTGCTTATATGGAGTGCCAAGGGCTCGGTAATGGGTACCACTTTTCAAAACGCATTTCAAACCTATTTTGATGAAAAGTGGGTATTCCAGACCTTTTATCCTGCCAATTTGAATTCTGAACATGGACCAGTTACTAAGGGGACTGGCCCTAAGCAAGTCGGCCGAGTGGTCGGCCTAGTACTAACATCGTCATAAAACGAAGCGAGTAGTTCAACTATTTACCGGTAAATAGTAAAATGAAAATGAAAAAACAATGACCATGTTTTGTTTCATACAAATATCTAATAAGGGCACCTCTTTCTTTAGTCTTTACTCTATGATTCTGAATCAGGGGCCATATTATAAATTCAGTACCTAGGTATTCAAACACTTTTGTAATTGATAATAAAAAAGTGAAAGCAAGAGAAAGTAATAATAATCTGAATAGATAGGTATTCACTTTGCTCTACTAATTAGAACATTCTGAGCGTTTTAACCTATGCAAGATTAATTAGGTACTAAAATAGAAAGTTTTTAAACTTCCTAGCAAGGAACATTATACTCTCAATAGATTCCCGGTTAGATATTCAGTGCTTTTAGATCATAAGAGGGGAAAAAACATTTTTTTCTTGCAAAAGTAGGGCTACCTATATGAGTTTTAAATGAAAATGGGGTAAGGGGAACAGAATGGTACAGTCAAAATCAAAAGTAGCTTGGTATATTAAATGTCCAAAAGAATCACATTGTTAAACACATCATAATAGTATGATACCATAAGCTTTTAAATGCATATGATCACAATACAAAGTACTTTGTGATCATGTATGTATATTATGATATGTCTACTATTATGATTAGGTGTTTTTTTTTGGACATTTGATATATCAAGCTACTTTTGATGTTGATTGTACCTAAATAACAAGTCCAAACAAAACAGTAACATCTGCAGCTTGAAAATAATGCATTGTCCTTTATAAACAGGTACCTAATTAGTGTTATCAGTTAGGTATTTAAGGGTCACTGATTATTATGCTGATAATTCATTTAACCCTTTTGTGAAGCCAGCAGATTATAAAATATTTAGAGCTCTCTTACTGAAACCAATTGGTGTGAATTATGTTGCCTACAAATGAAATATAGCTATCTTGGTCATGTGATACCACCATGGGAAGAAACGTAATACATTTAGTTTGGCCATACGAAGAATAGTAATATATTAAGTTTAGTAAAATTTGTGTACAAACAAAATTAGCACAAGCTTTGAATTTTATGAATTTATATTTTTAACATCGAAGCTATTATCTGTGCCAGTAGCATAGGCTGGAGAGCTATTATCATGACAGAAGAAAAAAAAAGAGTGACATTTATAGTTTTTATTAGAAGCAAGGAAGGACAGCTCTAAAAGGGTTTGGTACAGATATAGACTCAAGTGACTCATGCAAAATACCAAAATTATTTATATTTTTGCTATGAGCAGGAAAATATAACACTGGAGATACTGTTAAAAATAAGTCGGCGGTACAAACAGCCGCCGGAGTATTACTAGCGCCCACGAATCTATCACCCTAGGGTCAAACAGGAAATCTGACACGAATAGCTATTGTCTATCAAATCAAAAGGCGACAACTGCTTTCTATTGGCTCATTACAAGGTTGCGGGTGTCACACAATACCAGAGCGCTTTCGCAATCCCTTACAATTGAACTTTTATGTACATTTTTATAACAAAAAAAGAGTAACTACCATCATGACATATTGAGCGATTTCCGCATCGCGACTATAAATAAATAATAACATATACTTGCGCGTAACAAATACAGCGTTCCGTTGATACGATTCTATTTCCAATAGTAATTTATATCGCTCCGAACAGAACACAATACCACTGAGATCTTAACCTATATTTTTTCTATCGATTGTTATGCAAAAACACTGAAATGAGTCATATTTAACACTTTGCTACGACACTAGGACACCAGCTTTGTGATATTCACCTGATTATTTCGTTGGGTTTAGTTGATTTTGGTTTTGGCTACTGAATCATTATGTATAAAATTATTTTTCGATATTTTCGAAGCAGACATTTTACTCGGAGACTGGCGGTGTTGCTAGTTTTTAAAATCTGTCGTAAAAAAAAAAAAATTTGCATGGAAGTAAAATATCCAAAAATGCTATAGAGGGCTACTCACGACGCAATTTCGTATTCAATGGCCGTTTTTCCACTAGCCCACACGGCACCAGCAACAGCACGGGCACGGCCGACAGCTTTTTGAGGCACTGACCAATGACAATTCGGCAAAAAGCCATCGCGCCGTGCCTGTGCTGTGCCGGCTAGTGGAAAAACGTCGATTCAATTTGTTGAACTGAAATGGCGCGTTCCATTCACTGTTAATTTTGTTAATTTCATTATTTTCGATCACAAATCTCGTTCCACTCGCACCAACTTGTACTGAAAGTGATCATTATTATCGTTTTTAACAGTTTTTGTGGACGAAAATATCAAAATTTACGGTGAATGGAACGGTACAAAAGTAAGCGTCAATTTGCCTCCCTGACCGTTCAAACTGTCAAATCAAGTTAAATCAACGGATTGAATACAAAATTGCATCGTGAGTAGCCACCTTTAAGGCTTTAAGTTAGTGCTGCCCTGTGCAAAAAATTAAAATCCTGTTAAAATATTTAAAATACATCAGCAAAAAGTTAAAAATAAATAAAAAGCTCTAAATCTAAGACAAAGGCAGCCTAAAGTGATATTCTAAACTATTCTATCAATATAACATTATTATCAATACTAAAACTTTTCGCATGAGTTTATATTTTAGGACAATGTACAATACCCTTTACAACAATAAATTACAATACTCCACATTATCCAAAAACGCATAATATAATAACAAAATACTTGCAAAATACAATCAACACAAGCAAAATAAATACTTAACTCAAAATGTGGCTAAATGGCTACTGTTTGCTAAATTCAGAAGTCGTCTGACTACTGGCAACGTCTCTACCGGATGTGGAATCGGTAATACTTCAAATTATTTTGCAGTTTCCTTATTGTTAATTATAATATTATTTTTATTATAACAAGTCCTATATTTTACACAGAATTTAATTAAGAGATGCATTTTAATAACATATTCAGTAGTATATAATCAATAACTAGTTCAAATTTAGTCAAATTCCTTTATAAAGAGTATCTCCATTGACAGAGCGTCATTTGTACGTAATGGAGTCGATGTTCTTTTCAACAAGTTGTAATTGAATAATTATATAAGTTCCAACGAAACATCACATAAAACTCTGTGTTCTTGTGCTTTATTGGATTGCAGTGAATGGTTACATATAATTTATGGATACCTTAGGCAGTAATAAGCATTCAAACAACCTCGTTTTATCAATGGTATGTGTGACATCAAAATATTTTGGAAAGTTTATCGAATATTGCTCGTAAATCGGTTGTTCGTGCGTAATTATACGTAAACATTTGAGTTATCGTTCTAATTGATAATTATTTTATGATTCTTGCATCTTATTTAGTCGTAACGGTACGAAAATGCGAAGGCTTTGTCACCCGCGTAATTGAGTAGCAAAACGGAAAGGTCATGCATTCATATTTGCCTTTTTGTTTCCAGAACGATGATCGTCGTGTTATAAAACGTAACGCGGTGCTGTTGCAACAGACATTATAGTTTTTCGTGGGGCCGAGCGTTAGAGTTCATGGTTTTGAGGGGGAATCTCTGCGGACCACTGATAGATGAAGGTATGGCCTCTGATCAACCAGTGAAAAAGAAACAGCGGATCGACGCGCCCGATATCGATGACGGTAGCGATAGATCCGCGGAGGACGTGCTCACTCACATCTTCGATTCTGAGACACCACCGGCAGAGACTTCAGAGGAGTTCCCCTCGAGGAATGGGGAATCGCCTGACAGTGGTACTGTAAGTGAGGATGCAGTAGATTGTTCTATACTCTTGAGGCTCCCGAGCGATGCCAACATTGAGATCATACCATCATGTTCTAATACAACACCGCACTGGACATCGGCAGACGATAAGCTGCTCGCTGAGCTTAGAGTTCTACAGGACGCCCTAGTGGGTCAATGTTTGTGTAGGTTCGAGGAAAATGTAGTCGCACAGCTCTTTGATAGGCGACTAAATATTGTATCTTGGCCGATAACATGTTCACTCACATATTTGTCTACTATGCAGCTAATGTTTGACATATATTTAAAACAAAACAGTACAGGCACGATATGTTCGAAAATAATGCAGGCATGTGACATATTCGTTAGGAATAGGCACGACTGGATCACAGAAGTCGTGGAATTGGCAGATCATAAGAGTAAATTCATAACGTTTGTTGCCTGTCGAGTGTTGGCAAGCTTTTTGATAGTGTCTAAAGATACGGTAGATGAGAATTGGCTTCAGCAGATTGCGGAGAACATATATTTGTTTGATAGAATAAACAGAATAACAGTACAAAAGATAAACTTCAGTCTGGACGTAATAAAGAGGATAGTTGAGTGGAAGGATGTTGAACAGCATCCTTTGGAAGACAGTAGTTATGTTAACTCATCGGGTAACATGCATGTGCAGGAAGACAATCCGTTCAGGAGTAGTGTAGGGTACGGCAGCAGTAGTGAGTTACCGTCTGGCTCTCAAAGTAATCTCCACAATGCATTTTCAAATCTCCAAACCCACAGTGCACCATCAACGTCGTCTGAACAAGATAAACCATCAACGGTCAGACTCAATGAGCCAATATTAAAGTTCTCTACGAACGAGCAGAGAGATATGGAGCATTCAGAGTCTCCTGAACCTCCTCAGTCCAGGATAGAAAGGGTCAACGAACACGGGTGTATCACAGTCATACTAACGGACTCTGAATCGTTTGACACGTCACATATAAAATGCCTGACAATAAAAACCCTAGAAAACCACTGGCCGGTTTTAGTTAAAAACATGAAGCTTCTTCTACTAAGGTACCTGAATTTAGCGAATGCTGAAAACTGTATTTTAACATTTTTCTCGTTATGGGAGAATATTATAAGTGTGAAAGCGAATCTCTCTGTAATAGACACGAAACCCTTCTACGCTGACTTGCAGGGCTTCGTGGACCTATTACGGAACACGATGCTGCCAAGTTTAATTTATACTCATTTACTAAGTTTGTTCAATGAAGTCCTATGTTATGGATCTACGCTGGCTCTGCAGGACATTCTGCCAGAGGAGATTTGCTGTCTCGCTCACTCGATCGTCAGATTCGTGAAAGATTTTAGGCTGCTCAGCGACGTGAGAGTACAAACTAGTAGAAGTGGATTTGGGTTTTTAGGACACGAATGTACAATCCTAAGAGATTACTCTTTAGGCCCAGAAGTGGTCCCTCTTTCGTCTTCAATACAATTAGTGGATCAGAGTTATGGGGAAGATGACAATGACGATTCGGTACAGTCGCGATCGGAAGTGGACAAAACGATGCTACAGAGGATGTCGTTATTAGTGCTAAAATCGGTCGCGGTGACAGTAAAGGAGATGCGATGCGATTCCTCTGACAGTTCAATAGACTCGTCAGACTATAACGCGATTCAGGATATGCAAATCGTGGAACGTTCGATACGGGACGTGTTGAAAAAACTGGACGTATTTATTAGGAACAGCCTTGAGTTCCATCCAGAGACGGCGTTCACAAAGATGTTGATCCATCTATTTAGCGAACAGGACGATTACTTGATAGAGTCAATGGTATGCACGCTAGATATCACAGTAGGTATCGTATACCGAAACTCCATGTATCCAGACTTAATACCGATGTTGAACCCTATATCCTCATTCATAGAATTTCTTAAAGTCGTATCGCACGATAGTGATGTGTTGTTAGACTATCTAGTGAGCAATGAGACATGTTTCTTGTTATATTTGCTGAGATTTTTGAAGCATGTGAGGAGGAACTGGCCGAAATTCCTGGATACGTGTCAGCAGGCTGATTCCGGAGGGAATAGAGGGTTGGAGGATACGATGAGGGTTCTGATAAGGTTGAGGCTACAGATTAGTAGATTGGTGTCCAAGTCTCTGTTCCCATACAACATAAGTCCTGTGCTAAGACTGTTGGAAGTCTGTGAAAGTCTTTATGAGGGAAATGAGTTTAGTTGAACATGTAACTGAAAATGTTGGGTGATTTTTTATAAATATGATCGAGATATTGGTTAAAATATTTGATCTGGCTTGCTCCGTGGGTTAATTAAGTACTTATAAGGGATTGATGTCCAGAAACGAAAAATTATATTTCAGAAATGTTTAGTTTCGACAATATTTTATGGAATATTAATGACAATAATTTGATGCAATATCGGACCAAGAATATCTTCAAATTACAACAAACTGAAGTTTTTTTTTTAAAATACATCTTTAAAAGTTAACCACTATCAACAAAGACTGCCAACTTATTCACATTCCAAACGTTTGCTTAGAATTTCATAGTTGTTAGTTATAAATAATTTATATTAATTTTTAGTGTTGTAATATTTTGTAGTAATACTTCATTTTGTATGGTCTTCCTCATAGCTTATGTTCCTCAATATCATTTTATAAGTACAGAGAGGCACAAAGTATATCAACAATTTTCATATTCAAATCAAGATTTTAAATATTCAGCTATTTCCTCAAAAATCCCATGTAAAAAAATAAAAATAATTAAGTGTAAGTATGTATTTAGATTTTAAAAATGTATAAAATTAATTTGATGTACTTTATTTATGTCAATTATTTTATGATTATACATGAAATAAAAAAAAACGTTCAATATTTTGTGCTTGCACTCTTAAAAATAAAGTGTTGCATAAACAATCGAAACTTTTAATGTGCCTTACTGTTATGTAAAAATAAGGTGCTCAGTAATTTAAAAAAAAAATAGCAAAGAATTCCAAGTTTTGCACAAAAACTATATTATACGAAAATAATCGACATTGAGTCGTAAAATAGTTTTTAGCTAAACTAAGGTCTTATTATCGATTTTAGCATTAATTTATTTTAGTTTTAGCTGTTCGGTTGTATTATATCTTTAGTTTTTATATTGCATATAAGATGCGGGTCTAACATTTTTTTTGTTTTAGCTAAATTATATTCCATGCCACAACTATGTAAATATTTGCCATCAATTACCATTTTATAAGTAAAATGTAATCAGTATTAATACAATATCCTAATTTATATCAACTTTTTTTTATATACTTATTAAGAAAATAAATATTGTCACTTGGTAAATTTATTGAGTGCATCGCAATCAACATTGATTGATTTAATAATATTTGAAAAGTCACTAAGTTCGACATCCTAAAAACAAAACGCAGAAATTCTGTTATTTTATACAGGCTGAATTATTTTTCAAACAGCCAAAGCAGTCTCGGGGCTGATTTTGACGAAAACTAAAACTGGCGATATTATTTTATATTTTCTTAAAAGCCCTAGACAGGAATCGATCCAGTTGATTTTAAAAATAAAACACCCTGTACCAACCGACAGTGTCGGTTAGGATCAAATTTTTCGAAGTTATGTCAAACGGCAAACTTAAGGAAGGGGCAGGTTTTTCCATTGCAAAAATGATCCGCCATGGTCATGCATGCCTAAACACCTTTACGAAAGTTTTTTATAGTCCACGATAAGCAGGTCTTTGCCCAGCAGTGGGTTACCTCCAGTAAGTTTACCAAGTCACAATACGCACCTACGACTACGGGATCTTTTATTATTAATTGTTTTATGGTAGCTTTAAGTTATAGAACGACAACAGACTGTTATGTAGGTATACTAAGCTGTCCATTTTGTTACTTCCATTGTAGTTGATAAGATGTTAATTTAGTATATTTTTCCATTGGATGTTATTATTTCTGAATCTCAAGTCGTTGGCCCTGTTATAAGTTGTCAAATTAACCGACAGCCGACAGCACGTTTTCTAGTGTCGGATATGAAAGTATGTATTGTCGGACATAACCGACACCTTACTATTATTTCCTATGAAGTCGCTTCCGCGCCGGCAAGACAGGTTATTTATAACCAGTGTGAATTGGTGCGTGTAGATACCGCGCATGCCTCGCCCGAGCACTCATGCTAAGCGACATGCGCCTGATGTAGACGCAGCCAACAGTACCTACGCAGTATTGCGCGCTAACTCGGTAACAATTCGTTTGCCCGGATGCAACATTTACACCGATTTTATTGCTATATCATTTTTTTGAGACCACATTATAAATTGGTATAAATGTTTCGTCCGAGTTATACCTAGTGATGCCGCTCGATAGGCCATTATCGATAGCCTGGCATTAGGGAGAATATCGATTGAACTATAGATAGTATCGATATCCTAACTGATTTTCAAAGGTCACCTATCGATAGTTTGGCATCACTAGTTACATTTTTTGCAATTGTGCCAAGAATACAACTGTGTATGACAGATATCCAATAAGGGTAAAGGCAAATTATCGGACTTGTCAGCGAAGAGGCACATTAAACTACACAAAAAGTCCAGATTTGGAAAGGCAAAATACAAAATTGTTCAAAATAATTGACAATAAAATAAATACTTATCACTTGCCACCATGTTCCTTAATAAATATTTATAAGTACTAATAAATGATAACAATTTCGGATTCACAGTATAAAGCGTCTTGCAGAATAATGTTAGTGGTCGCTTACTATGTAACTAACCGACAACTATCACCACGACAGTGAGTCTATACGACCCCTTACAAAATCATACCTACCAAATTCCCCATCATTGCTCATAGGTTCTTTAAAACTATGTTGCCATCTAAAAATATTAGTTTTTATCTGGGAAAATTCAAAATTTTGTATTTTTAATAAGGCGATATTCATAAGTACTTGTTATTTAACGATAATTTAATTTAAATAACGACATTAAAATGAAATATTTTTGTACATGATGACAAACAAATTCTTTATTTTTATTTTTGATAATGTAAGCTACTTATAAAATAACTACGATGTAACTCAAAAACTCACGAATGGCTTCTTTGAAGACTACTGCCGGCCCGCCTGATATTAAGCAGTTACCGTATCCTATAGATGCTTGCAATACCAAAGGCATCGCTCGTCCTTTGCCGACCTGAAGAGGAGTGGACAGAGGTAGGCTGTGCTTGTGTGCCGCAGGTGGGCTTCGGCTCTCTCACTCATCGTACGAAACGCAGTTGGAATAGCTACTTTACGCCGATCTTCTGTGAGAGATGAATAAACCAATCCATACAACACCCTCCCGATTTTCACACACAGGCCGCACTGCACTTTTTTTTTGCTGTGACGTAATTCCATCAATCCCGATCTAGTGATGGGATGTTCTCAAGAACATTCTCACCCTCGGAAGCTTACTCGTGAGATTTTTTTATTTTGGTTGACGTTATCCTAACTTTCAATCTTAAAAACAATTAAAACCACCGTACTTGCATGTTTAATGAGGTTTATGCCAAGTTTAACACGCTTCAGAAGATAAATTCTCGAAAATTCTCACGAGTAAGTTTCCGAGGGTGAGAATGTTCTCGAGAACATCCCATCACTATCCCCATCCTTGGGTAGTACTAAAATGAAATACCAAGTACGTATCACCAATTGTATTTCTAATCATAATTTACAACATATAAACATACAGTAGCGTTGTACACGATAACCTAACGTTTGTATCAATATATTACACCTTCTGTAAAATTATTGCTTTTGTATACATGGACGATGTCACTTAACAACGACATACTAGTGCCTATGACAAACAAGAAAGATGAACGTTTTTGAAACCCCTAATGTCTAGTAAGAAACGCGTAACTTCGCCCTTTGTACAAATGTTCTTTGCAAATAAGACTAGTGACGAATAAGGGATGGGCCGAATATATGGGATAAGGGATGGGTTTTATATTCCGTATTCCGAATTTTCGGCATGTTTACCGAATATCCATATTTTAAAAAAGGCCGAATATAGTACCTCAATGACAAAGTTGTCTCCATACTCGTTCGAGGCGATACAATTATTCTTATTTAGAATTAGCTGACAAACAAAAGTTAGGTAATATTACTTCTCATCAAAAAAATCGAAACAGTACTGCAAGTACTATTCAGGCATTTAAATAAAAAAAGATCGATATCATTAAAAAAATACGCCAATAAATAGCTGGCAGTTTAGGCTACACAATGGTGTACCACAATTTCAAATTTGAATTTAAATTTTAGAATTTTCATCCAATAAATGAATGTAGGTGTTTCGATTTTTCTGATGAGAAGTGTATTTCATAGCATTTTTACCTACACAATGAACTTCTGCGTGTTTCTTAAATGGGAACTAATCCATTATAGCTTAGGAATCATTTGAAATATTTTAAAATTCTAACTGACAAACCAGTTGGTAACTACGATGCCATAGACAAGGTGAATTTTTTTCATAACACTATTGAATCGGGGGCAAGGCCTAAAACAATAACGGTAATTGTTCAAAAATATTTTTTTAACAAAGAATCTATATTTAGGTTCACGAGGGAATTAAAAAAGAGTTATATCAGTCGATAAAGAGAAGCATAAAAATACTTATTATAAAAAAATAATGTGGTGCATTGACTTTGTGCTATATATTATAGAAGATAAAGGTACAAATCAAACAGCAGCAAAAGCTCTTCTCAAACAGCTCTTTCTATAGAAGCACCCTTATTTTTTTGAGATAATACATCGTTGAATAATCTCTGACAAAATAACGCTATCCTTGTCATTATTTTAGTAAATGAGCAAGACAGCATTAACTGTGTCTAGTTAATTCTACTTTAGTGTTAGAATTATCAAAAATAAATGCCAATGAATAATGATCTTTAGATTGATATACTTAAAATACATAATTCAGACAATCAGCTAGACCATTATAGAAATGAAAAATATTCTTCTAGAGAAGTACAAAATTAATTATGCGTCTCGACCATCGACTAATAACTAACAAAATATTGTCATTCGAATTTAGACCTAATTTTCATACCGTTAACACTCTTACTTGCAAAAATATCCGAAGTCCGATACGCTCAATTAATTTTGTACTAGTTTATAACAAAAAATAACAAGATCGTTGTTTTACATTTACACACGAGTTATATACAGACTGACTGGTTTAACACTTTACATATTCATATAGACTGCTCAGTACTCGATTCTCGTTCTAATTATGTAAAAAGATAGGTGCCTAATATTGGCCTAATTTATCTTTAATTATCCACCCAAAACAATAAGCGTGGTCAGCATCGTACCTCCTTGATTTGACGTACCTATCAAGTGTCATTAACTAGTACTAGCGATAGCGGTGTCCACAATTTCCGAGTTTTAGCACATTAATTAAATTAAGGTTTTCTCTGTAGTTCATTGGTATTGTTTTAATTTTATTTTTTTAAACATATCATGTTACCATAAATTATCATGTCCTTCAATATGTAAAGTGTTTAACCAGTCGGCCTGTATAGGTAATAATATTGACAATGCAATGTTCCACTGATGGCCAGGTGGGGTAATAGCGACGCTATGCAACAGTGCCAATATCAATCCTTAGCAATTCTGCTAAATTTCTCTAAAATAGTCACACATTTTCACACCATTCGTGACAGTTTCACGGAAATTTTGCGGATTCATTTGCGGATTCTGAGGATCGAGAAAATGAATGGCCTTTTCAGAATTTCTGCAATGTTATATAGTGTCTCTATTAGCCCCGCAGATTTGACTTCAACTAAGCGAGACAGCTATACAAAGAAACATGTCAGCTATTTACCCGACTACAGCTATGACAAAAGGGTTATGTTTTTATACCACTAGCTTCTGCCCGCGACTTCGTCCGCGTTTTCTTTAGAACGTCCTGTAGTTCGTTTATTTTCATCCCCTTCAAGTTTTATTTTCGCAACAAACAGTAGCCTATGTCTTTCTCCAAGGTCCTGTCTATCTCTACACCAAAATTCATCAAATTTGGTTTAGCTGTTTAATTGTAACAACGTAAGATAAAGATGGAGTTACTTTCGCATTTATAAAATGTACGCGTATGAAGTCGCGGGCAGGGCTCGCCTAACATATGCATTACCACTTATCTGAGACCGCATCTGAAATTTTGATTGGTCAATGATTTGCTTGAATTTGAACGGACCAATCACAATTCGCCGTACACAATACCCCGACTAGTGATGAGATGTTCTCGAGAACATTCTCACCCTTGGAAACTTACTCGTGAGAATTTTTGATAAACTTATATTTTGGGTGACGTTATCCTAACTTTAAATCTTAAAAACAATTAAAACCACCATACTTGCATGTTTAATGAGGTTTATGCCAAGTTTAACATGCTTCAGAAGATAAATTCTCACGAGTAAGTTTCCGAGGGTGAGAATGTTCTCGAGAACATCCCATCACTAATTCTCATACACTAGATGTCAGTGGCGTCTTTTCTTATTAGTCTGTGGTCTGCACTGACCATAGTTACTTTTTTGTAACGACGTTGGTCCAAGTCATATTAAAAAAAAAGTGTTTTAGGTACATTTACGAATACCGTTTAAACTTCGAGTAGGTACAAAGAAAAAACAATTAATATTTAATTACACTGAAAATTACTTACCTCTATAACTAAAATTGGTAAACAACGTTTGACTTGTACGCGATAATTGTTATCAACATACTTAGAACATACCGATACTGACTTATCCTTGAAATTTATGCGTCTACAAGAGCCGAGCAACGCGCCCGAGCCATTAAAAGTGACGTATGGCCACGTAGACAACTTCACATGTAATTGCTCAGCAGGGTTGTTACGAAAAAATCACCTTGTTTTAAACATTTATAAAATTATTTTTATAAAAAAATAAAAACCGACTTCAAAAAAACCTGGAGCACTAAAAAGCCTGAAATAATATTTCTATTACCACCACTGCCTACCCCTTCGGGAAAATCAGGCGTGATTATGTGTTATCGAGTATTTGGGGTCGGTGCCAATCTATCTTCTTACTTTTATAGTAGGTAGACTCTGCATACCAAGATTGGCACCGACTCCAAATACTCGATAACACATAATCACGCCTGATTTTCCCGAAGGGGTAGGCAGTGGTGGTAATAGAAATATTATTTCAGGCTTTTTAGTGCTCCAGGTTTTTTTGAAGTCGGTTTTTATTTTTTTATAAAAATAATTTTATTTCATGATTTTTAGTGGCGCCATACAAACTTTATCACCCCAAATTACCCCTTTGGGGGGTGACTTTTCCAAGATTCCAAAACAAAAGTTTCTTAATTTATTATATGGAGTATACATACTAAGTTTCAAGTCAATCGGACACAAATATATTTTACTACCGTACTTCTACCCCTAGTTTCCCCCTTTGGGGGTAGATTTCCGAAATGATTTTTTTACGGGACCAAAACGACTTAGTCACCTACCAAATAACAGTTTAAAAAGAAAAATTGGTTCATAAACGTTAGAGATAAACGGTAACTCTCCATATAAACTGATGATTTTTCAAAAATCCTGAAACATGAGTTTCATTATTTCTTATGCAAAATATACATATTAAGTTTCAAGTCAATCGGATAAAAAATTTTTTTTCAGACGACCTTCACACCTCAAAATTACCCCCTTAGGGGTTGATTCTAGGAAATATTTTTTTATGGGACCAACTTGGAGCTACGATCTACCGAACAGCAAAAGAATTTTTCAAATCGGTTCATAAATGCCGGAGAAATCGGTGAACATACATAAAAAAAAAAAAAAAAAAAAAAAAAAAAAAAAAAAACATACATACAGCCGAACATAGAACCTCCTCCTTTTTTGAAGTCGGTTAAAACATTATTTAAACACGGTGATTTATTCCTTCTGATTTAAATCAATGTTTTAAACAATGATTAAAACATGTTTTAAACAGTTTTCATTTTAAATTGCCTGATTTTTGCAACTCTGTTGCTCAGGTGCTTGGCTCGGGGCATGTAGGCGCACCTATTTCATGTGAATATGAATAAAAATCAATCTGAATGTGGGTAGATGTGATTTTCAAACAAGGATCACGCTTTATCCTGGTCAAATTTAATAAAGTCAGCAACTAAAGTGGATATCCTCATATTTTAATTCGTCCAATATTCAATTTTCTTTATTTAAACTATGGAATTTTAATTATTATTTTTTGCTGACCATACAAAACCGGGTCAGTAAGGACAGTTGTAAAAAAAAAAGTTTTTTTTTTTTTTCAAACATAATCCTGTACGGATAACAAAAATCGCGTCAAAAACACCATAAAACATAAACAAACAAGCTTACAAACATACTCAGGTATCATAGTCTTCGTCTATCTGTAAATTACCGGAATTTAAGCTGTCTATGTCCACTGGATGCGTCTGTACCGGTTTAATTTCAACCTTCTTCACTTCCGCTTTAGGTTTGGAGTTCTGTCTATGGATCTGCCTCAAGGGATTTTTTTCTTTGGGTACGCTCATTATACTAGCGACCGGCCTATCTAGTAATTTTATCTCCGGATTCGCTAGGTTTTTAGTAAAATCTATATTTATAATAGGCGTAATAGGAGTTCGCGGTGAAACTATCGGTTTTTCGATAAATATCGGTTTTTCGGTAAATACCGGTTTAGGTATTTCTATTTTATGTACAATCTCTGCCGCCGTGTAACTGGTCGACGGCTGAGGACTCGAATACGATGGGTTAACAGTAATCACACTTCGGTGCTGAAACTCCTCGGTTAATAACGTTTCTTGATAAAAGTTTGCGGTTCGAACCGGTTTTTCTTCGAGCGTTTTCTTAGATAAGTCTATAGCTGTGTCGGTGACCGTTGTGGATGTTACGGTTTCCGTTTTACCGGTTTTTGGTATTTCCGTTTCCGCGGAGAGTGCTCGTTTGATGATTGGTTGTGTTAGGGGTAGTATTTTGACGTCACAACTGCTCGAACTGTTGGAATCTTCTCTGACTATTCTTCTAGGTGGCACGGTTGTGTCTGTAAATCTGTAAAAAGAGGGTGAGTAGTAAATATGTGGATTTTTCAAATACAGGGTGTTTCAAAAGGCCGAAATAATATTTAAAGTGCTAATCCACCAAGCTAAATAGACACTCAGGTATAAAAAACAAATGATAATAAGTCAATGATTCCGCAGTCCTTCCACCACGTAGTGCGAGCTACTGCCACAGGATTGCTCAGGCATTGGCCCAGGCTCACTACGTTGTGGACGGACCGCGAAATCATTGACTTATTATCATTTGATATTTATACCAGAGTGTTTAGTTGGCTTGGTGTAGTAATACATACGGTAGCTGTTATGTAAATGACTAGTGAAGGCAAATTATAAGTGACTATCATATTTTCTGTGTTATGGACAAACATTTCCTCTAGATACAATCAAGTTATTATAATATTAGGCTTAATGGCTGATGCATCAGCGTTTGGGGGCGTCCATAAATTATGTGAGGTGATTTTTGAGATTTTTCGACCCCCCTCCCCCCCTTGGTGAGATGTTGTGAGATTTTACTCGACCTCGACTCTAATCTCACGTGATATTTTTCAAAAGCCATATTCTAGTGGAGAAACAAGTTTTACTTAATTTAACCCAGTTTTACCAAAATTTTAAACTGTTTCTTACGGTAAAAAAAATTACGTGAGATTTGCCGAGACCCCCCACTCTCCCCGATGTGAGATTTGGCTCGACCCCCTCCCCCCCCCTAAATGCCTCACGTAATTTATCGACGCCCCCTTTCATTGGACACATAGTTCCCTCTATTCACATCCACTATCAATGGTTTTCATTCTAAAGTCAATGTAAGTAGCACTCAAACAGTTCTGACTGAGGTACCTTGTTGAGTTTGGTGAGCTCTCAGCGCTCATCATTTCCTTTTCCTCCGCCGCTGAGACGTCTGGTATATTTTTAACCTGGAAACAAGAATAAAAGCAAATTATTTTTATTTCTTAACATAAAATAAAAAAATAAAACTACTTTTGGCGATACTGTGATTCGGTTTCTCTAGGTCGTTTCCGTAGACCAAAAAGTCATAGACCAGCATAGTCAGGTCAACGTCATAGCCGGGCATCCACCCTCCCTTTGACAAATTACCACTACATATGTGACCGAAATCATCTGACGTTTTGGACCAAACATGTCATCGATCATCAGTAATGAACCAATCAATTCGCTTCCCCGATAGGCCCAGCCATCCATAAATTACGTCACACGTAAAATGGGGGGGGGGTCGACGAAATGTGACATTGTGTGACAAGGGGGTCCTAAGTTTTGTGACGTCACATTTAAATATCTAATAATCTAAGTAATAAAACCGAAAATTGTACTGTTAACGAATTTTTTTTTTAACTGAAAATGTGACGTCGCACTAGGGAGGAGGGAGTCTCACAAATGTGACCAGCTGTGACAAGGGGGGAGGGGTCAAAAGTTCATGAAATTCGTGTGACGTAATTTATGGATGGCCCCATATCCCGCCAGCATTGACAACATTTGACGATTGCATAGTCATACAACAGTATTATTTATCTGTGTTTGGTGTCGAAGAAAATTACCTCAGACAGCCCTGTAGTTAGTACTCACCAGATCTCTCAGGAAATCGAACCTGGACTCGGCCAGGATGCACTGCTTCACGTGCGAAGGGCTAAGGGTCTTGGCGTTCCTCGCCATCGTCACTTGCATCGCCTTGCTGAGGAGAGACTCCACGAATAGCTCCAGGGTGCGAGGTGTTCAAGAGTTAAGGAATTACAAATAATAAATATCCTGGGACATTTTTACACACGGCTACCTGATCCCAAACTAAGCAGAGCTTGTACTATGGAAACCAGTTAACTGATATTACTACATATACTACTTTTTGTTTGTAAATACACACTTAATATACATAATTACACCCAGACTCGGGACGTGCAGACATGTTCATGCAAAAAAATGCATGTCCCGGGTAGGAATCGAACCTACGATCTGCAGCGCGGAATCTAAACCAACCACGCCAAAGGTCTGAAAGGTCCCGTCATCTATTGGACGTAGAGAAGGGTTGCCATGGGTCGACAATGGTGTCCAACGACCCCGAGGTTTAACCCTCGACGAGTCCCGGGGAACAGCTAAGTAGTCTCGGACCCCGCACGAATTTAATCAAACGGAAGGATGGGAATTGGGAGAAGATTATCCAGAGGGACTACTCTGTTTCAAACGAAAACGAAATTTCGGACGAAATTCGCGTATTTCCTCGCGTATTTCTTCGTCGTCGTCGACTCTAAACGTCAAACAATTTTCGTTCGTATGAAATGTCGGAATCAATGAGAAACGTAGTAGGAAATACGCGAATTTCGTCCGAAATTTCGTTTTCGTTTGAAACAGAGTAGGCCCTCAGTTTCCGTGCAAGAATCTGATTTCAGTATTTACTTAATTACATTTTTTTTTACTCTGACCTTGCCAAGCGTCTCGATATTTGATGACGCGTGCGTTAATGGATTAAAGTACATTTTATATTTGCAATAAAAAAACAACATTGTCGACGCAAAAGATGAGGGTTAAAAATAACTAACTGCAGTATCGTCTGCGGAAAAAGCTTATAACGTGATCAAGTATGACTAACGTTCTATTCCTGTTGTTGTGACTAACCCACTAAGTATCCATTAACATATAGCTCTTTAGGGCTATTCCGAAATGAAACGTTTCGGCTGACCTGATGGATGGTGCATTTTCTTACTCCGAAAGTGTTTTAGAAGGGTGAAGGATTCTATCGGAGTAGGATCTACGAAAGGAGAACCATCAAATCACCACTATCGAATACGAACTTCGGATCTGCTGAAACACTTTCGGAGAGTAGCAAAACGTACCATCAGAAAGTCGAAACGTTTCGTTACCACAGTTTCGTTACCTCGAACGTAAACTTACTAAAAACGAGATAAGTCTATCTATCCGGAAATAATAATAATAATATTCTGGGACATTTTTGTACACACGGTTACCTGATCCCAAACTAAGCAGAGCTTGTACTATGGAAACCAGATAACTGATATTACTACATATACTACTTTTTTATTTGTAAATACATACTTAATATACATATACACCCAGACTCCGGACATACAGACATGTTCATGCACACAAATGCATGTCTCGGGTAGGAATCGAACCTACGACCTGCAGCGTGAAAGGCGCCTCCGTGCCAACCACGCTAATGGGCCCGTCATCCACCATCCACCACTGGACATAAGACTCTTATTAAATACCGCCAGCCTTGCACACCAACTGTATGGTCCCAAACTAAGCAACGCTTGTACTATGGCTACCGTACAATGGACTGGGCGCGATCCCCGTGACACCCAGACCGGGGCAAATTGCGAGAAGACCGTTTCCGAAATTTGCCTCTGGCGGGAATCGACCCCGCAACCACCCGAGCCGAGCGACGTACGCTCGAACCACGGCGCCATGTGGTCGTCTGTCATATAAAGTATGTATGGTATCTAAATATGTATATAAGAATCATAGTCCTGACTCATTCACCGACTGACAGACAACACACAGCCTAAACCGCTGGTCGCAGGGACTTAAAAGGAGAGTGAGTTTGTCTTGATGGGTAGAGGTGTACTAAGAAAGTTTTGAAATTCAACCCCTAAGGGCTTTAAATAGGGGATGGAAGTTCGTCATTTTTAAAGTTAGGGTGATGAAAATTTGTGTTGACGTTAAAAACGGGACACGAGATCCGAGATATGGGGTCCGGGACCCGGGATCAGTGATCCGATTTTTAAATTTAAATTCTGCGCAAACGAAGTCGTGAGTACTTGCGAGCAAAAGCTAGTACCTACCATATAAAGGAATGTCGGAAGAGAATGTTAATAGATTCTCATAATAGTCTTATATCATAGAGAACTATACTATCTATCTATATATCGGGCTGTGTATACTGAGTGACCTCACATAGCAGACAAGAAATTGCACGATTTATTTATATCGATGACGAAATGAAAAAACTTTGACGTCTGTTATCAACGTAAGATGGAATACCTACTACGGTGCGTGGATGAGATAAGAACAGATTTCGCTTTCATCTACTTATACCTCATAATTTATACATATTTATAGAATTTATATTCACAAGAACACACAGTTTTACAGCAGTTCGCTGATGGTGAGGGAAAACATCGTGAGGAAACCTACCTATCCCTCGGGATTAGGTAATAGTCAGTTCCTGTATACACGGCGACAAGGTTCACCACCTGCCACGTTGGGTTCGGACTATCTGGTGAAACGTGGGCTTTGAGTTGACTTAATGCCTCCACAATGTGGTGGTGTATGGCCACTCAAGCATCTGACTACCCCCGAATGGGGATAAAAGTGGTGACGTTATATTTATTTATTTAAGAAATTTTATATGTAAGAAAGACATTACTTAAAAAGAGGGCGCAGTGACACTCCGAAATAGTATGCCCCACTAAACGGAGTCTTTGGACCTAGTATGACTGTTGAAAACATGTCAACATTGCCAATAGGGCTCATCTTTGGTGAATAAAACGCATCAAAATGCCTTTTAGTTGATTGTCGAATAGCGACCGCGATAACAGATGAGTGAATTTCGCTACGCTGTTCGCTGTCGCAACGTGCGAGCGATGCCTTTGGTATTGCAAGCATCTATAGGCTACGGTTGCTTAACATCAGACGGGCTGTACGCTTGTTTGCCACTGTAGTCACATCGAAAAACCACTTCGGTAATCGGTACTATTCCACCAAGCCAACTAGGAGCTCGGATGGAGTGCGACTTCCCCGCCCACACACCCGCCACCGCCTTCGGCTTCCCGCCCGCACACCGCCACCGCCTTTTTATGCGGGTGACGTCACATTTGACAGGCGCCTAGTTGGCTTGGTCGAGTAGTACGCCTATGACAGTGCTCCTTGTGACTCGGCCGGGAGCTTAAAGCCACCTTAAGGCCATTGACTTTTTGCTATTGGTATCATTCACTTGTTTGATTAATACAAGCAAACAGATTTCATACATTTAAATGTTAAATTATATTTTCTACCACAATGGAGGCAACTGTTAACAGAATAATAAAACTAGGTATAATAGTCTGTGGTATGTTGAATCAAATTAAATATTTGCACAGATGCATTAATTCATGCCTTGCTGGTAAAGTCTCGACTGAGGATAATAACACTGTAGGACCATTATTTAAGCAATACATTTAATTTAACTATTCATGTAGCGATAATCCAAGAGAGTTGAATTAGTGCGTCCAGATGCCTCGTCCGAGCACTCATGTTATGACATTCTATGTGTTCCGATTTCAAAACGGAGTGCTCGGACGCGGCATGCGCCTGATGTGACGCAGTCAAAGATTCAAGATTCAAAACGTTTATTTTGTTTAGGCCTACGGGGGCACTTACAAATTGTCATTTTACATTTTTTTCTTAAATTCTACTGCCGGATCGGAAACGCGACCTCGACTGAGAAGATCCGGCAAGAAACTCAGCGGGCTTGTCTTTTCTACATTGTTTTAATTTAATTTAAGTCAATGCTTGTATAGAGGACAATAGAATGAAGGAATGTATATTTAATTTCTCTGCCTGTAGATCTAGGCAGTACTATTTGTCCAAATTATTATGATGATGCAATCTATTCAATAGTCAGTCGCTACAGGCTGAGAGAAGATTTGATCTTGGGGAAGCAGTACGTTTGAAGAAGAAAGAATTCAGAATTCTTTGGAAAAAATTGTGGCTTAAAAATGTTGTAGTTTTGGCAGAGTAAAATTGATTTAATATTATCTATATTGTGTAATTATTGCATGAATAAAGGATATTATTCATTTCATTTTCCTTGTTTCAATTTTACAATTAAATAAGTACATATGTCATCCATAACAAGATTTAAAAAATCTCATTTGTTTAGTTTATAAGGAGAGTTTTAGGTATTGTGTGCCTCCCATCTGACTATATATCAAATCTCAGCCAGGTATTAGTGCAATTAATTAAACTTGATTCTGATTATGTAAACCATTACCAAAGATATATTAAACCTACAGATATTGCCTTCAAATTATTAAAATACCATTTTTCACAGACCTACAATAAGTACCTACTAATGATATGCATTAACTAATTGACTAACATAAAACGAAGATCATTTTTGTTCAATGTAAATAATAGTATTGGGACAATACGCCAATATGTTAGAGGTGGTTTTTAAAAAGGATATAGATTATGATTGGCACGGCTTGGGCAACTTTCCCCACCTCCTCGTCAGTCTGCATAATCTTCTTGATTCGCCCCTACAAACAAACAATGTCATGATAGCACCAATCTCTTGGAATTATTGACGAAAACAAAAACTAATTTCTCATTGTTGTGACAGTTTATTTATGTTTTTCAACTTACGGCGGGAAACCTCGCATTGTATTTTCTCTTTTTCGACGGCATTGTGGTAATCCGTTCACTTTAACACCAATTATAAGATAAAATTAGTTCACTTTGCCATAAGAATGTTAGTACTTCTCGCGCATTTTTGAGGTTATAAAAGGGGGACGTCCGCAGCCCACTTCATTTATATACGAATCTGACAGTTTCTCCACCATTTTTTATGAGCAATTGAGCATTTACCACGTAATCTGCTAAAGTTGTATACTTAATAAATACTTGACGTCATTTATTAAATATATACTAATGCAAAATGATCTAAAAATTCAGCAAATGATATTTTTTTACTAAGGAAATAATATTTTGTTGGCTAAGTGGTGTTATATTTCCGTGCAAAAAAAAAACTTTATTCGCTGTTCATTCGTCTAGAAACAGTTGTTAATTTCTTTTACTTTGTATTGTCTCTTTTTTTTTGTTATCATGAAATAAAAACAACAATAATATGCTTTGTTCGAATATTTTGTCCAGTAGCCCGATTCACGTAACCAAAACAGTAACGACATTTCAGCGATATAGTCGTTGATAGCCTTTTCTTGTTACGAAAAGGCTATCAACGACTATATCAACGACTATCGGGCCCCAGTGCAAACGCAGGGTAAGCTTAGTTGTGAGTGAGTGTGCGAGTGTTGGAGAATCTCATTGTGCCAAATAGATAAATTCAAATTTCTGAACGACCTCACTAAAGTCAAAGTAAAGTCACTGCTGTCACTGGCATGCACGCAACAGTGTTGCACGAATCAATGGTTTTAAAATTGATTAATTATATTATGTCATAATCGATTAAAGCAATCGAATTATTTAAATGACACAGTTATTGCTACTTCAGTGTTTTGTACAAGGGAATAAGCTGTTAACAATTGATAATAAATTCTCAACGGTCAATTTAGGCCGCAAATCTTAGCGGAGTATCACTCACTATTATACACTAACACTATAAATAAATAAGCCAGCTTAGTTTTTTGCTGGATCTTCCCAGTCAAGGTCACGTTTTTGATCCAGTAGCAGAATGAAGAAAAAAATTAATTCAGAAATAATGAAAAAAAATTAAGTGCCCCCGTGGCGCAGTCCTCAACGACATAACCGATTTAACTACGAAAATAGGACAGTTTGCATGCCCTCTATATGTAGGTACCTGCTGCTTGTTAAAACCTCCATGGGATGGCCCTGCCACCCAATTCACCTAATTTTACGCCATCTGCCAACTTGCCATGTTCTAATTAAGTGAGTTTAATTTAATTTCATAAATTGATTATTTTATAAATAGTTAGATATACTTTATATGAATCGATTTCAGTATCCGTTCACAACACTACTTTACTCAAAAGCACAGCCACCCACAGATGCTGCGTTCCATTCACCGTAATTTTTGTTATTTTCGTCCACAAAAAGTGTTAAAAACGATAATAATGATCACTTTCAGTACAAGTTGGTGCGAGTGGAACGAGATTTGTGGACAAAAATAACGAAATTAACAAAATTAACAGTGAATGGAACGCACCAAGAGTAAAAAAATCCTACGAATGGATAAAATGGCGTCGTTGTCGAGGTGCGTTGTTGCAATTTCTAAATAATTATTAATTAATTGGGAAGTGTAGAGTTTCTAGGCTATACCAACTTTAATTACAGTGCATAATTCAAATTTCTATGTAGAATGTTTACATTACTTTTCAAACTGATCCAAAATATGTTTAACTTTCTATCTTTGTTTTTGTTGATTTCTTATTGTTATAACAAGTTATTACTAGTGAAATCGAATTTTATCTGCTTATATTACCTTACCTTATTTATAAATCTGTACCAAAATACATTATTAGAACAAAAATACCAGTATAACCTATAAAATTACCGTAATGTACACAACATAAATTGTGTTATTTTCAGCTTACTACCAGCTCCGACTCAACAAGTATGGGACCGAGATGATGAGAGGAAAGCCAAGCGCGTCGGTAGCGCGCTGGTTGTGTCCCAGAGTTCAGTTCCTCCGTATGGCCAGAGAAAAGGATGGGTGCCACGCGCAGAGGAGGACTATGGAGGTCAGTTGATCGTTTCACTCTGTCTCGTTTTGTAACTACATACAGATTAAGCTGTGTTAAAATTAAATTGTAGAGATAATTGTTTCTATTTCCATGTATCTTTTTGCGGAGGTCATTATTTTATCTGCTTTATATAGGTGTTGCCAAGGTTTTTTATGAAGATTTCTGACAACATGTGATTATAATGTTAAGATTAATCCCATCGGCCCCTCGCAACAGCATTAAGCCGTAGTATGCAGCAATCAAAGATACAATAGAAAACCAATAGTGTCATACTGGAACCATGTTAAACATACAAAGGGTTAACTCTTGTCCAAAGAGGGCTTGACAAAAAATAACTAGAATATCCCTACTCTGTTAATTTGTTAAGACCACTTCAGCCAACATCATAATAGTGCATCAAAAAATTACAAAAGGATATTCAGAGCCATTTAACTTCGAGCAATATATAATAAACTTTAACCATTACATTCTTAGATGGTGGTGCCTTCCCCGAGATCCATGTGGCCCAGTACCCTTTGGGCATGGGTGCGAGAGGCAAGGAGAGCACGTCCAACGCCCTTGCTGTCCAGCTCGATGAATCTGGACGTGTCAAGTATTCAGCTATCGCAAGGCAGGGTCATAGCGCTGATAAGGTTGGTATCATGACTACATGTGTGCCTGCCCTATAAGCAAGGCATAATTGACAGGGCCCTTCCAAAATGGCCACCAAGCCAAATAGAATACCTACAAAACTTCTTTCATGTTACCCACTTAAATTTTTTCTATTTTTTACAATCCTATGTTTATACCAAATTTACATCTGGAGATATTCAAATTTGTTACAGCTCATATGCCTAGAAATATGCATAGAAAGTTGTGACAAGACAAAATGTTAGATAAATAGATTTTGTCTCATTCTCTTTTATGATTAGGAAAGAGAGAAAGTTATAGGGTGCATCATAATCTGACCAAAAAATTATCATGGTCAGTGTGCTAGCCATTTCTGTTTTTGCATGAACTTGTCAAAAACTACAAAGAAACAAAAGATTTTACTCTTATTTTAATTCTATTCTCACAGATGCTGGGTAAATCTCATTCTGCACCTATTTGGTTATTTGGCTTAACTGGGTCCATTCTAGGTCCCTTCATATAACTGACCCAGACATCTCCATTTCCACCTAATTGCCTAAAACCCAGCTTATTATTTTCAGATAATCTATTCCAAACTGACAGATCTATTACCTTCTGAAGTACTGGCAGAGGATGATCCAGCATTACAGAAACCAAACGAGGACGATGTACAGGATATCACAGAGAAGACCAAGCTAGCTTTGGAGAAAATAACCAATGCTAAGATATCCGCCGCTATGCCTGTGAAGGCCGCTCCCAAAGCTGTGAGTTGAGATTTCTTAGATTTTTCAGCTTCACCGCAGAAAATGACTTATGCTTAGTCCAATGGCACTTTCAGTGACAGGCCTGAAGATTAGGTGGTTTATTAAACCTGTAATTAAAACAGGCGAATTTCGGATACAGCTTATTCATAATTTGTGCTAGTCTGGGTGTCACTGAGATCGCCCCCAGTCCATTGTACAGTACCCATAGTACAAACCTTGCTTAGTTTGGTACCATACAGTTGGTCTGTTTATCTGGCGACATTTATTTATTATTATTTATTAGTTATAGTTTCATAGTCATATGTTTTGTATATTCTAAACTCCAACTTTTGCCAAGCTCTCAGGTTGTCAGTAAAGGCTGGAGACATCCCATAGTACCAGACTATACTTTATTTCCCTTATCTAAATATAGTACCACATACTTGTATAATACTTCCAAACCTAAACCTTGTCTCTGGTGAGAGTATATCATACTACTCCACCAAGCCAACTAGGCGCTCGGGTGCAATGTGGTTTCCCCGCCCGCACACCCGCCACCGCCTGCGGCTTCCCGCCCGCACATCACTACCGCCTTTTTGTGCGGGTGACGTCACATTTGACAGGCGCCTAGTTGGCTCGGTGGAGTAGTACTATCATTCCTCATCTTCTCTATGCTACTAGAGGAGAGCCCATGATTACCAATCGCGTTGATAGTGCACAAAATCCACAGGCGCCAGCGCAATACATCCGCTACACTCCGGCGCAACAAGGTGGCCAGTTCAACTCGGGT